>JAQJVK010000010.1:16959994-17291474 GCA_035578135.1 Flexamia atlantica
TACGATAAACATACTACTAAATCAACTGTCAGCGCCTGCATTCGTGGAGCTGCAACATATTTGCACAAGTACGTGGAATTTTTAAGGCGCTGTAATTTTTGAATTATTGATTTCAATGTTATCTTTATTTTACTCCCACTCGGAGACAAATTATTATTTTACTCGCTCATTACAAGGAGTAAAAAGCGTTTAAACACAGCAGGTGGGGGAATCAGTATTTTTGAACTATCTGAGCTGAAAACCTCAATTGAAGAGACATTACTGATAAAATAAGTGACAAGAAACAGCTTTAAAAAATACCGTTTAAAATGTGTGTATAACTGTTTAGGCACACTGTTGGATTATGTTTGATGCCTTAATGAACTATTTCGATGGATGAGCCCGGTGGGTCCGCCAATGTGGAGGGATTGGAGCGTGACAGTTGGCCAGTAATGAGGGTTACTGGGGTGCGGACATAGATTTGGGCCGACATCGACGCCAGTAATGTAGTTGCTCTCCAAATAAGCTGCAAACGGATAACTGGATTACATGCTGTGCAGATCAGTGGAAAACTGACTCAATATTTCAATGAGGTTCATGTGAATGTTGTTAATTCAATATTTCAACCGATGCTGCCATCTAGGATTTCGAATTTCGATGAGAGTGGCAAGTTTTGCTCGATTGGAAATTATGTTTGGGGTAGTTTAATTTTTTGATTTAGAGAATAATTCACGCTTTAAATATGTATTATACTTTATACTAAGGCAGACAGGATTGATATATGGTTGTATTTTATATTATTATTAGGTTAAAATATTGATTTAAGAATGAGAATGTTAGTATGGTTTGAATTTGAAGAACGAATTTGCCAAAATTTTATAAAATTACAATACGAAAAAACACACGATACGAGGAACTGTTTTCAACATTTCCATCAGTCTCCAAAAAATACATGTCTTACATACATGTGTGGACACTATAATAAATAGAGTGGAATACAAATATTTAGTCTGATATGATCGCACATGCAGGTTGCTTTTAAATCCTACATCACTAACATTCCTACGTCACTTACATCGGAAGCCGATTAAAAAAATGAACCATAAAAAATCGTTCCTTAGGCTACACAATTTTTAAGTAAGCTTTTTCATTCTATATACAGTATCAATAGTCAAGCATGGTTTGTGTAATCCTTTTTCCTCTGCCTGTGAGCTTCGTAGGAAAAATCTAAATACTCGGTCGTTAGTAAGTTATTTTCCTGTGGATGTGCACAAACTCATTTCAATTTAAATTAGTCTTCAGGGAAAGTAGAACATTTAGTGTGAACTTTCAAACAAATTAACGTGTCCTGTAAAAAGAAAAACGCTAGTTTACATCAAAAAAGGTATCAGCTGAGTTTCCACCTTAAAAGGTGTAAGTTGACGCTTCATAGAGTGTGAGGTTCAAACGTGTACGAGTGCTTATTGGGTTAGGTTAAACATTTGTTATGACCCAGTGTTTAATGAAAAGCTAATGGGTGTTGAAATCAGATCAGATAAATTAGATTCCCAAATCGAAATCGAAGCGTTACCGGTTGTAACTTAATCACGTGTTCGGTAGCCGTGGCCGTCGGGGTGACGAAGTTCCATAGATAGTTTTCATATCAGATTTATTAGTACGAGGTCGCAGATGAAAATAAAAAATGACCCGAAGTATTTTTGGAATGTTATTTAAAGTCAGAAAAAACTAGAATAAATGAGAGAAGCAAATTTCATTTAGAATTTATAAATTGCAGTATGACGGCTGGTGCATTTGCAGGACGTTTCAGTTCTGTTTATGATGTTCGGTTTTTCTGATATCATTACCATAGATATATGATTATCATATTAAGTGTGTTGGTGTATCTGCTATTAATTTATTTTTGTTATTCGAAATTGCAACCAAATACATATTGGTAGTAAAAAATTCATCCGACAAAAATATTTTGACATTTTACATTTAAAAGCTACATTTGCGCCAATTGGTAGCACGCATAGGAACAAACTTACAATTATTACTTGAGGTGACGTCAATAGTAGTGACGCTGCCTGGCCGTTAATTAAAAGGGTGGACTCTTTTAAATGTCTTGGGGAGGTTATTGACAATAAGCTTAGTCGGGCTGAACACATAAATTATTTAAACAAGAAACTGAGGAAACGCTTTTTGCATTTAATCAGCTCAGCTCATCTCTTTATCTGAATGATAACAAAATGGCTATTTACATCAAATAGCTATTGATTTACAATAAATAGCAGACACCTCTCAAAACAAATAAATCAAAACAAAGTGACCTGCTTTTTAACCTGTTCTATAATACTAAAACTCTGACTCTTTGTAGAATGGAGTCCTATCGGAATTGAGAAAAATCCCTTCTTAGGTGGTGCCTACGCTATAAGAGGAAAATACATGCAAAAGTTCCGTGCTTCTAGGTACAGTGGTTTGACCTGTGCGTTGATAGGAATTTCGCTTTTGCATAGATGGAATAATAGTGAAAGAGTAATATCTTTCATATATTGCAAAAATCCAAGCCATTATAGCTGAGGTGTCATAAAGGCTCTAAAACGAACCTAAGTATTATTCGTTTAAATCACGAATCTGAATGAATGGTTCACGTTTCACACCTTCTGAATGAATCGGCACTATTTAAAAAGGCTAAAATGCTGACTCCAAAATTTTTTTACAATTTCCATATATATATACAATTTTTTGGCAGCAGCAATTATAAAACACACAACATTAAATATAGTACTATAATTACTAGAAAGAAAGAGAGACTAAAAGAATTGACTGCTAAGAGTGTTTTTGGGGGAAGATTATTTTCTTTTATAGTGCCAAAACTGTTTAATAAACTACCGGATGACATATATCGCGAAGAAAACTTTCACAAATACAAACAGAAATGCTATGACTGGCTTCTCAATCAAAATATTTAATATATTTATACATTTTTTAACTACTTTAACAAAGAGGCATGTCTCAAGAGTTGGTTGGCCTTTAAAAGGTACCATGACATAACCTACAATGCAAAACAAACAGAAATACTATGCAGTTAATTTTAGTGAGGAGTTGTAATCTAATAATGCATGTATTACAACAGACTTGGCCCAAAAATTCACTTGTTTTTAGTTCTTGCAAGTAAAGGATTATTAGGGTATCTGAAAGCAAATTATTTATTTATTATGTATTTACTTATTTATTTTGCTGGTTCAAATGTGTTATTGAAACAAGTTTCATATTGCTGTGAGGGTATTGTTATTATTATCGTTATTGTTGATCTTTGAAATGTTATAGTCATGAATAGTCTATTACTGTTATCAAATGAGATTTTATATATACTGATGAAATCGTATTTATAATGTTGAAATAGAACTAAGATGCATGTTTCATAAATTATTTTATGCTGCAATAGAGTAATATATAAAATACAATTAATCACAATTGCAGCATTATGAATGTATCAATAGGGCTAAATAAGAAAAATTGATTGTAGACATGAAAGCATATTTGGTTTGTAACAGCAAAAATTAACATACCTTTTCTTCGAAATCCAACAATCAATTTAACTAACACAAATCACCTTTCTTCATATCACAAACACAATAACAATAAGAAAATTCACCATTCCTATTTTCCACTGTACTTAAAAAAACTACAGGAAAACAGGAGGCTGACAATCTCCAAGTACTGTATTAAATGCTCTTCTCTAACAAACTGAGTAAAATGAAAAGTCTTGAGTCAATAGTTTATCCACAAAACTAGTTTGTACTGATAAGACAGTGTAAGTTGGGGCTAGGACCCTCCTTTCCCCATGAAACATTCTTGTGTCCTATCATGGCAAACAATAACTGAGTCAATAAAACTTTCCTTTAATTAAATCAGCAGCTAAAAGTGTAAAAACAAATCTGTCACTAGTAAATTAAGCGTAGTCTTTTATAAGCCCACCAATGCTACCTTTTTATGTTTGCAAATAATAAAATAGTCTGATATATATTTTTTTAATACACTGTTTCAATATTAAATAGTCAGATTGTAAAAATAATTTTAAGTGTATTTATCTAGAATATAAATGGTCCTTACTGTTAAACATTAATGTTTATTAAGGCCAATTGTTGTATGATTTCTTGTTAAGTAAATAAATGAAATGAAATGAATGAAATTAAAATTATAAATGAAATTAATTAGGTTTCATTAAGTTTTATATAGCTATAGTTTATATCATTAGTAAGGCCAATTGTTGTATGATTTCTTGTTAAATAAATAAATGAAATTAAATGAATGAAATTAAAATTATAAATGAAATTAATTAGGTTTCATTACGTTTTTCAGCTAAGAACCTATGTGGAGCCGCTTTATTAAGATCTGGTTTTTTACTTTCTCAGTGCTTTATTATCATAAAAAATATACATTTCAGTGTATAAATGTATTCAATCAGTTTGAATTTATTTGAATTTAAAATTTCACCAGGAGTAGCTGATATAAAAGTTAAAAATACACTATTGCACTTTCAACTATATAGGAATAATTAATATTTCATGTTTAGTATTTGTGATAATGTTATGGCGTATGCCACTTGATACTTTATTCTTAAATGTTAGTTATAATATAAGCTAAAAACCACATTAATATAGCCAACAACCATATCAATATATATGGTTGCTTAATGAATATTTTAATATGAAAGCGTAAATGTTCTTCAATGATTAATTGTAACGTCATTTATAACGAACGTAATATTCGCGAACATGACACAACATTAGCTTAGAACATTAATTAAATTTTTTGTCCGCGTGATTAGTGCTACAGTTACCTCTGCAATGGTGGGGTGTCATAGTTGATAGTCTCACAACCTATAATGTGAAAATCGTATCAAAGCTTATACCTAATATAAAAACTGTACCATAGCCTATTATGAAAATGTGAATCATAGCTTATAAAATACCAATTGCATCATAGCTTAAAATGATTTGACGAACTGCCTCAAAATTATAACTTATTTGCTAAAACGTCTCATAACTTATAATCCCATAGCCTATAATGTACATTTCGTATCATAGCCTATAATACCAGCTTATCTCTTAGCTTATTAGGGCATTAGGAGCTTATAATGATGTGTCCAACTGCCTCACAGCTTGTAGATATGACACGTTTTTGGTAAAAATTAGCTGTAATGACAAATATAATCTATAAGTTCATTTCGCATCATAACATTGTAAGCTATTAGATAGTTTGTTCTTAGAAATTATTTAACGAATTAAAAAATGTCTTATAGCTTATAACGCTTTGTTATCAAACTGTATCATACCCTATAACGAATTGTCATTCGGAGATGTAGCTTCTAGTTACATTATACACCCTATAAGACAGAGTGGTTTTTATAATTTATGATACTAAATGTATATTATAAGCTATGATTTTTCACGCTATGGAACTTCACGCTCTGCAATAATGGGGTTCAACAACTTATTATAAATCATTATTATTATAAATCAATAAATCACAGCCAAATTTGACTGGTAGATGTGGACACAATCTCTCGACATAAATATATTAAGCCTGACGTTAATATTGCTTACGTTCCTATACAAGCCTCCTTAGGGTATCATACTGGAAGATTGTATACGTTTCGTTGTATAAACAGGAATCGTGCATAAGTATTTTTTAGTTGTGATGTTTCGAGTATTCGTCCTATCTAACTATTTCTAGGTTTGTGGTGTTGGAGGTTCAGATAGAAACTAGACTTAAAACGTTTCCCGGCTGCCCTAAAATAGTCCCCACCCCTAAATATTTTCTATTTTTCTTCAAATGTCAAACCCAAACCACCTCCAAACATGATTGGGTTGTTAATGCCTAATTTTGAGTGTATTAATTACTTATTGTGCTTAATTTCGGTCGTCATCTTGTATCCGCCATGTTGGATACGAAGTAAAGTGGAGTTGTGACCCATCTTTCAAATAGTATATATCATTACTAGGGCCTAAAGTGACGCTTTTTGTAAAAGGTCAAGTTTTACCGAGGTTAAAAATTACCGAGAGACGAAAAAAGAAGCTTTAGGTCCGTGTGATGAACTATATTTTTCGTTATATCGCTCAATACAACACGCAAACTACTTAATAAAACCAAAATGTTAGCTTGTTGCTTCCATCATGTTCTTGCTATTAGAAGCAACCAGCTGATTGTTTGTTTCATTTGTGTTAGGTTAGACTGACAACAATGAACAACTATCGATGTATCGAACGCATGTAATAATCGATTGGTGCAATGAGCGAGTTCCACAAATTGATTAAACCGACAACAATGCAACAATGAATTGCAATTGATAATAATAACCGATAACCACTCTCGGTGAAATCGATAGCTCACCATCGACGCTGACGTACACACGTTTGCAGTTTTAGTACATTATAAACAACAGCTGACGATCCTCGACATCAGCTGATTATTTCTCTCCCTAGGGCGAAAAAGAGCTTCTTTTGACCCGCAACACATGTAGCCTAATGAAAACTGCCGTTTTCGCAGGGGTATATTGAAAACTATATTTCTTTCACTGATTACAATGTCGCAATCCGATTTCGATGATTATTCAAGTTTGCTGCAAGGAGTTTTTTAAAGGTTCTATAGCAATAAAAAATCGTTTGTGAATCAGTTATTTTAGCATGGCTCCCTAAGAAACCGGATTTGATGAAAACTAAAATAGTAGTATATTTTACCTGGGACTGCAAATTACTTCACACGGTACCACTATCGTTATTAAGATATACGTGGTATATCCTGCAGCAATGTAATCATGGGCTATGTATGTAAGTGATGCACTGACCTAAATCGAACACGCATTACTACTGAGCATTAGGTGTTAGTGGAGTATATACTCATGTCAATATATCGGCCGGCTCCCAGATCTTACCATTATCCACCGTTTTATGTTGGTAGTATATCCAGTAATACTGACTTCTACGGAAAGTACAATAAACAAATCAAGTTATTAGTTTTTTATATTAGTTTTGGCAACAATTTTACTATGAACGTGAACTGCTTAGAACTAATAAACAGCTCATTTGTGGCTTAAAGGCTGAAAAAATTGTAACATTGACTACTTTGTTTATGACCAATAACATGCAATAAATCTTCTTTCTTTCTTTCCTCTTAAAATAAACCAAATTAATCACTTTCACTCATGATGAGATAAGATAACTCAAAATCGAGGTTAGGCACATAAACAAGCATAAAACCTGAATTGTAGTGGAACAGTCAGCCGATGTGCGAATTACGAGATTTCTTTCATGGCTCTACTTTCGTCAAATGTAGAACTTTCATTGGTCTAGAACCTGTTTAATAAAGTGACTCCTGGATCATAAAAGTTACTTTATGTAACTGGTTTGTACTTGGTTTGATAATGCATCTCTTTGTGATGTTATGTTTATGGTATCGGATCTATCCTGTATAGATTGAATCCTTTTTTCTAATTTCTTGCCTCTACATATTTAAATCTGTGAAGATATTCAACACAAATTCGGGACACAGCAGTACAATGTTCGGTTTTCTACTTATATATAAAACCCAATAATATTTCTAGTACAGTAAATGTAAAATACAGTTTAAGTCAAAGGAATTAATATTAAATAATTAGGAAATTAAATATATATAATTTATTGCTTTAAATTGGTCCTTAATTTTTTACTAAAATTACTATTGTGATAGAGGAATAACTGCGTACATAGTATAAGTTAATTAATATTCTACGAGATAACTTCCCGCAAAGATTTCGCAAGGATTCCCGTCAACAGCTGTTATTGGAAAATTGTGCTTAATTAGGGCCGGTCGTCTTATAGATATTTGTAATTTGAAATATTGAAAGAGTGAACTAAAACTAAATTAATTAGTTCAGTAGTAGTTTTCAATATCTTTCGAGTCCACTTCATTTACCTATTTTAATTATTGAATATTTTAATTATTGAATACTAAAATTACAAACTTATTGTGGAAAATGGGATTTTAGCGAATTTCCTTAGAAATAAGCTTAAGCTATTACCGTCGTTTTAACAGAACAGAATGGACAAAAAATATCCGTTCAGGGTAATCTCAGCAATCATATTAATATTTATATCAATTGACAGCTTTTTATGTGTACATTCCGGATATGAAGTGAGTTTATTGTGAAAACGAATTTTTACCTGCAAAAATCACGATTTGTTTCAAAATTTAATATGGGCTTATATGGGAAATAGAATTTTCATTTTTTGAGTTTTGTCAGCACGATAACTCTCGTAAATATCCTCCGATCGTAACAAAATTTGGTACAGACATGTAAAACTAGATTCTCTTGGACGAGTTCGTAAACCAACCAGATCGACATATCCAGAGTGGGGTAAAGGCCCCATTTTACCCCCCAAAAATGGGTTTTTGAGTTTTTCAAATTGAAAAATTATATTTATCCAATTATTGTTTGTACCATTGGATTTAGCTCGAAAAAACAAACAATCTGGTATTTTGAAAATTTCTCTAAGTCCATTGGTGTCCGAGATTTCGCATTTTTTTCTCTGTTTTTTTAGTATCAGGGCAGCAGAATGTTGGCTTACCCAATTTCCTATTTACTCTCTACTGAGGTTTTCAAGGAATCGATTAGAGTAATTTCTCAGTTTATCAATGTATTTAGTAGAATTTTGGTTTTTAAACAATTTTATGTTAATACAGGGTGTTTTTTTTTAAACGCAACCCATTTTTAAAGTTTAATAATGCACATATGAATGCGTAATGAGTATTGTTTTATTGATCTTTACATTTTATACAACCTATTATTTAAGTTTGATCACATTTAGTTCACATTATGTGCTCAAACAGTCCACCATTGGCATTTGTATAAAGTTATGCTCTTTCAATCAAATCCCCGACTATGAATTAGCTGTGATGCAAGGTGCCTCTTTAAATTTCTTGCATTAAATTTGTTATGTTTGTTTTGAGGTGCTGAATAGCTATTGAATTGTTTTCGTAGAATAATTACCTCTTTACATGTCTGTGGCAAATTTCATTCAGATCGGACCATTTTACGCTAGTTATCGTGCTTAAAGACACACACATTAAAAACGCAACCCAAAACTTGATTATATCGATGAAGGATTATTTCCCCACAAGATCCCTGGACTTGACCCCACTATATTATTATGTTCTTTGGGGATACATACAAAGTAAGGCCTAAAAAACGTCACATCATATTCAGTACCTCAAAACAAACAAAACAAATGTAATGCAAGAAATTCAAACAGGTACCTAGCAACACGTGTTCGGGAATTTGATGGATGATGGAATTTTGAGCATATAAGGCTAAATGTTATCAAACTTAAATAATAGATCGTATAAAACGCAAAGAACCATAAAACAATACTTATTTCATATTTATATATGAATTATTCAATCTTAAAAATGGGTTGCGTTAAAAAAAAACACCCTGTATAATTTAAAAAATAAACATTCTTGCCTACTTCATTGTATGAAATCTTTGTGTTTTTTCATCTAAGTCATTTACAAATATATTTTTACAAAGTCTTTGTAAAACAAGCTATAATATATTATTTTAATATATAAATATATCACTTGTTTATTTTTTTTCGCAATAATGGATTAATTACTGGATATTTTGTAATTGGAAATTCGCTTAGTACGCAGGTTTGCTGCGACGGGGGTATTCTTTAATATCCAGTAGAACCCACCTAAAAGAGGCCGTTTATCAAAATAAGTCAAGATATAAGAAATAAAATAACCTTATAATAATATGTCAAATAACTGGCGATTGGTATATGTATCGGTATTTATCGGTATTGGAATGATAATTGATTCTACTTGTTGACGCATTACTTAAAAGGAGAGCAGTGTGTAAAAACCTCAAAAATATCGATATTTTAGAAATTATTTAAACGTATTCTCCATATTATGCCGTTTAAGAAAATATATAACACTTAATCCTTTTGAATGCATTTTATTTAATAACAGATATTAATCATGACCATGGTGATACATCTTGACCCATGATACTCATTGGGCAGGGTATTTGGGCAGCGCGCAGACTTTGCATTACTCAGAATTATGATAAACTAGTATTTTTATGTTTGGTTAGTAGTCAATTATGTCAAAATGTCGAGATTAAAAAGTTCAACAAAATAAATAATTTTAGAGGTAACCAGTATACTTCTAAAACACAGATTGATCTCTTCCAGTTTCAAAGATCATAGACCTAGGTGTGGTGTGACTTTGAATGTGTTTTTCCGAAAGTTTTTTTTTGTCTTCAGGTACCATTATTAAAAAAACTATAAGATTTACCAAGCCCAAAATTGGCACATTTCTTCCTTTTACCATGGTGAGTTATTTAATGCATTTTTGGAATGTTTACTTAAGCATAAAATAAAATTCTTTAGTTTGTAAAAACCGTGGTTTGAATTTTTTATTTCATATTTAATCCCAAAAATATTACAAATATATCAGCAATATTGCATGATTTCATGCAGAGTGGTGTGAGGAATAACTGTGAAAAATTTCAACTCAATAGCTCAAACAGTTTTTTTATGGATGTACCTATCTGTTATTATGTTCTTCTATTACAATAACGTAGGGCGGGATTCGCCCACTGCTTCCCTTTTATATGCTAGTATTATACAGGGTCCCGCGACTCTCTGGGCAAATGTATATAGCAATATTGCTTAGGTAAAGATAAACACATTTCTCCATATGAACATGGGTCCCTGGTGCCTAGTTTTCAGTCTGTCCGTTTGTATGTGTTTTTACAAAGAAATTCATAATTCCTAACGATTTGATTTACAGCGTTGAGATTTTGCACAAATGTTTATCTTATTTGAAGCGATGGTCTCTGTTGACATCCGTGCGGCACTGGATGAATCGTAGATAACACTATCACCGAAACTCTCCGTCTGCACGCACTCATCAAAACACTGTAGGACGCGCGTTTCGGCTTTCACCATCTTCAACTACAATACTCCAATAGTATTGTAGAATAGTATTGTAGTTGAAGATGGCGAAAAGCCGAAACGCGCGTCCTACAGTGTTTTGATGAGTGCGTGCAGACGGAGAGTTTCGGTGATAGTGTTATCTACGGTTTATCTTATTAGGACATTTCTTCTTTTGAAATCATACTAAAATATCATGAACCGTTTCAAAATGGCGGCCATTTAAATTACTTTACGCCAAATTCCACGAAGAACGTTAACTTAAACAAAAAATTACATAAAAGTAATTCCATTGTATTTAGTTTTCAATGATACCTTATTTGTTTAGATTGGGTAAAGATTTACAGAGAAATCAGTTCTTTTCGTAATGCATGACCACTTTTCTCCAATTAAACAATGCTAATACTTCTTTTAGATTGTCTAAATATTTTAGTATTGTTTAAATGGAGAAAAATGGTCATGCATTACAAAAAGAACTATAATTTTTCTATAAATCGTTATCCAATCTTAAAAAAAAGGTATCATTGAAAACTAAATAAAATGGACTTACTGTATAATGCCACTCACTGTGTTGTTGACTATGCTCTCAAACCATATCTTTAAAAAGTTCTATAAAGTTTAAATTTCAATTTAAGAACCATTTAAACTTTACATAGTGATGAAGTCTTTGTTGTTGTATGCTGTAGCTCTGCAGCTTACCTTCAGAATGTTTAATTAAATAGATTATTTTAAAAACTCACATATAGAAATGCAGTAGCATTTTTTGGGTAAGATGTGCTATTCATCTAGATAAAGTTGTGACGTTTTTTAGATTAAAAATAGCGATACGATATCATTATCTACATTCAATATTGAATTGTATGAAGTCCATCATAAATTTTGTCCAACACCAAATATCCGTCAATATCAAATCGTAAGAATTGTTCAGTATTTGCCATAAGTGAACGGTGTTTTCTCCAACGATCTTTTGATGTAAAATGCTGATGCTCATTTTCCAACTATTATTTCGTATGAATGTCATAATTATGCAATAATTATCAAAGTTCATAAATTTCGATTTGTTTTGAAACTTTACGCCAAGAACTGTGTACCGAAATAGTAATTGTAAAGTTAGGATGGATGTTTTGTAACAGGTTTTTTACTTGCTTTGTGATTCTATTTTAGTGCAAATAACTGTGCAAAGCAAATGTACATGCAACAAAATTGTGTGAGTTTAATTTGATATAATAGAGAGAACACTGATCCAACACATAATATAGCGATCCCAGAAACAAAATAAGTTCAACATTTTGTGGAAACGGTTCAGACATGATAAATTAAGTAATTATTTACCGGAGATTCCCCGGAGTTCCAGTCAAAGGGGAGAATCCTTCTTAAAGAATACCTTACACTAATTCCGGTAATTTCCTCAATCCGTTTTGCATTTACATTAAATTATATTTTCCAACCTGAGGCATATTCAAAATACCAACTTTTGCAACATTGCTTGATAGTTGTTTATCTAATATGAGACATACTAAAATTACTCCGCACGTTGTGATAGAGTAGATCAATAGATAAACAGGTAGGCTATGTATGGCATACATTGTGACTGTCAAGCAGTATGATTTTGAACAGTATAAGCTAGCTCTAAAATAACAATTAGTAAAATATTTCAAGTAATAAACGTTAAAAAGGAGGATTATTTGTCTCTTTCTTGTAATACACAAAGTGTCACAGCTGTTGTAAAGAAGGGTCTGTCCACTTAAGAATCTACATTAAATGATATATTGTATTTTATTCGAAAGGTTTGCTTGGCAAAAGCTGTGCTGCTCCTATACGGAACTTTATTGGACGTTGGTTTTTGTACTCTTTGTTGCTAAATACTTCCTAATATTTAATTTAGTGATTATATTTTTAAACATAAGAATTTGTTGTTATAATACTTTGTTTTGTCATGTGTTTATCATCTGTGAAACTTCATATTTATTTACAGCTGTCCAAAGTTTATAGTGTAAAGAAATATTTACTGAGGAAAACATTACTTTCCAATGTAAATGTTAGACATATTATATATGAAGTTCCACAGGGGATAGATAAATTAGGAAAACAGTTGGTCTCATAGTAATGTAGTGAGTCTAATGGCTGTTTTTATTAAAAAAAAATGACTAGTCTTATGGACGTTACTAGTATATTACGTTATAGCCCGGTAAGTACCGTATTATCATGCGAGCATGATAGTTCCCGCGCGAGCCGCTACGCGAGTGCGGGATTTTCATGCGAGTATGGTAAAACTTACCGGGCGTGTGACGTACGATACTTAATAACACCACCCAGAAAAACCATGTTTTTTTATCACAAGGTATTCCTTGCATAAGCTAGTGCATTTCTCAATTCTTCAAACCTAACCTTTAGTAAACAAACAAATTTGCTAATGCTACCTTCCTCTGCGGTAACCAATAAAAATGCAGTAAACGTCAGTTTGCTGTAATCAACTGTTTACTTCCGTTATTTCCGTTTTCTATTGCACGGTAAATTTACTGTGCACTGCACGGAAAATGTACTGTGCAGTGATCGGCAAACAGTACCTTTCCAGCCAAGAGTAAGGTACCGTAAACAGATGTTCCTGTGTAGTATGATGTAAAAATATCTGTACTGTAGTGAAACATACTATTAAAAACGCAAGTGAACGTGTTTTGAATGAATTCGACCATTTGAAGTGCTCATTAAGCCTCGCACGTTCGAAAACGTATGTTTTGGCAAATTCCAACGTAAGTACGGGAATTACCTTGAATTACCAT
This sequence comes from Flexamia atlantica, assembly GCA_035578135.1. NCBI lineage: Eukaryota > Metazoa > Arthropoda > Insecta > Hemiptera > Cicadellidae > Flexamia > Flexamia atlantica. The sequence continues at coordinate 16,973,721 of JAQJVK010000010.1, forward strand.
ATTCTTGGTCTTTGACCCATCATTTGATGGGAATTGACTGCGTCAGTTTAAAATACAAATTTAAAACTTTCACACATTCCCACTTTCCACTCTTTTTCTGAAATACATACGATAACACAAACAGAGAGAAATAAATAAAGAAGGGCGATATGTATGAAAATAGAGCAAAGATTGCATATCTTGAAAATTAACAAGTGTTCATAAGGATAAGAACAAAGAAGTGCTTGGGGCTACTATTTCCATAGCAGGAGGTTGAAAGTACTTTATTCCGAATCAAAAAGTTACGCGAGATACCATCATATCGCAACCGGAGCGCATTCACTTATTATTACTCAGAGAGTGGGAAAAATTACTCAAATATTACTCTTAAAAAGTTTAAATACTGTATTTTTAAGTTTTTCCCCCAAATGGGCAGGTAAAAAAGGATTCACTACAGTTGGTTTAATCTTTTGTATAGAATATTACGTCTTGGTTTTATGTTTTTGTGTCCTTTATGCTTTACCAAGGCAGTCAGTCGATCACCATAACACTTTGGGAAGTTGTTCTAAATAAATATACGACGAGTTCTGTCCTATTCCCATTCTTGAATCATCTTAGGTCTACGTCTTTATTTTCAATGATACATTTTAAAGGGGAATATAAATAAACAATTAGAGGTGTGAAAAACTATAACTTCTAGAGAAGGAGAACTATAACTTCACTTCCGGTAATTTTATTATAATTCAAAATAGAAATTTTATTTAGTATTGATAATGCATACTAACCCGCGCAGAAAATTTGGCAGCTGATTAACAGTTTTAAAAGTCTAAAAAACGATTAAAAACACAGAGACTAATAATTTTTATGTAATACTGTACTGTATGGAACAGTTCGTTTTGATGTCACTATTGGTATTTAAAACAGTCTACTGATTTCGTCCTTCCTATCATTTCCTGGCTTCAGAGAATTTCCACTATAGAAAATAAACGATTACCTAAGGTGTAATGGCAAGACCTAAGCCCCGAACCTTAATAACTTTTCGTTTTTGGTTAAGTTCGGATTCTAATTCGTTCATTTTTCATTATATTTACCCAATATATAATATTCAATACATACATGTTTGTTGCTTGGTATTATTATTTACAATTCACTCTGGGAAACTGAACACTACTTTTAGTTTAAGAGGCAGCATCGGTTTAATTTCATTCACTACTGCAAAGAAAAAAAACACCTTTATATATTAGCTATTGAAGATTTCCTTTGATTGCTAAACAGCAGCAGCGAGCGTTCAAGGATGAATGCTTGAGTACATAGGCTGTAAGCGATGACAGCAGCAAGCAGCCTTTCATCTGGTTCAAAGACAATTTGCGAAACATAACGTAACGCGAAGCATGTACAGGCGAGACAGGCCCTTTGAATACTCGTCGCTTCAACGTCAATGATCCAGTAACGAAAAGGTGCGATATGAATGAGATGAGTTTTGCATTATACAGTCCAAGTCGATTGGATTAATTTTATGATGTTTTAATATTATTTTTAAATCGTAGTAACAACCTTGTTATCGAACGTACCGCAGTATCGGCTTTCTTTGATTAAGTCATTACCTCATGGGTGTATACTCTGGAACACTAAAGTGCAAGTAGTAAAACTTGAGTGAGAGTTATATGGCTTCGACCATAAGGTAAACAAACATTTCATTACGTTTATTTAACAAACATTCACCATCCATGACGCTGGTTGCCACTGTTTGACGCAAGGGGCAAGGGGGAGATAAGCCTCTCAAAAAATGGGGTTTTGGGATTTTTCGGATATAAAAAGGAAAAATTATCAAATTCTAGTTTAGACCATTGAATTCAGCTCGAACAAAAACAAATAATTTAGTATTTTGAATTATTACTCACTGTCCACTGGTTACCGTGATATCGCTCTTGGTAAACGCAGTACGTTGTCCCAATGTTAACCTTATGGGAAATAAACAAAATTCCCTGTATTTCTCATCATATTTGAATAACACTTGGTATATGACTTCGTATAGTTAATATCTACTGGATTATTGCAAAAAATCTTTGAATTTCACATTTTCATGGCAGCAAACCTCATACTCATTTCCCATGATACTCTGACGGAGAAAGTTGTTATAATATGTTCATTCAAGGATTTAAGTAGATTTAACTTAATTTGTGGCTCCGCATAAGTGATTTATTTAAGCATTTGAAATTCACTGAGTATGCAGGTCTGCTTCAACGGGGATATTTTCCCTCTAGAGTCAACCTGGTAGTTTTCATTTTTCGCTCCACTTTACTGTCTAATAGCAGTTGCCCGTGGATTCGCTCTCGATAAACATGACAGCAGATCTTACTTCTGCTCAAATTGTAGTATCCATAGCTGTTTACATTTCGGTATGTAAATGTTTACGTTCCTCTAAAATGTAAACATTGGAACTAGGGACGTTTACGGGGCATAGCTCGAGAGGATTTTAAGGAAGTGAGTAGGCCTACATTTTGCATGAGTTCTAGATCCACTTTTGTGTTAAATTTAAACCCAGTCGGTTCAATAGTTTTTGCGTGATAGCATTTGAAATTCGCATTTGAAATTTGAATCTCTAACATTCATCCATAGGCTACATCAAAACTTTCTCAATTATAATATTAGATTTGTAGACTTAGGGGTGCAAAATTAAGAAAAACTAAACAAATTTTTGCTATGGAGCAAAGCAGACAGCGGAGCGCAGCAAGGGGTTAGACAAGTCTATTTCCTTTCACTATTTTTCAAAAGTTATATCTGACTTAAATTCCACGTGAGTCAAATTTGACTTGTGACTCAAATTCCATTTACGTTCGAGTTTATGAAGGTTTTTTCTCTCTTTTAGAATTTTCATTAAATGTTTACTTACTTACCGAACGGGGCCACGTGAAATATTTTATTTACTCCAGAATATTTGTTAACAAACTCAAAAAATAAATAACCATTTAATAAATCGAATTGTTAAAACAGTTTTGATAAACATATAGCCCATCTTGCACACTGAGACTTCTAAATACTAAATTAGAGGAAATTAAAAGACTCAAGAGAAGAACTGCTCGCCAAGTGCGAGGTTGACGCTTGAATTTCCACGACTTTGTCTGTTTGTACCCAGGAATAAGATAATTTTTATAATTATCGTTGATAAAAATAAACTATAGCAACCTAACCTAATTCATTTAAAATATAATCTCCTCAATGATTGTGATCAGACAAACAACGCTAACTGAGTTCGGTTATGTTAGGTTTTTTAAGCTATACAAAACATTAAGGGTAATAACAATGAAAAGATGTAATAGTATATTACGTTACTAGAACAGGAAGTACTCTTTTACCAGACGAGCATGATTGTTCCTGCGCGAGCCGTTCGATACTTTACATCATACTACACCGAAGAAACTTATTTTTATAATCAAAACCTTGCATAAATTACTACGGTTCCTCAATTCTTCAAACTCAGCCTAAAGTAAACAAACATTTGGTTCTGCTACCAGTGCTGCCACTACATTCCTTTGAAGTAACCAATGAAAATGCATTTAATGTCGGTTTGCTGAAATCAGTTGATTGTTTTGATTGTTTACTTCTGCTATTTCCGTTTCCTAGTGCACGGTAAATTTACCGTTTATTTATCGGCAAAGAGTGACTTTCCAGCCAAGAGAACGGCACAGAAAACAGATTTTTCTGTGCAGTATGATGTAAAAATAATTCCTGTTTAACCAAAACAAAGCAGCGATGCAGCAATCTACCAAAAAGGTGTTTTACCTTCACGTTTCTTCATGCCTAAAGTTTACAATCAGGAATTCAGCATTAGAATCGTAAACGGGAAGTAAGAATCAAGCATAAAGACACGAATCAAGAATCCAGAATCAAGAATAAGACTCAAGAATTAAAAATCAAGAAAATATTAGAGAGAGATTAACTGATGCATAAAACGCAGACTATTTTTTTTACCGAACGAGGTAGGTAACCTCTGGAGCGGCCCTGTCACTGTAAACTGTCCTGACCCATCCATCATCGTCCAAACTCTCTCAAACTCAGACCACCTTTGACAACCAATAAAGAATTGATAAAGGGCTTAACATCACGATATTTGGAATTCAGCTAGCTACATTCCTCTCTTAAATGCCGGTAATATGTTAATCTCACAGAGAGAAACAAAGTTTGCTAGAATCAGCTAAAAAATTTATATATGACACGAATTAACCCATAGTTTGTTGTTTTTAAGAAATGTTTGTGTGGAGAGACACAACCATGTCGTGAAGAGCCAGCAGTACAGTTGCGAAAACTGACTCTTTTTATACTTATCTTTTTGAGGACTCGAATTCAAAATACAGTGGACTCTCGCTCATCCGGACTAATGTGGCGGACGTCCGGTCCGGATTATAAAGGAAATCCGAACTATCGGGAGATAAGCCTAATTTCGTAGATTCCGTTGTTATGGCGAGCATCTGTGTCTTACTTAATTTAGTTTAAAGCCACAAACCGCATTCCGTTAGTTTTTGTAAAAAACACTTACCCTGAAGCAGTCAAAATAACCTCATAATTTACTGGATTTTTTACCGCATTGTAATTAACAACAAGATATTTATTTGACAAGAATAAACTGTTTATGATTTAAGACATACTTTGCCAGTTAAAAATGTTTAAGGACCAAAGAAAATTAATTTAGGATATCCAAATATAAAGGAGGAGGAGCGAGCTAGTTAATATATAATCGATATGGCAAGCTCAATTAATTTAGGCATTAGCGTCTCGCTGAAGAGATTGGCAGCGTATTAAAAAACAATTTACATTCACGTCCAATCAAATTGGTAACTATAATTATACACTATTATTTTAATTAAGACATAGTTTATATTTATTTTTTCGGAATAAAAAGTAATTTTATCGAATTTCCCCTATAGGGAAGAAGCTATTACCGTAGGTCTCATGGTAAGACTTAAGCTCGGGACCACTATAACTTTTCGTTTTGGGGCCCCCAGAAGCAAAAAACACTATTCGTTTGAACTTTTATATCTATATATATATCTATGTGTCTGTTAGCACGATAGCGGCCGCAAAAATGGTCCGATCTTTATGAAATTTGGTACGGACATGTAAAGTGGTAATCAATTGGATGAGTTCGTGAACCAGCCCGATCGGACCACCGGAAGGGGGTAAAGGGGGATAAACCCACCCAAAAATGGGTTTTTTGATTTTTTTACATAGAAAAATAAAATTTATCGAATTTTTGTGGGCACCATTGAATTCAGCTCAAAAAAACAAACAATTTAGTATTTTGAAACACTGCTCAATGTCCATTGGTTACCGAGATATTGAAAGTAGTAAACACAGTACGTTGTTCCAATGTTAACCTTACGGGAAATAAGTAAAATTCTTTATCTCGGTTATTTCTCAACATATCTTGATAAAACTTGGCAAATAGCTTCTTCTAGTTCAGATCTACTGAATGTTGAATTAAAAGCACCTAGTTTTAATATACCTGTAGCAGCACACCTGCATACTCATTCCCCATATTATTCTTATGGAGCTTACAAAAACATGTCAAATCTTGCTATGTTGGATTGAAATATGTTGTTTTGCATTTGAAATTCGCTGAGTATGCAGGAATGCTGCAACGGGGGTATTTATTATTGTATTATTAACTCTTTATAGTTTTTTTGTAAGACCCTTAAAACGGCGAACTGCGGCTTGTAAGTTCACATTTTCATCCATAAATTGAAATTTTTTATTCTCTACCTTTGGAAGAAGGCTTAACTTATTATTATCATTGTATTTAATAAAAAATACAGCACATTAAAATTAAGGGTTTATATTATTACCCCTATTGGGCACAAACCCAAAATTGTGGGGCATTTATTACCCAAAATGGGGTTAGGGACACTCCCATTCTTGTGCCCAACGAACTTGTCCAAGATATCATAGATCATCAAGCTCTTCTTCACCTCAGAGCATCAGTGTGGGTGACGCCTATCGCTCACCTCTCAATCAATAAAAGCCTATAACGGTTGCCTGACTGACTGATTGACTGACTGACTGTCTGTCTGTCTGACTAACTGACTGACTAACTGACTGGCTGGCTGACTGAATGACTGACTGACTGATCAAAAACTATAAGGCTTAAAGCAATGAAACTTGGTACAAATATTTTTTACAGGCTATAGATGCGTATTAAGAAAGGATTTTTAAATATTTTCTATCTAAAGGCCTAAATACTATGAAATTCAAAGTGGCTGCTATTTTCATAGCTTACTTTCTAAAAAAATACAAGACTTTGGCCCATAAAGCTTGGCACAAATATTCTTATTGAGAAAATATTATCATTTTTTTTAAATATTCCCTCAGGAATATTATCAAATTGTTAAATTGTCCCTCTCAGGCGGCTAAAATAGAGTATATTTTAAAATTCATAATGTCGGCCATTTCAGTTTTCAAAACTAAGGAAGGGAGGCCTATAGAACATTTTTGGGGGATAGAAAAAATACGAGATCCAATCTACTAAAAGAATAAAATGTTCAAATTTATTGCGGCAACCTACTAGCCTAGGCCTATATATTTGTCAAATGCCACTTAAGCTACGTGCGTTGTACGACCCGCCCGAAGTACTATATTGTTTTCCCACTTTTGTAAAATAGGTTTTCTACCCAACAAATAAATAAGTACTCAAATTATAACCCTAAAACCCGGTATGGGCATTTTATTTCGAGTGTGTGCATATCCACTAGAAATGGAGTTTCCAAATAAAAATTTTAGAAGGGTTTGCTTAGGAGATGTGGATTTCAATTCCAAAAAAATACTACTATCGCAATAAATTTTCCTTATCGATAGCTGAGTGAGCCGATCCTTAACGTGGTTAAGAAATTTGGGAAATACGTTTTTGACCAAGGCGTTCACCAGGTTGATGCCAGGCATTTACCTTTTCCAGGTTGATGCCAGTAGCTCACTGTTCCATACAGTAGACTCCCTCTTATCCGGACACCTTTTAACCAGACATCGGTTTAACCGGACTACTCTCGAGAGAAGTAAAATCTTTTTAACTGGACAATATTTATCAAAACAGGTTCACCCGGACTGGATCCGCAGGAAATGGACGGTACTGTGTCGTCGATTATAGCTGAAAAATATTTTGAGACCAGGAATGACGTGCCTAAATACTATGTTTTCTTCAATTTGCGCGTGTGCGGGGCTTGGCCGCTGGTGAAGATTTATATCTCAGGTTTGAAATGTGTTACAACTTTCGTTTTGGTCTCAAATTACTCGGTAAAGTATACGCTTTCATATGAGCTGTCGCTAATTGAAATCTGACGAATAGAAATGGAGTTAAGAGCCATAATCCAACTTAAATTCTTTTACTTTCTTACTTTGTCACTACTTAAAGACCAATATCTCCAAATTTAGTAGAGACTCAGGCCTAATCAACGTCTTAATTAACTCAGTAAATTTTTAGCTTCAATTTGAGCTCTTAATCACCTAATTCAGTTGAGTTTGATGCGAGTAATGACCCTTTAATCAATATGAAAATTTTTTCAGAATTTTGTAATTAGTTAAGGACTGGTATTTCCAGTTGTGAAACAGACATGTAGGTCTGAATGGTTTCAAAATTCCCAATAAGCCATCAGTTTTCATTTGAGCGATTGTTCATTAAAATCGGACAAGATTAGGGCGAGTTATATTATTTTTATTAATTGTTTTTGTAACTGTTTTGGTGCAATGTATACAGAACAAATTGCAACACGAGCGTTATTAATGGGGATAAATATAGAAAAGCGTTTTAACATAATAAAAATCGGACAAAATCGGACTATGGGAAAACCCCTAAAATTATTAAAATGTTTGGATTTCATAACTGATTTTAGGAAACGTCGCGTCGGTTTAACAGGGAAATCCGTTATCCGAACTGGCCTGGGAGTCTACTGTAGTGGATTTGCTAACTAGATGTGAGCTCCTGGCACCTGGCTTGACCGCCGTGATCGCTCAGACATGTCAAGGTGATCGACAAGACGACGATTTTTGATCGCGTTGATCGCTCATTATGAAAGTGTCCGGATTATTGCGGTTAACGCGGCTCAAGGAATTCAATACGAGTACCTGATAACATATATTTGTGATTTTAAAATGCACATGTTTACAGGGTGTCCAACTTAACTGTGCCACCAATGGCATATCTCAGATGCTATTACCTCATCTAATTTTTTAAAACAAATAAAAATATAAATTCCATTTTGTTGTAAATGGCCGCCATTTTCCAATATGGCGGCCAAATTAGATTTTTCTCATGGAACACTCTATTTTTTATGGCATATTTGGATTTCTGCGCTTTAATTTTAAGAAGATTTCATTCTTTAGAATTTCTTTTTAAACTCAATAGTCAGAAGATATGAGCAGTTAACGTTTGGATTTTCCCTATTTGAAATGAATTGTGTCCATTTAAAATGTGACATCCCACGCATTCTTTAGGAAGTGATGGAGTGCAAAATATTCAAAATTATTAATTTCCATGAGTGAATCTTAACTAAATCACAATTTAAGGCACTTTTGTTCTGTGGAATGTTTTATTTATCCTAACCGTTATAGATAAAAGTTCTGCCGACAATACCGCAATGCATTTCTTATGGTGAAAACTCAAAATTTAACTGCTCATATCTTCTTAGCCATTGGGGTTAGGAAGGAGTGCTAATGAATGAAAAGTTCTTAAAATTAATCCAAATATGCCATAAAACACAGGATGTTCCATAAGAAAAATCAAAGTTATCCGCCATATTGGGCCATTTACAACAAAATGGAATTCATATTTCTGATTGTCCTTAAAAAGTAGTTGAACTCCCCTGTTTAAAGTTTTCTCTAAATCTGATAGTTTCTGAGATGTCAATGGTGGCACAGTCAAGTTGGACCCCCTATATATGTTGGGTGTGATTATTGACAGGTTTTTACGGTAGTTTTTTATTATTAAAGTAATCACAGACCATGATCATTTCTTGTAGCATTTCTTGTATGTTGGAATGTGCTGTAAATTTAAGAGTATTCTAACTATGCTTTACCAGGTTTAGACTAGTTGTGGTTGATGGGTAAGGACTAAAGAACTTTGGAACAAAAGTTGCAATAATGGAGATAAGCCCCTCCGATACAGGAGAGACAACTTTTCATCCCGAGCGTAGACATCCTGTGTGATCTTGTGCGATAGCTCGTATAAAGTTATTAAATTTAGTCCTGAAATTATAGTAAAATATTTTAGTATATGATAGTAGAGATAAAAATAAGAAAAAAAGTTTATATAAACATAGGATGAGTTTTGGGAGGCTTGGCCAACTCCACCCAACATAACCTAACCCGACCCTGTGGGCTCAGTGTCCCTTATCTAGAAGGCACTATGACAAGTCCCCGTCTTCGAATGAAGAAATGGGACGCCACGGAAAAGTAAAGTAAGTAAGTAAGTAGGTCCTGAAGTGCTTCGTTTTCCGTCTATGTGACTGTGATTTTTACATATTTATTCATATCACACGAACCTCTTAACATATAAATTTTTAACCAGGTACACAAATAAACACTAATAAGAAATATTTTTTAAGAAGTATCAAATTTTATACTTTGTACCATTTCGACATGGCGACTATTTTTTATTTTCAAAGCTAAATATCCTCAAAAACCGCAAATTTTAGAAAAATTATACTAGAGACAAATAAGTTGCAAAATTTCATTCCATTTACACTGATATTAAGATTATGATGATCGGGCTACTAGTAACGGACACATTTTAACTTTTCTCAATAAATCATGGTTCTGTAGAACATACCGTCTGAAAGTTGCATATTTTCATTCGGAAAATTAAAAATGTCTCCGTTATTAGTTATCCGATCATCATATTCCTATTACCAGCGTTAATTAGATTGAATTTCGCAACTTTTTTTGTCTCGTGTATATTTTTTCTAAAATTTGCGGTTTTTATGATATTTGGCTTTGAAAATAAAAAAAAACAGTCGCCATTTTGACTTGGTACAAAGTAGAAATTTGAAACTTCTCACAAAAATAGTTCTTAATAGTGGTTATCCATGTACCAAGTTTGAAGTTTATACGTTAAGAGGTTCTTGAGATATGGTTAAATATGTGAAAATCACAAACAGACACGCAGACAGAAAACAAAGCACTTTAGGACCTACATTTACGAAAATTTTTCTTATTTTCACCTCTACTGTCATATACTAAAATAGTTTTTCATAATTCCTGGACACCCTGTATAAAAACGTATTTTTAATAAATCTATGAAGCTGTTTTGTAATGTAATACGCTCGTTTTCCTACCAAATTTGAGATCAATCTGTCAATATCAGGTATTTAAGCAACTATAGAGATCTCTGAGCGAGACGTTGTTTATAGTCCCGGATTTACGGGTGAGTGGTCAGTCCATCTTATCATGCGAGTCAAGCCAGTAGTGCACTATTTCATCGTGAACAGAACTAAAACGAACCTATAACCTATAATGTTTATATAACCTATAATGTTTATATTTCCAATTAATATAAACATTACAAAAACAATGCATTTTTTGGAAATTTACTGGCCACTTTTTCAAGTCGTGTGGCCAGTTACTAGAAATATAACAAATAAACAATATATAAGAGTATAGCATCAAAAAACTTTCACTTTAAGCCATTATTTGGGTATCTGCTAAAACAGTTTACAAAATTATTGACCAATATATAATAAATGAATGAAGAGTAATATAACTATACACAATAAAATTAATACATTACAAATTAATAAATATACACAACAATAAATAACAATAAATATACGTAAATAATAGATAACAATAATAACCAGATCTCTTAAACACAGCACAAGGGATATACAATTCTGATTAGAGCTCAGTTTAGAAATCAAAAAACAATTATGACATCACTTCTGTCAAATAGTTTACTTCCTGTTGCTGACTAAGCCAAATAATTAATTGTCGACCAAATTATTTTAAATTCAAAATATTTTCATATTAAGTGGAATTTGGTTAAAAATCTTTGGTCCCAAATATTAGAAGGAATGGCGGAAAATAGTTTTATTAACTTTGGGTAACCTAAAATTGTTGCCTCTAACATACCTCGTCACGTAATGCATATTATTTATTATTGGTGTTACCTAAATTCCCACTTCTAATAAAAAACAATCTTAAAACTTTGAAAACAAAAAGATACTGAATGGGTTTAATATTTAATTGTAAGTAAAGGGGAAAAGAACTCTCTCTTTTTAGCTTTCTCAAAATGATACGTAAAAAGTAGTTTTGCGGTAATCTTAATTTATCCATCAAATACTTATACATCCCTCCCCAACATATCAAACCATACTGTAATCTAGAGTTTATCAAAGCAAAATAAAGTGAACGTAACAACTGAATACTACAAAAATTTCTTAAAAAATAAAATGTTCTAATAGATTATCTTAATTTTGCATGTAAACTACTGATATGATGTTCAAAACTCATTTTCTCATTCAAAATAACGCCCAAATATCTAAAACTGGTTACTCTTTCCAAAGGTCGACAGTCACATGATATGAAGTTACACGAGGCAGAATGATAAACAAGGGGAAATGGTATGGCAAATCCAAGAAGATTAAAATTAACAAATTTTGTTTCATTTACGTTCACTTGCATTTTGTTTTGGAGGCACCATTGCCTTAGCAACAAGAGATCGTTATTGATTAATTCACCAAGAATAATAGCAACTTTATTGGAATAGAACATTTCTATGTCATCTGCAAAAGCGCTTACTTTGCCATTAAAATTAAGTTCCAATAAATCATTCAAGAAATTAAGAAAAGAATGGCAGAGGTCACTGACCTTTGAGGGACACCAGATTCAACTACTTTCGGAGAGCTGTTACTATTTAATACTTTTACTTTTTGTTTCCTTCCTAATAGGAAACTTTTAAACCAACTCAAAGCAGTTCCTCTAATACCCATGGCTTCCAGCTTACCTACAAGAATTTCATGATCAATTAAATCAAAAGCTTTTTTGAAGTCTATAAAAAGTCCTGATGTTTAACTATTAGAATTAAGACTGCTATAGATGTTTTTTGCGACAGTCAATAAAGCGTCCTCGGTTGATTTACCTTTGACAAATCCAAATCGATTGCTACTAAGGAAATATATTTTTGTTAAAAATGTATATTTAATTGTATAATCATTAATTTTTCAAATAATTTGGAAACAATTTAAAGTAAACTAATTGGTCGCATATTGTCTAATTTGGAAGATGTTTTACTTTTAGGAATTGGTACAACAGAACTCAATTTCAGACTTTCAGGAATAAACCCTGACTGAAACTCTTATTGATAATATCTGTTAGTGCTGGTGCTAACTCATCAATGATAAATTTTAATAGTTGTGTAGATATATTGTCATAGCCCGTAGATTTTTTATTTTTAAGACTTCTGACAACTAACTTAATTTCGTCCTCAGTAGTTGGCGCAATAAAAAAGGATTGTTGGGAAGTGCGTTAAGGAAGCAAGTTGGTAGTTGAGACTGGACTAGGCCGATCAGACTGAATTGAGATAAGGTAGTTGTTTATCTCTTCATCGATAACGCAAGGATCTGTTACAATAGTTCCGTCTGCTAATTCAATTGCTAATTAGCAATTCTATTAAATATGTTCTATTATAATATGTTTGAGAATAGCCTGACAGTCATTGTTTCGATATCTTTCGAACGTTAACTACCAACAATTCAAAATGTTATTCAACAAATTTAAATCATAAACTTAGACAATGATAGTTCTCTTGGGTAACTTAAGGCCTAAATAGCCTAATAATTAGGTTTAGGGTAATGAAATAGCCTAATTTTATTATTTCACATCCGGAAATACGAAAATGTTTGAACGCTCAAAATCAAACATATTTTAACAGAAACAAACATGAATAAAGAAAAAAATCAGATTAAAGAAGAGAGAAAATGTAAAAATACACCTTGATGACCGTGAAACAACAAACTAGCGAACAGACACTGAATCACTTCATTACGGCGAGATAGGTTCTAGAATCTCGGGTTACTAAGTTACTTCAGCCCCTTAACACACGAATATCCAATTACTAAAGATAATCCAAATGATTATGTTACAGCCTGGTTTATGAAAGTAAATGTTTTCTCTCATTATTTTCTTAGTTTTTCATTTTTACAATAATGAACATTTTTCAGTTGTTTTCTTTGACACTGTAGAGAATTCAAAATGATTTTCATGTTAGATTGTTTCTACTTTGAAGGCTAAAATAAACAAACTATATATTTTTTAATTCTATAAGGTGTTGTATTGAGTATTTTGATACAAAAATCAATATATCTTTACCGTTTTGCTTCAAAGTTTGAGTTTGCCTTTATCCTTGTATAAGACGTCGATGTTGCCTGGCCTCGAAATACGCTATTATAAAAGGAGTTCTTCGGTTATTTGTTAGGTTCGTTTGATCAAGAAGAATAAAACAATGTTCTCGTTATTACTAAAGTAAATTAAGCTTAATCTTATTGCTTTTTGTTCCCGCGATTCAAAACCAAAATAATTTGAGTCCAGGGCGCATTTCCGTAAAAAGCTGGACACACCGCCTCCGAAAGAGGAGGCCGAAAGAAAATGTTTAACTAAAAAATTCAACACGCAAATCACAGAAAAATATAGAACGAGCTTACTTGAATTCCATTTCTTCCTCATGCACATTTTTATTGTAACCATATCAAACCATATCTGATTGAACCCCCAGTAGTCTTTCAGATAGCAACTGAAAAGTGTCATTCACTCAGTTACAACTTCGACTGTTTACTAATAAAAGTAGTCCAGGCAACTGTAAGAAAACTGAGCCTAAAACTTGTACAAACATTTCAACAGGACAGGATACGAAACATATCATGTTTTTTATTAGGCATATACAGTACAGGTTGTTTGTTGTATAGCTGTACAATTTTGATTCGATGTAGTTCACTGAACATTTGAATTAGCTTAACAACGCCACAAGCACAACAGAAAATAACATTAAAAGGATTTTATTAGAAAGTCAATACATTTTGTGGAAGTCATTACTAAACTTTATAAAATTTAGCCGACATAAAAAAAGGGTTTCCTGGTTTTAGAATAAAACTAAACTGCCACCAAATGCAAAAGTTTCTTAAAAAAAAATAAAAATAAAATAAAAATTATTGTTGAATGTGTCCGTTCACTGTACTAAATTAGCTCAAAACTATGAAAAACAAATTAAATCGGTCACTACTATACAGGAAACATAATCTTCTTTAAATATTGTCATGTTAAATAAACATATCCCGTACCTGCTATGTTTAGACGCTTTTTACTCCAAATTAATGAGTAAAATAATACTTTTCTCCCACCTGCTATGTTTAGACGCTTTTTACTCCCTATAATGAGTGAGTAAAATAATATTTTGTCTCCCAACGGGAGTAAATTATTACTTTGATTTCCCCAAGAGAAAGTAACCACATAAAAATACCTTTGAAATAAAAAAATTCAAAAATTGAACTCCTTTAAATTCTCTACATAGGCTTGCAAATAAAATATGTTGATATTCAACAGATTGCAGGCACTACAGCTTATTTAATGACAGGATTAATCACATAAGAATAACATTGACAACAATCAGGTGTAAGAACGTCTGTCTACAAATAAGCCTTGGAAGAATGTTGCAGCTATCAGCAGATCGCTGGTGCATGAGAGATTGCAGCTACTCGGATGCAGGCGCTAGTTGCAGTTCGAAACAAAATTGATAATGTTTGTTAGTTACTAAGTTAATGAAATAGATGTTTAAAGATTGCGTATTTATTATTTCAGGTGGGGGAAAAATGTTGTGTGTATTTTGAGAGTAAAGCACATTGTCTCCCTCTTGAAACTTTTTCACTTATGAAACAATGTTGTAGATCACTCACACAACACAAAAATAACTATTGTCTCTAACTAAGTGTTTTTGTCTCCCGCCGGGACACTAAGTACACCCATAAAAATAACATTGAAATAAATATTTAAAAAATCCTTCAAATTTTCACGCAGACATGCAAATATGTTGAAGCTCAACAGATTGCAGGCGAAAAAAGTTGATTTGTGGCAGGGATAATCACATAAGAATAATACTGACAATATCACCTGTAAGAACGACTAAGAATTAGGCGTGTAAGAATGTTTCAACGATCAACTGAGCGCTGGTGGGTGAATGGTTGCAGCTACTCGGATGCAGGCACTAATTACGGATCGAAAAAGGATATTGTTTGTTAATTAATAAGTTAATTAAATATATGTTCATCTATTGGGTATTTATTATTGCATGTGGGGGAAAATGCTATGGGGGAAAATTAAAGCATATTGTCTCGTGAAAATTGTCGCCTTCGGCAAGTTTGGGCGCCTTCATTTTCACTCGTGAGACAATGATGTACTTTACTCACTCAGCACACAAACAACTATTGCTGGATCGGACGCTGATTTTAGGAACGCTCCAAAAATCCGTATTACTTTCAGCGAATCTTGATCCCTTACCGAGTCATTACACTGTTTGAAGGAAAAGCTATGGAACAGATTATGGAACTTGCTAAAATTTTTATATTAAGATAACAAAGTAGGGTTGTTGTGTACTTTTTAAGCACACCATAAAGTTTGATACGCCAAAATAAATTTGCAGTTTGAAATTTAAATTGTGTAATTAAATATCAAACGCCCTGTGGAACTGATTGTTAATCTAATAATTACTAATCTAGATCTGCAAGTCAACTGTAATATTGTAGGCTCACAATTAAACTATCTTTTGATTCCAAACTATATTTTGCGTCACCGTCGTAACCATCGTTTGAGTCCTTCCCTTTAAACATTTAGAAAGATAGACAAATAGGTTTCAGATACTAGATAAAGTATAAAGCAACGTAAATTTCTGTTTTTTATATCTACAATCGCAAAAAAGGTTCCAAGCGAAAGAGAAATATTATTATTTCTCCTACTGTAATTTGTTTCGGAATAAAATTTCGCAGCAAGAGTAAAAGAAAGAATGAGAAACAGTATGGACGGCGGGGCCGCAGCCGCCGCGCCGGGAAGATTTACGTTTCAAGACATTGCAGATAAGGCACGAGGGAAACCGAGTGCGGCTACGAGTAGCAAACTTCCCGGCATCCGGTAATGGCTTATTTTTTAATTAACTTTGTTTAAAAAATAAAGGTTTGAGGTAGACGCACCAGTAGCTGTCACTGCTCCAACGCCTGACCGACAGACTTGATTTATTTGTCTTACAGTGTGGTTTCCTTATACAGTACACCTCGGATTATCCGAATTAATGTGGCGGAACACCGATCCGGATAGCAAAAAATCCGGATAATCCGAGGTCATTGTAGTATCGCCTAAATAGCGATCTCGTTCCTTACCCCTGTTAAATGTATGCTGCAAACGGAGTATCAAGACTGTACGACATGTTAGTCTTACAAATTAGAAACTAGATATCAGTTCATATAAAGAGTTGACAGCTATAAACACATCAAGTGAGCAATAACCTAACTCGCAAAATTGATGTAGGCTACGCCTTTGTTGATTACTGCTAGCGCCCCAAGTAGGAGACCAGGAAGCTACGTTCACGAAAATGCTGTAAAGTACTGTTTAGGAAATGCTACTCCTTCAATTATTGTTATTCCAAATGCGTACAGTAATGTATTGCATTTGCATTTGACGTTTAGAAGGCGCATTTCACTCGTAAACTCGCTAAAATCACGTTTTTACCGTGATTTTAATTTTTGAATTTCTTGGATAGACCGGTCCGGATAATCCGGGATCCGGATAATGTGGGGTCCGGATAATCCGAGGTGTAATGCAATATTTTACACAAGATTGAATATTTTAGAAAAAATTTGTTTACTTTTAGTATATTTATTACAAAATCAGAACCATTTAGCTCATATTTAATAAATGGTTGCTAATTGAGGTCTTCTCTACCCGATAGCATCGCTAATGGAGTTCTCTTATCAGAATAGTTAAGGAGGTAGATTTTTTTGTAATTTTAGCGATATTTATAAGTAGTGTAAATGATTAAGTTTGATATTTCATAATAGTACACCTTTAATCAGTAAAAACTATGATTTCAATTATGGTGGTTTTAAATTAAATCAGT
The DNA here is from genome assembly GCA_035578135.1 of Flexamia atlantica. Classification (NCBI taxonomy): domain Eukaryota; kingdom Metazoa; phylum Arthropoda; class Insecta; order Hemiptera; family Cicadellidae; genus Flexamia; species Flexamia atlantica. The sequence continues at coordinate 16,990,834 of JAQJVK010000010.1, forward strand.
GCCAGATACTGGGAAACGGGTAAGGTTTGAGTTAATTTGAAAAATGTAGCTAACATTACACTCGTATTTAAAAACCCTTCATTACGATGATTGTTGAAACCAACTAAACTTAGAAAAACGTACAATTAATAATATAGGTCAAATTCCAATTTTTACAAAACCTGAGTACTTCATACCTTGATACTTTAATAACTTTAATATTTAATACCTTAATACTTAGTAAACGTTAATACTTATTACCTTAATACATTCATAAACCTCAATACTTAATGCCCTGCGCGCTTGATAATTTAAAGTTATTAAGTGTACATGGTTTCCTAAAATGTTTGGTGCGTTTACCTAAAATGACCTGGCACTGTCAAATGATCCTGTTGTATTTATACGACTACAGCTGTTTCCTGTTGAAAATTAACACATCGTCAGAACGAACGCCAGCTGGATTTGTTAAATGCTGACGTTCGACTTGAAGAAGTGTAAATTTAACGCGAAACAGCTGTAGTCGTATCACTACAAGGGATCATTTGGTAGTATCTGGCAATTTCGCCAACTCGTACTGTCTGTACTGGTTCGGCATCGCAGACACGGCCGAGCACACCTTCTTTGAGTGCGACGAAGGCACGTCCAGCGTACATCTCTTCGCTGAGATCGGCGCCGTCGCAGCACCCGATAACATCGTCGGAGCTATGCTCCAAGGAGAGAACAATTGGAACTGTGTCGGGCACTTTGTCCAGGCCATTCTTCGGGCGAAAAAGGTCGACCTTGTCCGGCCTTAAACCTCAGCTTTCCCCACAGAGGTTGCCCTAGTGGCGTAAGTCAAAAGGCCCAATCCGAAGTAATGCGCAAAACAGTTCCAGGCTAGTGTCCTCGGCGTTATAGGGGTGGTTTGTCAGCAGTGCGACGGAGTCCGACACTACTGGGAGAACCACACGCCTCTCAGTGTGCGTAAATGCATTACACCTCCTCTCCCAAAAAAAGTACGGAGCTATTGCAATTTTTGTAACAGATTTTGCTCTAAATGCCATAAAAAAGCATGTATTCTGTTAGAAAAATTGCAATAACTCCGCTAATTGTAGTTTGCTCTTTATAATCTTTATATGGTTTTTTAGAAAATACAATTACGCAAATGTTTTGCCCTCTTGTACAATTTTGGTAAAATTACGGTTTTTAAGATATTAAGTTTTAAAATATAAAAATCGCTGCCATTTTGAAATGGTACAAAGTAGAAACTTGATACTCCGCACCAAAATAGATACTATTAGTCAGCATATACGTACCAAGTTTAAATTTGATATCTTTAGTGGTTCCAAAGTTAAGCAAAATCATGTTAAAGACACATACAGACCGACAGACGGATAAGCGAGCATTTTAGGACCCATGTTTAGAGGAACTTTTTTCTTATTTTTGATGTAAGTAACCATATCCCGAAGTCTGTAAGGGTTTTTCGTAAATACCCTGCATACAAATAAATTTGTCGGACTCGATTGAAAATGCACACTCTTCATGATAATGAGTCGGCTAAACTATGAAAATCCCGTGTCTACAGAGTTTCTACTCTTCATGAGAGTGAAATCTTTAATTCCATTATTACATTTCTCAAATAAATCCACCGATTTCACTTAATTCGAACAACACGTATTTTATATTAGATATGTTTTTCATATTAGAAATGTTTTTTTTATATTTTTAAGATTTTTTTTGTATATTCCAAAAGAATTATTTTGAGAAGCTTGGTGTTTGAAAATTGTGGTACCAAAATTTTGCCGTTCAGAAATAAATAAGTTAAAGATTGTCGCTGTTCAATAGCAGTTGTTTACATAGCTAAAAGGTCGAACACTCTTAAAGACCTACCTTAAATATAAACATTTTAGGCTGGTAAAAATATGAAAGGTGTATGTATTTGTTTTATTATTTAAGAAGGTATTAGTGTTTCACTAAAGGTTTTTAAACGTTGCATTCAAAGAGGATCCAGAGCAAAAGACGGAGAAGTGGTGGTGGGGGGGGGGGGGGTTGGTGGTGTATTGAGGGGCTTTAAACCAAGTTTGATATACATGTTTATAGTGTATTGTAAGATTAGATTGCTTACTTCAAAGTCGTCAATTGATTAATGAAAACATTTTACTTTGTACATTCCGACATATTCCGGAGTAAAGGCGTCATCCTCAGCTATTAATGAGCAATTATCTAAATTATCGAAACAACATCACAGCTTCGTTAAATTGTGCTAGGGTCATCTGACCTGTCTTAAGGGACAGAAAACTTACCTTTCTTAAAGAACAACATTTTGAATTTTCCTTATCCCTAAAGTAATCAACCCTCCCAATATCAGGGGACGACGCTTGCCATTGTCCTATTTCACGTATACAATTTCAGCAGACTGACGATTAAAAAACACATTTTTTTGCGTTTTAATGTATTTAACTCCAAGGCTAAAACCTTACATGATATAGGGTGTTTTTTAAGCGTAACCTTTTTTTTAAAATTGAATAATGATCATATAAAGATGAAATGAGTATTGTTTCGTTAGTCTTTACATTTTATACAGCCTATTATGTAAGTTTGATAACATTTAGCTTACATTGTGTGTTCAAACAATCCGCCATTGACATTTATACAAAGTTGTGCTCTATCCATTAAATTCCTGAAAACGTCTTGCAAAGTATCTTTGAATTTCTTGTATTAAATTTGTTATGTTTGTTTTGAGGTGTTGAATATCCTGTGAATTGTTTTCGTAGGCCTTACTTTTTATGTATCCCCAAAGAAAATAATATAGTGAGGTCAAATCCAGGATCTTGGGGGGAGTAATCCTTCACTAAAAAATAAAAAAATCTAGTTGCGTCACAGAGAAGAATCTAATAGAGGTCGCTTTTAAATGGGTCTTCTGTTGCGCCCGAGTGCTTGCTAGTTACAGGTACATCCAGCTACAGTTAAGTTACTAGTTACTAGTTACATCCAGTTACTAGTTACAGTTAAGTTAAATTAGGAGAGGACAGCGACGGTGCTGCTCTCTCGCGGCGTTAGTGGTGAACTGTTTTTTTTATAAGTTCTCTACACCAGCGCTCGACACCAGCTGAGCGCAATATTAGAAGAAACCTCTGTTTGATTCTCCTCTGTGGTTGCGTTTAAAAAACACCCTGTATATACAATTGATGACCTGTCAATCATTCAAACTGATTGACTTGTCAAATCGATTGATTTGTGAAATTAATCATATATTTTTAAAAGTATGACATTAAACTCTCTTAAATTTTTCAACATCAACTAAAACAAATCATCGTGTCACATAAGAGCTCTGGAAATTATTGAAAGATCTTGCGTTCGTTTCATCTCGTGCAGATAACAATAAGTCGTCAATCGAAGTCAGTTTGACCGGCAATGTATATTGTGTCGATGTGATAGAAATTGTTAGAGCGATGGTATAACTGACGCCAATTCTTGGGGCCCAGTACGGTGGATGCCCGGTAGCAAAAACGGCTAGTGCGCATGCGCGACAACGCGTTGCTAGAGCGCAGCACTGTCATTCTGCTCTCAGCCGTCAACAATAGCGGGTCATTAAATTATCTGTTTTAATTCTATTCAATAACGTAAAATATAGCATTAGTATTTATTAAAGTGTCTTGATACTCTGAACGACGATTGACACAGAGGCAGTAACTACGTGCGAGCTGCCGAACATACGCAGCCAGGCTAGTACACTGTCGGCCGCCGCTGCCGCTACTACTCCTCTCTCCTCCCAGCCTACCCACTCCCCGTCCCATGCGCGGACTGGGCCCCAAGAATTGGTGCCAGTTATACAGTAGTTGCAAGAAAAAGGTTTACTGTGTTAACTTGGGATGTCCGAGCACTCGAGAATCGAGCTTTATTCGAGCCGAGTACATACTAATCGACTCGACTCGACCTACTGCAAAATACTATAAAGTTCCAGTCGAGTAGTTAAACCCGTCGTTTACCCGAAATCGGATCTAAAAATATTAATGTTTTAGAAACTACACTAAATAAATAAAAGACTCAGTTTTTGTTGACAATTACATGAAATCTCAATCATATATTTAGTTAGGTGTAGAAGGGCTGTGGGCTGTGTTTTCATTTCATTTCAAAACCCAGGTAAGCCTAAAGACAAGTTAGCCTTGAAAAATATATCAAATCAAGAATTATTGGGAGTTTAAGTAAAATGTTTTCTTTCGTTTTTAGTTTAAAATTGTAATTTGTATTTGATTAATACGAGTGTTTTCCAAACCTCGACTCGACTCGACTTCAAAAATCACTACTCGCACACCCGTATTGTTAGCAGTTTTACCACTAACAGTTCAAATCCAAGGATTCAACCGGCAACAATGCTTGTATCGGCTGTAATACAACAAGCTAATTCAGTTTAACTCGACACCATAACCATCCTCCATGTTTGGGGGCCATGACCAAACGTGATTTTCCTATTTCAATAAACCCAACAGTCAGCTTGTCGGTTGTGTTCTTACTGAAAACTAAAACTTTACCTAACCTTAACTAAAAATGTTTTGACCAACCAAAACAATACGTAATCCTCCTAATAGGTTTAGTCGGTCACAGAAAATGCCATTTCGAATGTGTGATTTTTAAATTGTCTACAAATTTATTGTTCATTTTGTTGATGTCATTATCATGAAAATAACTCAATCTTTAATTCCTCCAGAAAAGGCCCTTATCGTTTTAACAACACTTGGAGGCCGTAGGAAAAAATAAATACGTGGACATACTAGAAAAGCCTCTTCAAGATGGCTGGAAACGAACTGGCTCCCCCTGGCAGGTGTAGTGACAGCGACAAACGGATTGCTCCCCATTGTCGTTTTGAAATACCTAATTCCTGCCTTGAGTGTACTCTTCCAAAGCACTTGCCTGGCCTAATCGCTAAATAAGTGCTGTATTTTGTACTTATTTAAGCGAAGCGATCCGTTTTTCCAAAGTCCAATTAAATCTGCTGTGAAATTACCTTTAAGACGAGTAACCAACGAGTGACCAAACTAAGACGAAGCTAGATTTTTTTCTTTTTCACGTTTATTATCGTAATGTTTCCACGAGCATACTTAAATAGGTCAAACTCACTGGGCATCAAATTTTTATTGTAAATTCAGTACCATCTCTGAAAATAGGACTTGAACGCCATATTGCATAAACGCTGGACATTCAATGATTTTTACTTTAGTTTAGATAGGTACAGTCATATCCATAAATATGACAAGCATTCCAACACGGCCAGGGGGAACAATCCGTATGTCACTGGTGTAGCCCGTCAAGGGGGAGCAGCCCTTATGTCACTGGTGTAACCCGTCAAGGGGGAGCAACCCGTATGTCAATGGTGTAACCCGTCAAGGGGGAGCAGCCCGTATGTCACTGGTGTAACCCGTCAAGGGGGAGCAGTCCGTATGTCACTGGTGTAACCCGTCAAGGGGGAGCAGTCCGTATGTCACTGGTGTAACCCGTCAAGGGGGAGCAGTCCGTATGTCACTGGTGTAACCCGTCAAGGGGGAGCAGTCCGTATGTCACTGGTGTAACCCGTCAAGGGGGAGCAGCCCGTATGTCACTGGTGTAACCCGTCAAGGGGGAGCAGCCCGTATGTCACTGGTGTAACCCGTCAAGGGGGAGCAGCCCGTATGTCACTGGTGTAACCCGTCAAGGGGGAGCAGCCCGTATGTCACTGGTGTAACCCGTCAAGGGGGAGCAGTCCGTATGTCACTGGTGTAACCCGTCAAGGGGGAGCAGTCCGTATGTCACTGGTGTAACCCGTCAAGGGGGAGCAGTCCGTATGTCACTGGTGTAACCCGTCAAGGGGGAGCAGTCCGTATGTCACTGGTGTAACCCGTCAAGGGGGAGCAGTCCGTATGTCACTGGTGTAACCCGTCAAGGGGGAGCAGCCCGTATGTCACTGGTGTAACCCGTCAAGGGGGAGCAGTCCGTATGTCACTGGTGTAACCCGTCAAGGGGGAGCAGTCCGTATGTCACTGGTGTAACCCGTCAAGGGGGAGCAGTCCGTATGTCACTGGTGTAACCCGTCAAGGGGGAGCAGCCCGTAAATCACTGGTGTAACCCGTCAAGGGGGAGCAGCCCGTATCCGCCCCTTCGAGATTACGAAACTCCTAGTCGTAATTTATTTTATTTTACGAAACAAAGTAAAATAAAATAAATATCCTTTTATTTTACTTTGTTAAATTTATCTCTATACTCTTCTGTTTAATTATTCTTAATTTTTTTATTAAATATTCCTCTACAGTGGCTGATTGTTGACTCGTTCCCCACCCACAGGCTTTGACCCATGTGGGGAACTGATTTCTATTGTAAATTATGACTTGTGAATAACACTGTTGTATTGTTTTTTGAAGGAATAAACAAATTTCATTTCATTTCAATTTCATTTCATTTCATTCTACTCTAAAATATCTATTAGGGTTATTCGTCAAAGTGCGCTTAGTAATTTTTGCAGTTGGCAGTTTTCTCTGATTTTCCGAAACCTGGCCCTCACTTTTAATGTCTTGAGTCACTTAACATTAAAATTGAGTCGAAGTTTTATGAAAGTACGTACCTTCAGAGAGCGTAGGGGTTCCTGAGTCGTATCGCAAGGGGTTAAGTAACTGGAATGGATCTCTAAGGTCGAAGGTGGTTCTGAGAGAATTAGGGGTAAGAAGGGGTGGACGATATCATGAGGGGGGGAAGAGAATGTCCTACGGAATTTCTTAGAATAAACCGTTTGTCTACAAGCGACCAGGAATTCGCTTGAAAATTTACTTGGATTTATATCCTTTCGCTGGTTCCTGCTCATATTTTCTACTAAAGTAGGCTACACCTACCAAGACTTTGTTACTATGTCACCTATTTTCAATAAAAAAAAGGAATTATCATTGTTTTTGTGTATAAAGATTCAGAATTATATCCTAAGATAATGACGTACTGTAGAAGTTATAATGGTCACTGAACAATATCTACATGACTACTTTTAATTATAATCTGATTTCAATAAATATTCTGAGAGCGAAGAAACTCAAAAGTAAATTTTTAAAATTTCTATCGACACATTTGATACTTGCACATTTTCAATTACGAATGCATTGGAATGTTTTTTACTAGCTGAAAATTTGCAATTTTTCTCTTCTCAAGTGCCAATTTTTCAATAACGATTTTAATATGATTAAAACATACTATATACAAAGACATGGTGAACTTTAATAAATTCAAACCTATTCTTCGAAAACATTGACATTAGTTTGATTGATGATCAGCGCTTGAGAAACGATTCCAATAGGGTTTTTAATTATTTTTAATAAATCAAAATTCTCTAACAAAAAATATGATACTGCAGCAATGGCGTGGCAATATTCAATTTTATTCTTAGGAATCACCTATAAAACAACTAATTTGAAAATAAAAGTCTGAATGTTTTTATATTTCTTAGTTTTTATAGCAACCTTTTTTTTGAATGTTTATGACTCATAATATGCTCAAATACAAACAACAAGTTCTTTTTGGCTCATAATAGTATATTTCATTACAAGGACCTAAAGTGACGCTTTTCGTACAAGGTCAAGTTTTACAACCGAGGCTGTAAGCCGAGGTTGAAAAATGACCGAGTAACGAAAAGCAGCTTTAGGTCCGTGTGATTAACTATATTTTTCGTTATATTGCTCAATACAATACGTAAACTACTTAAGAAAACCAAAATGTTACAGCTTGTTTACCTTTAAAGATGCCTTCAAAAGATGCCACCGTCTTGTTCTTGCTATTTTAAGCAATCTGCTGATTCTCTGTTACATTTGTGTTAGGGTAGACTGACAACAATGAACAACTATCGACGTATCGAACGCATGTAATAATCGATTAGTGAAATGAGCGAGTTTCACAAACTGATTAAACTAACAACAATGAGTGTTTCGATAATAACGATGAATGTTTCGATTATTTGTAATCGAATGAATATTGTTCGATTATTACGACGTACTCGGCACTTCTTGACTTTTATAGTCCTAGGACTATAAAGAGTCAGCTGGTATCGAGTACATCAGCTTTTAATTCCTAGGAATAAAAAGAGTGTATTTAGGTCCGGAAAACATGCATTAAAAACATCTGTTTTTGAAGCAGTATAACGAAAACAACGTTTATGTATTTGAGATATCAATGTTTTCGCCGATATCCTCTTCTTTAGTATTGGCAATTCATAAACAATCAAACCATAATAGGCGAAATTGTGGTTCGGATCCCATGTTAAACTGTAGGTCCCTATAGTAGCCATTAGCTATTGGGCTGCTAATTAACAGTCATGTGTAAGGAACCTATTGGCCTTCGGCAGTAACAAGACTACAAGATCGCGCCACAATCATCGTATTATACACTCATATTTCACTCTCATTTGCCTTAAAATACCTTTTACAGGTGGTGGGCGTCTTACATTGTAATGTAATGTAATGCAATGCAACCAGTTCTAAGATCGAAGTTTCAGTCAATATTCTTTTCTTAAACATTAATTAATAATAAAAAACATACGAACTCCGTTGTTCACTACTAAGCTATAGAATATGTAACATGCAGCCTACTTGAAGATCTCCTGGTTTATAAAGCTTACAAATACATTTTTTATGCGCGACTTGTTTTCTTTAGAAAGTATAATACAAAAAAAGGAAGCAAACTGGTTGTTCTCGCTAACATTCCACCAACTACGCAAGTGCTGGTTGGGCAGTATCGCTACGTTATATTCTACCGACGTCAGTTTGTTTGTGACAATGTACGCTAGAGATGGTCGGAGCGACCAATTTGCAAGTCAATAGTTCGCAATTCCAGGCTCCAGAGGTCAAATCATTGGAATGGGATTGTGTCGTAAGCTCATGAAAAATAGCTGAGTATCAGAAATATACGAATAATATTGTCAAACATTTTTCGATTAATACATTGTTGACATATAAAAGTAATAAGTCAATACGTTTACTCATTTCAATTCCTTTATTTGAATATTTTAAATCCTGAAAGGCTAAACAAAAGGACCAACTAATAAGATAAATACCAATAAAACGATTGTTGACATATGCCAAACATTGACATATTGCCAAACAAAAGTCCATTGATGACATATAAAAGTAATAAGTCAATACGTTTCCTCATTTCAATTCCTTTATTTGAGTATTTTAAATCCTGCAAGGCTAAACAAAAGGACCAACTAATAAGATAAATACCAATAAATAATAGCTAAGAAATAAAAATAATTTAAGGCATTGGCCAAACCGACTTAGAATGAATGAATATATTATCGAATAAATCTTAAAATTACCTTATCATTGAAATATCATAAATCTTTAACTTTTATGATATCTTAAATAGCGTATGAAAAATAAACTAATAACATTGTGATTTTGTATCCTATCATTTGAAAATTTTCCATCATTAGTTTACAAACATAAATATAGAAGCAGCTAAGGACTCCAGTCCTTCACGCACACCGCACACCCCCTCGACCCTTGTCAGGATTTTTCAATTGTCTGCATTGTACTGCTGCCATAAACAGTGTTGTTTGAATAAATAATTATTTCATTCGATTATTTACTTTAAAAATGCGTAAAAAGTTGAGTACGATGATTTTCTCATGAATGTTTCAATTTAGGAAAACTTACATTTTTTGAAACTTTTTTTTCCCCGTGGTCCGATTTTAGCCGAATTTAGATATTTCAAGAGCGAATTTAGACATTTTTGGGGGGTTTTTAAGATCCCCAAAAATAAACGCTCGTACTGCAATTTGCTCTAGAGTAAAAAGTTTTTGCGTATATTTATTGACTCCAGTAAATCTTCCTATTGGTACAGTACCGCCAGGTAAATAGGGACGATTTCATATTATTTAAATTAGAATCAAATTTTACTTCCCATTTTGATTGCTTTTTTCACGTTGAAGTGTGTCCTGACTGCTCTAGAATGGGGATGCACCTGTTTAGCTGAAAGCGATTTAGAAGTATATCAGGGGAGTAGTGCCGCGGGCGCGGGGCCAACGCAGCTTGCCAACCTGCTGTGTTGCTGGCTCCTTCCTACAAACAACCAACACAGCCATAGATACTACATTTTTTTTAGAAAAATACAGCTGCTTACAAAATGAATTTGAGAGGAAAAACAACCGCTTTTATTCAAAGAAAGGGTTTAATATTGATATTTGGCTTTTTCAATCGGAGCCAAATACAGTTCAAAACTAAAAATTGCAGTTGTGACGAAAAAATGAATTTTGTATCATAACTCATAATAATCTCTTTGTATCATGGCTCATAATGGCATTGTAAGGTATAACTCTTAATCTCAATTCGTTATGAGCTAAGATATAGTTTGTTACAGGAAGCGTTACAGGACTGTTTGGTGTTTGCTAAATAACTGCTTAAACTCGTAAAAGAAACTAACCGTTTCACAACTCATTATAACGAAAAACTTAAAATAGGGCCTACATAAAATTTGACGTTTCTAAAATTATCAAATCAGTTGTTTATTACATGTACATACATCTAGATTTACTTAAATACAACATGCAATCATAACGCCCTTGAAGTGAGTCAAAAAAAATTGTTCATATATTTTGGCTATCGGGAAATGAGTTTTGCAGTTCCCATGTAAATATACGTTTACATTGTGCTAACAACATCATAAAGCTTTACGTTAAAGAAGACTTATTTTAAATTTAAACAAATTAAACTGATATGGAAACTGGAATAAACCATGTATAGCATAAAAACGAAGCTTAACAGCAAAACTGGCAGTGTTTGTCAGTCTCAGCCAAAGCCGACTGTGGAAAGCCAATCACGCCACAAAGCGATATGTGTTGTAATGACTTTCGTGTTATTTATTTTTTTCGTCCTCAAAAATGTTTCAGTGGGAAACTTTTACCAGTTTCATTTTCATCCAGGATGTTATATAACACTGATGATTCGAAAATGTTATTCTTAATTGATAAAAATAACGAGGCCATAAAAATATTTTAGTCTTTATGCAAAAAATGATATTGGTGTATTTCCTATATTTTTGGAAATGGACAACATTTGACTGTCAGCCGTCATAGTAAGTTCTAAGTTTGGCGTTTGTAGGTTACCTATTTTTACCTACTTCAACAGGCTTTGGTTCCATTCATACAGGACTCAAAAGTTCCAATTATAGATTGTTGATTACGTAAAGACTGATGACACATGTACATGACAAATACTGGTGTTAGCTGAACTAGTGTATCTCCCATTGATTTGAAAGTAGGTTAATTAATAAATGCATGTATTGGGAAGAACTAAGGAGGAGAGATAAATAACTTAAGTTACGTAGTAGAGCAAGCAAAGAACTATGGAAAGTGGAAATATATAGTCACAGTGTACCAATGTCAGTGGGATTTTGTTGAACTTTCATAAATTATAAGTGGCAAAGTTATTAAATATATTTAATAAATTAAATGGGTATGATTATGGCGTACCCCGAATTTATGTTTGGGTAATATTAAGGGTGTCTGTGTGGGTTCAGGAACAATATTCTAGAATCGGAACTAAAACTTTGCATTTTAAGGCAATTTAGAGGCATACAACTAACATTATAACTCGGGAAATCCACAATTGGGCTCGATTGTGGCCAATGAAACCACAAAGTGATATGAGAGGGCTCGATTGTGGCCAATGAAACCACAAAGTGATATGAGAGGGCTCGATTGTGGCCAATGAAACCACAAAGTGATATGTGAGGCTCGATTGTGGCCAATGAAACCACAAAGTGATATGAGAGGGCTCGATTGTGGCCAATGAAACCACAAAGTGATATGTGAGGCTCGATTGTGGCCAATGAAACCACAAAGTGATATGAGAGGGCTCGATTGTGGCCAATGAAACCACAAAGTGATATGAGAGGGCTCGATTGTGGCCAATGAAACCACAAAGTGATATGAGAGGGCTCGATTGTGGCCAATGAAACCACAAAGTGATATGAGAGGGCTCGATTGTGGCCAATGAAACCACAAAGTGATATGTGAGGCTCGATTGTGGCCAATGAAACCACAAAGTGATATGTGAGGCTCGATTATTGCCAACGAAACTACAAAGTGATATGAGAAGGCACTATTGTCCAATTAAACCACAGAGTGATCTGAAAGGACTCGATTTTGTCTAGTGAAACCACGAAGTGATATGAGAGGGCTCGATTGTGGCCAATGAACCAAGCACAAAGTGATCTGAGAGGGCTTAATTGTGGCCGGTTCGGTAACCACAATAAACTTGAAAAACATTATATTCATTAGGCCCAAGCTCCACCATGAATCGTTCCTCATAAAATCACTTCATTTTCTAGAAAAATTAATGAAAAAAGGTGGCTTATCTCAAGTGAAACTAGAAATCAATTTTTAGAGTATATAAAATTCTTATAGAGGTTAATTTATGAACTTTGCTTAGTATTTTGAATAAACATTAGCTGTTTGTGCACTTGGAAAGCTTAAATTATTATAAACGTGTATAGTTTAAGTAGACTACTTTCGATTTGGATATTATATCAAAGTGTATTAAAACGTTACGTCTCGTTGCTTATCTCCGCATCAAAAATACGTGTTTTATGATTACTCTATCTCTGGCTTATGCTATTGAAATGAAGCGTTGGCTATTACTTCTCTTATAACGGTTGTTTACAATTATTGAAAAAATACATACCTGTCTTCTTTTTTAACACTCGACATATGACAGAAATAAAACAAGAGAAGCGTTGTAGGTTCCAGTTTTCGTCGATAAGATTGTGGGTCTTCTGTCTCATTTCTTTTAATTTCTGTCGACAAATTATTCTGAAATAGGTCAAAATATATGTTTCTATTTCTTTTTAGAAGAGAGGGTATATAAATGTTGACCCTTTGCTAGTTCGTATATCATGTCAGGGATAAAAACGTGTTTATTTATACGTTCAAGATTTAACAACACGTAGGGACTAAAATTCCCTATTTATAAACACTAGTGTGCGATGAAGCACAGGCGGAGGTGTTTGATGGCCTCTGCCGCGGGCCGGCTGGACCTCCATTATGAATTTCACGCTTCCGCCATAAATGCTGTTTACTTTGAATATAGAGCTACACCGTTGGCATCTGAAAACTTTCAGAAAAGTAAGAAATTTTTTTTATCAGTACCCGACAAATATAGAGGGACATTATAGTTAAAATGCGTCTGTCAGGGCTACAATAGTGATGATTACTATACTGTATAGTTCATTTTTGGGGGAAACGTTTTGAAGCGGACGTGAGTCACCAACAGATAGTGCTGCTATAAGTCAATTATTTCAGCTATTTATATGTTTTGACAACTTTATGCGCTAGAAAATACGAGTTTTTCAGTTTATGTTTGCTCCCTGAATGCCAAATTGCCTAAATAACTCCTATTAAAAGCATTATTTACTAGTTGAAGGCAGTACACCCTGTTGGAGAAAACTGCAACTACATCCTCTTTCAAATCCTCGCTGACAAAAAAGTTGGTACAATTTTTACTATAGTGATGGAAAGCCTACTGCTGTATGCCAGAACTTCTGTCGGCCGTCGTGCTATCGAATGTCGCTCATTATTCTTTAACAGTTCCCAAAATTCTCGTACGTTCCACAATAATTGGCAACTTATGGGTCACTGTATCAGAGGTTTCGGCAACTGGGCGTTTTTCAGCTTGGCTGGTGACAGGGTGTAAATTTATCACCAGCTATGGGTTGAAATGATAAAATTATTTTTAGCATAACCGACGAATGGTCTTCCTAAAATTAATATGTAAAGAATAACGGTTCGCGTTTGTTCTCTTTACTTGTTTATAATTTTTTATTCACGATTTTCGTACACATATACAGTTGAAATTCAATTTGGAATATTAACGAATTAATCATGCTTGAACATGGTTAATAGAAATCGGATTCTTCATGTTAGTTATACCCAGTTGGAGAGAGCAAATTCGTTTGAAAAAAAAACAAAAAAGGCCCTGAAATATTTATTAAGGATATCTGTAGCTGTATCGCCGGGACTTAAGCCCTAAAATTAAATAAAATTCTGTAAAAACAGGAAATAAAAAATACCCCCGTTGCAGCAGACCTGCATACTCAGCGAATTTCAAATGCAAAACAACATATTTCAATCCAACATACCGAGATTCAACATGTTTTTGTAAGCTCCATAAGAATAACATGGGGAGTGAGTATGCAGGTGTGCTGCTACAGGTATATTAAAACTGGGTGGTTTTAATTCAATATTTAGTAGATCTGAACTAGAAGAAGCTATTTACCAAGTTTTATTGAGATATGTAGAGAAATAAGCGAGATATAGAATTTTACTTAATTCCCATAAGGTTAACATTGGGACAACGTACTGTGTTTACCACTTTCAATATCTCGGTAACCAATGGACATAGAGCAGTGTTTCAAAATACTAAATTGTTTGGTTTTTAGAGCAGAATTCAATGGTGCCCACACAAATTTGATAAATGTTATTTATATATAAAAAAACTCAAAAAACCCATTTTTGGGGGGTTTATCCCCCTTTACCCCCCCTTCCGGTGGTCCGATCGGGCTGGTTCACGAACTCGTCCAATTGATTACCACTTTACATGTCCGTACCAAATTTCATAAAAATCGGACCATTTTTGCGGCCGCTATCGTGCTATCAGACATATATATATATAAATTCGAACGAATAGTGTTTTTTGCTTCTGGGGTCCCCAAAACGAAATGTTATAGTGGTCCCGAGCTTAGGTCTTACCATGAGACCTACGGTAATAGCTTCTTCCCTATAGGGGAAATTCGCTAAAACACTTTAAATATACAGTATAAAGATACAATACACAATATGAAGATATAATTTGTTTGACATGATTCATTGGCCGATACAATATTAATTAAGACTCTAAAGGGCAGTTATTTAAAATAATGGAAGGTATATGTCGGAATTAAAGGGGAAACGTGGAGGTGCGTCTTGACGTCAGCTTCTGACTCAATATAACAACATTTCCCCAGCACGTCTAAGAGTATGAAAGGGGGTTTTGGCGTCACAGCTTTCACTTATGTACCTGGAAGTATCCTAGCTGCCTTATATTTTCTGAATTTTATTTAAGTTAAACGCTCCAATAGCCAACCCTGCTCCTAAGCCTGACAGACTTGATGTATTTGCCTTATAATGCAGTTCCCTTCCAATATTTTTACATAAGTTTTACATAAGTTCTTTTTAGAAAATATGTTTATTCTTAGTATTTTTTTACAAATAATTATAATTTAGCTCAAATTATAAATGGCAGTTTTCTAAAGTCTTCTCTACCTGATGGCATCGCTTTTGGGGTTCTCTCATCAGAAACGATAAGAAGTAGGTTTTTTTTATATTTTTGCGATATTCATAAGCAGCATAAGTTAAAAGTTCAATATTTCATAAAATGCACGTTTCTACACAAAAAAACATGATTTTAACTATGGTTGGCTTAAAATTATTTTAATGTCAGGAACTACAATGTATACAAGAAATGAATTAATTCGAAAAATATAATCAAACAAATATTTAAAAATCCTTTATTACGATAGTTTAGAAACCAAACTAAATTTAAAATCACTTGCAATCATCGGTTAAATACCTATTTTACGAAACCAAAGGTTACTAAGTGCATGGTTTCTTAGATTGTCAGACACCGTTGCGTTTACCTTTCATTTTAGCGGATTTCCCCTATAGGAAATAAGCTGTTACGGTAGGTCTCATGTAAGACCTAAGCTTGAGACCGTCATAACTATTTGTTTTGAGGTCCCCAGATGCCAAAAACACCATTTGTTGTGTGTTTTTAAGCACGATAACTCGTGTAACAATTAATTATCAGATCTGTTGAAATTTGGCACAGACATGTAAAGTAGTTCTGTCAGCGAAAAGTTTTTACTCGGCCCCTGCATTCTTTCGTTTTTACGATGCTGAAACACGACGCGGCAAGGTCCGGACATTGCTGCATATCGCTTTGGCTTCGGGAGACTTCTTAACTCTCGCGGACAGTATAATCATTCGGACGAGTTCGCTGCCCACCAGAAGGCGGGGCAAATGGGGATAGCCCCCCCACAAAAAATATGGTTATTTAGGTTTTTACACATAGAAAAATAAAAATAACTAAATTTTTGTTGGCCCCATTGAACTCAGCTCGAAAAACAAACAATTTAGTACTTTGAATCATTGCTCTATGTCCATTGGTTACCGAGATATTGAAAGTGGTAAACACAGTACGTTGTCCCAATGTTAACCTTATCGGAAATAAATGAAAATCTATATGTACATCTACTATATACTAGTCTATATGTAAATACATGTATCTGTTTATAAATCTATAAGTACATCTATATGTAAATCTACATGTAGGCCTATTTCTCAACATATCCGAATGAAACTTGGTGTATGGCTTCAATTTTACTTTTAATTTGTCAACAAATCTTAATTTATATTTATTAAATGTACCGCTTGATTTAATTTCTATGGATTATTTAAATATTCTCTTGTTAAATTAATTACATCTCTGATTTGCAACTCACAGTCTACGCACAGGCTAACCGCCCAAGTAGACTTTTCCCTTTTTTTAAAAAAAAAAAAAACATTACAACCTAATTCAATTAATGTATTTATTCTTGATTAAAATAATTTAAACTATAAAAATAAACTGTTTCATAATGTGCAATTGTGTTGTAATGTATGAAATGAGATATGTATCTTATTTGGAAATAAAGCTATT
Source organism: Flexamia atlantica (assembly GCA_035578135.1). Lineage (NCBI taxonomy): Eukaryota > Metazoa > Arthropoda > Insecta > Hemiptera > Cicadellidae > Flexamia > Flexamia atlantica. The sequence goes on from JAQJVK010000010.1 coordinate 17,007,531, forward strand.
ATTCATTCATTTTATTCATTCATTCATCTAGTTGAAATATACTGGATTATTGCAAAATCACAATTTCACATTTCCATGGCAGCAGACCTGCATACTGATTTCCCATATTATTCTCATGGAGAAAATTGATGTATAGACCTACTCATTTCAGGATTTGATTTTACTTGATATGAGGCTCCGTCTGACTGATTTATTGAAACATTTTAAATTCGCCTGCTGCAACGGGAAAATTTTAAAAATTATCACAATAGTTGATGGTTCATTTGTCGATGCGGGAGGGGTTTATCGGCCAAGCCTCTTAGTCCATTAGTCGCCATGAGCCGGATGGTGGGTGGAGCGGCGGGAGCGGCGGGAGCGGCTTGGGCGGATTAGACAGCGATGCGGATCGCTGCAGCCGCGACATAGGCCCTACACCGCGATGCGTCTCCGATCTAGTGTTTGGATAAAGAGAGAAAATATAGATATTTATATCGACGATAATATCGGACCCTAAATATCGATATTCCGATAATATCGGATCAAAAATATCGATATATCGGTAATATATATATATATTTAAGAAAATAAAACAAATTAATCGATGCATACGGTATGTATCAAAACATTTAGCAGCACACCAGTGAATTCTATTTTATTTCAATTGTTTATAATTTATATTTTGAAGTATAATATTAGATCAATAACTATAAAATAAATTATTTTACTGCAAAATACTCTTGTTTTAAGTAGCCTACATAGCCAATATAACTTTTTAAATTGTTGATAACCATATCTTTACAGCAAAACAACAAATAATAAAAAAAATACTTAAATCCCTTTCTTGTAGCTAATAAGTTATTTTCAAATTGATGTTTTTGATATTCATACCGATCAAGTAATATTTAATTACTCGTGATGAAAAGTGTAGAAAAGGTTAAACTGTATTTTATGCATGTATTACTCTTAAAAATCTGCTAATATCAATACTAACGATAATATCTAAGTAAAATATCGATATGCCGATTATATCGGAAGTCTAATATTGATATAAAAATAACGATATATCGGATCCAAAATATCGATATTTCCGATATATCGGATATCGATACCAAACACTACTCCGATCTTAACACGTTCGCGACGTCCGTCGTCGCGCGTCGGTGAAAATCCAGGATTTTTTTACTTGGCGGTTTTTTTTTGTTATGTACACATTGAACCAGCCAATCTAATATGTATATTGGGTGTTTCCGAAATACACCGAAAATTTTTGGGATATTGTTCCTGAGGTCAAAACCAAAAAAATCCTATAAGTATACAGCCTATCTCGCTTCGTTTTCCGTCTGTCGGTCTGAACGTATATTTACATGACTGATCATAACTTTTAAATCACGAGAGGTATCAACTTCAAACTTGGTACACGTATGTTGCTAATATAGGACCTATCTTTGTGCGGAGTATAAGTTTATAATTTTTACCATTTCAAAATGACAGCCATTTTTTTATTTGGGGTTATATCTTAAAACCCGTAAATTTTACAAAAGTTTTACAAGAGACATAAAACTTGCGCAATTTTATTTCCTAAAAATCATATAAAGATTATTAAGATCGAACTACAAGTAACGGAGTTACAGCAATTTTTCCAACAGAATATATGCTTGTTTTATGGCAGTCATAGCAAATTTGCTTGTGTAACATGAAAAAAATCGTACTTTGGGTTTTCTTAAATTTCGGTCGGGTTTGATGAAAAAATAATGCTGGAATCAAGTTTAAGTTTAAAATCATGTGGTAAATATTTTACCTCCTATTTTTGCGTGTGCCCGATGGGGTACTGAATGAGTCATCAACCCTGTGCGGCGATCGGGTACACGAGGAACATGTATTCCCGCCATTTTTACAGTTGCTAGGCAACGGCAAACACCGCGCAGATGTCCTCCGCATCACATGATTGTCTCCGGAGTACAACGCGTCTGTACTTAAAAATAAATATTGCCTGGACCATGGCCCCCACATTCGATTGGGGGCCCTGTAATCAGGATCAGCTTCGGACCCCCCTATGTTCGTGTGCTATGGTACTTTTCAACATTTCATGGTAATTTTTAACCCTTTACAAATTTAATTTAAACTGATAATTGATAACAATGAATTAAGGCTATTAGTTCAATCTAAATACCAAACTTTATTGGCAGAATTATTGCAAACATAAATTATTTTACTGAAAGTACATTTCCATTTTGATATCGATTTCCTTACTGACCAAGATTAAAATGCAATTGGGGCCCGAGTCCCGAGCTGTTATTGTATGGGTCTCGAGCACGCTGTTGTATACTAATATGCAAACAACAGTAACTGGCACGTATGCACCTAATTAAATAGTAACCAACCTCAAAATATTATTTTACTAAACTTTAGAAAAAAAATATATTTGAATTTTTGATCATGATCTGCTTTGAAATATTCTTTAATAAATATAAATGTAATCAGAAAAGGGGGTCCGGGCCCTGTCACCAAAGTTGCACCAGCCCCACCCTTGTGGGGGCCATGGCCTGGACTTTTGAAAAAAAAACTGTCAAAAGTGTATTTTGAATGTGTGAAACTGTTTTAAAATAACCAAATATAACAAGACTTTTGAAAAATGTTTGAAATTTTGTCTTTTTGTCTTTTTTCATGTAAAATACATGTATGACCTTTACAGTATTTATTTTTTTATAACTCAAAAGGGCACAATCGTGTACCCCGTCGGGCACACGGTCTCTATAAGCCTTTTCCTACGCGCGGAAACACTTTTCTACATCGTTTTTTAAGTGTAGCATGTTGTGAGATGGGTAAACATTTTTTATGACCTTAACTTATCCATTTTATCCTGAGTAAGAAAATAATATATGACAGTATGTAAATTCGTCGTGTATTTCAGATAAGTAAAAGACACTAATAATGTGTGCACGTGCTTAACGCTATTATAAATAGGCTTTAGCACCTCTGATAGTGAGTTTTGTTTAAATTCAATTTTCTGAAAGCTTAGTTTTTTAGAGTGAAGGTACAGTTTTCATGGAAACAATTATGACTAGAGTCTTGACATTTTCACCAATTGTTCCTAGTAGGTAGGTGAGTAGAGTGATGCAACTATGTAATATTATCTTAAATTTTAATGGTGTAAAAGTTTTATTTTAGGTCAAAAGTTTTAAAAATATAAAATTTAAATAATAATATTCTATTTTCTACTAGCCTAGAAATATAACTGAAAAAGGAATAGGCTTGTTTGGTAAAAAATACAGTCAAATACAGTGTGCAAAAAAGTTCGTCCCCCTTCTTTAAGTTTGTTGTTTGTTACAACAAACAAATAACCTTTGGAGTACCTTAACCCAAAGTAACTTTTGTCGTCATCGAAAATTTTATCCCCTAAAAAAGGGAGATTTTGGGAGCAACTAAAAATATCCAAATGTAAACCTTAAAGGTTGAGTGACCTTTCATTAAAAACAACTATAAAAACATAGGCGGATGGTGGAGGTTGGAGGTCTCTACGGTGTTTCTATCCGAATTGGCAGCTTGTCAAACACCTTCGACGTTTAAAAATTACTGAAATAGTATTAAAAATGATTATCGCACTTTAACGTTCGAGAATGTAAATCTATGTTTATTTCAAATGGCTTTAAAAATTTAGAGTACAAAATTAAGCGCATTAGCAGGTCATTGCAGGCTGCCTAATGGGTTCGATCTTTGAATATCGATGAAATGGTATTAATTACTTGCTACCGTTCTGTCAAATTATTAATGCAACGTTTTAATACACTTAACCATTTTTTACCCCGTAAATTTATGTGCTACGACAAAATTTATCAAAAACAACACTCGATGTCATCATTTAATTTTTTCATTGTTAGCAAATACTCAAAAAAGATGATTTGTAAATCGACAAAATAAATATTACAAACTATAACAATATGGTAAAGGGGGAGGAATTTAAAAAAATTGTTATTTTTCGAGTAGATTTGATTATTTCTTGATATGACTTGAAAGATGAGTAAAATACCAGCCAGCCTCTTCACTGTAACGGATTATCCGGAGTTTTGTTGTCGGATAAGCTGCCACCACATGAAACTGGATCAATAGGATATAAATAAATTCTGAGAGAACGCAAAAAAATATTTTTTTTGGAAAATATTGAATCATAGTACTATGTTATGGTAAAGATAAAATATTTAAGATTTCTTATTAACGAGAACATTGAAATTTCATCCTAATAGTTATTCTCGGTTAGAAAATAAACGTTCTCCATTTGAACAAATCCAATGGCCTATATTTCTATTTGAAAGCACGTAAAATCATTTTGGCATGGTTGAAATTAAGGATTGCGTCTTGATAGTTTGTTCCCAAACAGAAAATGTGCATCAACATGTTTCCCTCACCTGCTATGTTTAGACGTTTTTTACTCCTTGTGATGGATGAGTAAAATAATACTTCGCCTCCCAGCGGGAGTAAAGTGATTACCTTTTCCCCCACCGGCCCCACCGGGGATCTTTTCCGTTATACGTATACCACTGTTTCGGTTTGTTTTCAAGCTTGATTTTGGTAAGTTTGGTTAGGATAGGTTAGGTTAGGTAACTTGACCTAACCTAACCTAACGTAACCTAAGCTGACGTTACCTAACCTAACCAACTGGAACCGCCAGACGGCAAGACCAGGGCCAGACGCTGGCTTCTCGCGTCTAGACAGACATAACGGTAGATAAGATAACGAAACCGCAGGTAAAATATTCTTACAATGAATTTCCACTTTAAAACGATTAATAAAAGTTATTTGACCTAGTTTATGGCGCTCGGTCAAAAATCAAGCTTGAAGGGTGAATTTGGAATAGTGGTATACGTATAACGGAAAAGATCACCCACGGGTAGACAAAGTAAACCTATAAGAATAACATTGAAATCAATAATTCAAAAATCGAATGCCTTAACATTTTCACGCGGACATGCAAATATATTGAAGCTTAACAGATTGCAGGCGCTAACAGCTGATTTAGTTGTAGGAATAATCACATGACATAAGAATTACAATGGCAATAATCAGCTGTAAGAACTTCAAAGAATTACGAGTAGACTATAAGAACCTTGCAAACATCAGGTGATTGCTGGTGCATGAATGGTTGCAGCTACTCGGATGCAGGCACTAACTGCAATTCGAAACAAATTAGACAATGTTTCTTGATTTCTAAGTTAATGAAATAAATGTTTATTGACTGGGTATTTATTATTGCAGGTGGGGGAAAAACTATGTTGTATTTCAAGAGTAAAGCAAATATTCTCCCTCGTGAAAATTGTCGCCCTCTACAAACTCGGGCACCAACATTTTCAATCGTGAGAAAGTGATGTACTTTACTCGCTCAACTCATAAATAACCATCCCATAGTAAGGTTAAGGCTATTAAATTTTTCAAATTTAGCAGTATTACACATCAAAGGCACTCACTCTTTATAATGTGAGCCACTTTTATTACTAGCTCTTATAAAAACTGTTGTTACTTAATCATCACTTTTTTTTATTTTCCCAAACAAATTGTCCTATAAAGGTCTTAAAAATTTCACCTACCACACAGACATTAGGGCTGTTTTATATCATGCAAGAGGGCTCAATTAATTGGTACTCGCGATTCTTAAGAAACAAATAAAGAATAAGATCCCTCAAAGCGCCATACTGTTTGTTGGTCTCTTTAATTCTATTGGACATCCCCTACTGGCAGCATCACAACGACCGACGTTTGTGTAGGCGATATTGTAATGCAAATTTGGATCTTATTTAACATTACATGTGGTAAGCTCGGTATACTTATTCACGATTAAAAAATAAGCAGGATCTTGATTTGAATCTCAATTAAATTGGTTGCATCCAGTATTTTACTACGAAAAATATGCCCTAGGAAATTAAATTCCCACGGGTTACTTATGGAAGTACTTAATTTAGTTTCTATCACAATTAACCGTATCCAACCCTGTAGAAAAATAAATAAAATAGCCGGTACCATCGTAGCTTTTCATTTTGATGTTCCTAGACCGCAAAACACGGTTCGTTCATTTTTATATACAGGGTATGGCAGACACTTATATGATTCTGTATTGTTTAGTCAGTGGTAGTGAAAAGTGTTGGCCAGTATACTCCAGTTTGAACACGTTTTAAGTATGTTGCTGCATACTTAAAATACTTGGAGATGTTCTAAGGAAGGAAAACTGTCATATTTCAAATAGTAATGACTGCATAAGGTAATTTTATTTTATTTGGAATAAAACTAACCCAAACATTTGGGGTTTTAAACTTTGCAAAATTATATTGTTTTATTTGTTTTCATTTTGATGGACTTGAGTTAATTGATTCCATGTTTGCTTTGTTTTGTATAATTCAATAATAATTCTAATTATAAAACAAATATTACACGTATCAATACAAAAATTAAATATTCTGTAATGAAAACCAAATAGATGTGGTTTCCTTGCCTGTATTCTCCCTATGTTGAAAGGTTATTGATAATGAAATATTCTTTATTGGCGTATTTTTTACATAAATTGATAAAACATAAATATTCCTTGTTTATGATGAATATGTTAAACAGAAAGTAAAACTTTTGGAAATTCGCTGAGAACACAGGTTTACTGTAATGGGGATATTTAATAAAAAAAATACAGAAAACATTTTATCAGAAGAATCTATCGTTGATCAATAAGAGTAGAAACAAAAATGTACTTTAGCACGTTTCTTTAGCACGTTTCAATAAGCAATGTGGAACAAATTGGTTGGTAAATTGATTAATAAAATATGTGAATCAAACTTAAGAATCCGTCTCCACCGTTAAAATCGAAGTTAAAACTCGATATTTTTCAATATTTACAATCTCGATTATGTTAACCAAAACAACATTTCGATATTATCATCCAAATGATAATTTTAAGTATAGATGATTATCTGCGTTATAGTTTAGAATTTGAAAAATGATTCTAATAGATTTAATCGAGATAAAACATTAAATTTAAAAAACATGGTTACAATTACTATGTATGTACATAAACTTTAAATGCACCTTCTAAACATTGAGAAAATACACTTTTACCCTTACTGCTATGTTTGGACACTTTTTACTCCTTGTAATGAGTGAATAAAATACATTTTTTTCTCACAGCGGGAATAAAGTCATTACTTTGTCTCCCGGCGGGAGACAAAGTAAACCCATAAGAATAACACTGAAATCAATAATTCAAAAATGTAGCGCCTTCAAATGTCTACGCAGACATGCATATATGTTGAGGTTCAACAGATTGCAGGCTCTATCAGCTGATTTAGTGGCAGGAATAATCACATAAGAATAACATTGATAACAATCAGCTGTAAGAACGTCAGCGAATTAAGCGTTGAAGAATGTTGCAACAATTAGTTGATCGCTAGTGCATGGATGCAGCTACTTGTATGCAAAGCACTCATTGCAGATTAAAACAATATGAAAATTATTTGTTAATTACTGATTCAATGAAATATACGTATAAAGAATGGATATTTATCACTGCAGGTAAGGGGAAAATGTTGTGTGCATTTCGAATCTCCTCGTGAAACAATGTTGTACTTTACTCACTCAGCACACAAATAACTATTTCACGACACTTCGTACTACCGATGCATAAAGTTGCCTAGGTAAGAGTCGAACATGTCTTTCCTTTTATTATATCGTAGAAAAAAGTAAAATTAGGAATTGTTGAACCAGGAACGCAGTAACGCTGCGTTACTGCGTTACTAGTCAACTCGGCCAGGAATCAGTAACGCATGTTGCTGATGAAAGCAATCGAGTAAACTTATGGCTCCACATATAAGTTATATTTGATGTTATCGACGACATATTGGGATTTCCGAATCATTTACCTACATCCACGTAGGTTACACTGCCAAATATATCCATAATTTCTATCTTGTTTCATTCCTAGCATCATCGTAATACCACATGAAACTGAATTAGCTAATACATTTTTGCAACCATGACTGTCATGACTGACCCTAGGTTTGTCAGTTTCTCTAATCGTAATAAAACAGTAAATGAACTAACTGAAACCGACATTATAATAAACGGTTAAAACAGTGACCTACATTGTTTATTTCAAATAAGTTTCACATTTATAACAATAAGGGCCACGTCACAACTGGTCGAGTAGGAGGGCAAGATAGACGGGCGAGTTAGACTCGACCGTCAACTCGACCAGTGTAAACCAACCTTTTTCAAATGGGCAAGTCGAGTTGACGATTCTAAACAATAGGAATCAGCTGATCCTACAGCAGCTCGGCCGAGTCTCGACCAAATGTGACGTGGGTCTTAAAACATATTTTTAAAGGAAATCGATTACTTATATCAAATCGAAAAATATCGATTTTTAACTTCGATTTTAACTGTGGGGACGGGTTCTAAACTTTAGCCTCCATTGTAAGTCACACCACTAAATTCAAAAACATATACATGCTTCTGCTCGCATTAACGTACGTGTAGGCATATTTTTGTGTGTAATGTCCTGGGAACATAAGTTTAATTGAAAACTCGGACGGATCTTCTCAAAAGAGAAGCCTTTACAATTTACACGGCTCGTACGTCGCACAAAGGAAAGCCTCGACGGTGAAAAGTGACAAAGCGTTAAACTTTGTTACTAAACTGCTAAAAGCTTGAGGAAATTAATAGTGTTTGTTTCATGAAACATTACATAGGCGTCTTATCATAGAGGATTACTCACGAGTAGTGTTCTTTGGATACTCGACTAATACGATAAATAATAAAGAGGTGCATTTATACAATGGTATGTAACTTTAACCTTTAATCCCTTCAGAACAAAGTACAACAAAATATGATTTTATGAAAAATCGAAGTCTCAAAGTATCAGGATTAAATGTGCCACATAAGGTCCTGCTTTACCGGTACACAAAGAAATAAATATATTTATATACGACCATTGCAATAAGCACCAATTATGGTATTGCAATAAACATTATAATGATATACATTAAAACACCAAAAACCAAACAGTACTCTAATGACGACTTTAGAGTACTGGAGTCACTTTAGAGTACTGGTTCTAGACCAATGAGAGCTCGGCATTTGACGGAAGTAGTGTCATAATAACAATTACGCAATTCGCACATCAGCTGATTGTTGCATTACGATTCATGTTTGAGTTTACTTATCCCATCAGCTGATTGTTCCACAACGATTCATGGTTCAGTCTGCTTATTTGCCTAACCTCAAATTTTAATTGACCTATTCCATTATTAGTAAAAGTCATGAGTTTTGTTTAACTTTGGGGGAAATTTTGTCGTATATTGTTGGTCGTAGATAAAATAGTGTATGCAACGATTGTATTATGCCTTTAAGCCACTCGTGAAGTGGCTTAAAGACATTCATTATACAATCGTTGCATAAACTACTATTAAAATAGTTGTGTTACACATAATACGAGCTGTAAACGTCACTTAAATAGAAAAACATGTAAAACCATGTAATTTCAAACATAACATTTGCATTAACCGGCTTCACCAACATCGAGGGAGCAGCCCAGTACTTGAAAATATAATTCAAAGTATATGCTTCATTTACTTCAGGTGCACTCAAGTTGCACTCACAAACCTCAAGGAACAAGATAAAGAGTTCTAGATCCTTCAAGGCGCAATACTATTTATTTGTTGGTCTCTTTCTATTGGACATTCCTTATTGGCAGTTTCCCCACAACCGACGTTTGTGCAGGCGATATTGTAATGCAAATTTTGAGCTTATTTAACATTACATGTGGTAAGCCTAGTATACGTATATTTCCAGTTAAAAAAAATGGTTATTAATTTGTTTTGGCGGCAACATTTTCAATCTTGAGACATTATTGTATTTTACTCATCACCACACAGTTGATGAGTGTGCGCTTAATTCTAAAGCGAGATTAAGGGTATAAAATTTTCTAATTTAGCAGTATTACACATCAAAGGCACTCTTTATAATGTGCGCTTTAAGCCTCTTTTCTTGTAAATCTTATGGAAACTGCTGTTATTTGACCATCACTATTTTATTTTCTCATACAAACAGGTCTATGAAGGTCTTAAAATTTCATCTACTAACCAGACATTTTGTCTATTTCCCAACATGCTAATAAAAGTAAGCCAGTAGTTGAAGTAATGACGAATGTCCTTGACTTATGCTGCTGTGTGTTCTACATTGTTATGTCTGACAAACCAGGGAATCAAATGGTCATAAGTTAATAAGTTTCAATTCCTAGCTTATTATTATTGTATGAGTATAGTAGGGGTTTAAAATGCCTTAAATGATTTTTGAAAGGTTTTCAAGTTTCTCTTACCTAAAATCGTGTACTACTTTCTCTAGGTATTAAAAATCTGGTAATTTTGTCAAATATACTTTATATTGACTGAAACGTGAATAACGCTTTGGAAATAAGAAATTAGGAGAGAAAGTTCTAGTAAACTACGACTAAATTCATCGACTCAAGAGCGGCGAACGTTGATTACGTCGAGGCTTACATTAAGCACTTGTCACTCAACAATCCAGTGTGACTACTGTTGCAAAACATTAACTATCTGTAAACGAGGCCGGTCCCGAGACGTACTGTAATCAGGAGTAACGGAAGCCAGTGGTTAAAGTAATGTCGAATATCCTTGACTCGTGTTGCTGTGTGTTCTACATTTTTATGTCCGGCAAACCAGGGATTCAGATAGTCATAAATTAATAAGGTTCAATTTTCTTGCTTAGTATTATTTCACATGACCTACTCAGAAGCGAGTCATTAGGGAACATTTATTGAGAGTTTGAGAGACAGAGGTCAGTATATCATTTCCTCGTATACATAAAGATAATTCCAATATAATAACAGTGTGGTATTTTTTATTCCTTATCCTAGGACACTTGGTTGATCATGTGCCAAGTTATCACGTTAAATTCTTATTATGTGATTGTAAACATAATATAAATGGCTCTTAAGGAACTGAATGCTTTGGTCATTCAGTGAAAAAATGAAATTAACTCTTTACTTAGTGTTTTTTTCTATTTTGAGAGTAATTATTCGATGTAAGAGCCATATTATAAAACAAAAAAATAAATTCAAGACAGAGTCTGAGGTCGCCTTGTACTGTATGTACATTTTAAGTGTTTTTTGTTACATTTAAGAGTGAATTGTCAACGTATGCGTTGTCGATGTACGTCAATGTACTCTTAAATATCCATTTACTGAATGGCTCTGATAATTAATAACTATAGTGTCAAAATTGTAAGTATACGTTGCTGAAGTTTAAATTAACAATTAATATAGTCGGACAAATCTAGCTGCGAGGTCTTCATTTTTCCTCTACCATACAACCAAATACACCAGTGGGCACAGGCTTAAGCTTAACCAGACGAAGAAAATAAGCTTCTCCCGAATAAAAATATTTTGATCCCAACTGTATGACTCCAATTTGCTATGAAAGCGTTATAAATTAATCAAATATAATATTGCGCTATTGATTACACTCTGCAATAATTACCAATAAAACATTTTAAAACATAGTGCAAATATTAGAACTGTACGATGAATTTGAATGTTTGAATGCATCCACGAACAATATTGGCCACTTTGATTGGAGTAATCGCGAATAAACTCGACACCACAAATATTAATAAACAGAACAGTCCAAATTCTCAGTTACCCTGTATGCAGTATTTCATGTGGCTCAACTTATTTGAACTCCATGATATGTACATGCAAAACACTGTTTAGACAATTAGGTTAATTACGAAAATAGTATCATAAACAGTGGCGATTTTAGCCGTTTATAAAAGCAAATTGTAGCGCTAACCGTCATCGAATATAGCTCTAATGAGTCAATATTTACGTTTATTTCTGATTAACAAAAAAAACATTCCGCACAATATTGAATTCCTCAAATCTTTGAATAAGCCATAATTTCAGTTTATTTTATACCATCTCTTTCCGGATGATTGGTCAACTGTTGATTCCTGGTAAAACCGACATCAGTTATGGTTAAATAATGAAAAAATCAGAAATAGCTGATTGTTTATTTAAACTGTTTTGGCTTTATTTTATTATTTTTATTTATAAATTCATAAAACCTTTTATGTACGCTTCACCGTATAACTTATTAATGTCGAATTGTCGCATGCTACAGGCTGCGAGGTCCTTTAATATGAACGACATTAACTTTGTTTGAACACTAAAATGTTCTGTTATTACAGATTTACTCAGTTTCTTTTGTATATATGGATATAAAATTAAGTAGGGATCCTAGCTGACTTAGTAGTTTTAAATTGTTGAAGTAATTGTACTTCGTAAAAAACATGTTTTAATTGAAGATAACAATATTTTACTACTAAGGTACTTAACTCTGAAGTCACATTTTAAAATTTTAGGAAAATTAATTGTTTACATTTTATTAATTCTCATATAAAAATGAATCATATTTAAAGGGGGTGGACTGTTGCATGCAGCGCTGTAGCTTTGATGGATCTGGAAATATAATCCTTCAAAGATAAACAACATCCTTCCATTTGATTACCAAAGTTTCGTTTAATTAACATGGCAAATTTCTGATGCTACTAGGCAGAGCTAAATAGTTAGGATAAAATGGATAGCTTACTAATATTTTCCGTGAAAACTTACATATGTATGTCAAATTCAATGCTAAACGGCCAAAGAAGTCTTCGATCCGATTAACTTAAAACATTATGGAAGAGAGGACACATATTAGTACAAACCTTTATGCCTTATGAAACAAATAAGTTATAGACAGAAAATACATTAGTCCAGTAAATACGTACGAAAATATTTTGTTGATGTGCAAAAGGGTGGATAGTTATGCGTTTTGTATTTGTTGTTAGAGTTGAGCTGATAACATAAAACCCATGTTTTCGACGTCGAGCTTCCCCGGGTTGCCACAAGGCGCGCCACTTTCGGCAACTTTTTCGAATTTCAACATATATATATATAAAAACACGCTTCCTACAGAAATTTTACAGATTTAAAGAAGACTGAGTTCCCTACAATTAAATTTCTTTTACAGCTCTGTAGATTCGATGGGTCCTGAAATATGGTCTTTCAAAGATAAGTAAAACTCTTAAATTTTACTGTCAATGGACAGTAAAAAGATCAACATAGGAAATTTCAAAAATGTTTCGGCACTAGGGCCGAGCCCTAAAAAGCTAGGACAAAGTGGATAGGCTTATACTAATTTTCGTGTAAACTTACATAACACCAAGTTTAATGGCAAACAGTTTTTGAGCCAATTGTCATCGAACGAACTCATTCTTCCCTTGAAACTACATTCGAAAGCTACAATATGTAGTAAGTTAATTGGTTCGAAGACAGAGTGGCCGGTTAGCATTGAATTCTGTATATGTAATTTTTATGGTAAATAAGTAAGCTATCCATTATAACGTAACTATTTAGGGCTGTGCCTTAATTACATCCGAAATTTTTGAAATTTTCCATATTAATCAAATGGATCTATGGTAATCAAATGGAAGATTTTGTTTATTTTTGAAGGATCATATCTCAGATCCATTAAAGCTACAAAAGCTTATCAAATAAGCTACAAAAGCTTTCAATTTTTAGAGAATTCGGTCTGCTTAAAATTTATGAATTAATAAATTTCTGTTTTAGGATGAATAGTTTTTTTAACAAGCTCAAATTTGAAAAGTAATAGAAAGTGGCGCGCACTGTGGCAACCCAGGGAAGCTCGAGGTCGAAAACTTGGATTTTATGTTATCAGTTCAACACTAACAACATATGAAAAAAATCACTACTACCCAACCTTTTGTACAACACAATGTATTATTTTACTGGACTACAAGAAAATTGCACAAAAGCTATAACCTGAAATGACATATGGAATAGAGCTCCGGATCGACCTAGCTCAGAAAACAAAAACACTGGAGAAGTTTTTTACTTGTCAAGTACAAGTGGATGGCTGGCGCAATAACATCCTTTTCTCTGCGGGAAATAGCTAAAGTTGGTATCAAGTTATGCGGGCGCGGCCGTTTCGAAATTAAGTTTGTTAAGTAGCCAAACACATATGCAGCTTGTCGCATCCCCGGGCGATGAATTTATTATTTCTAACCCGGACGACTTGCAGTTTTGGGAAATAAATGCAAATGTAGCCCTACGATTTTTACCATACAAACTCTCAAATTGAAAAATGAAAAATCGGCGCTGCAGTAGGTTGTTATGCATCAATTTTTAAGCTTATTAATAAAATATGTTTTTATTGTTTTTGACACTCTCTACAGTCCCGTATAACAAAAGTTGTATGAAAGTCGTTTAATTCTTCTAGCAACGCAAATCCAAACTTAAATTACAAATCAAGTGTTTATAAAGATGTTTAAACACTAAAATTCTGTATTATTCATATTGAACTACATTTAGAAAAATATTATTTTGGCTTTTATTTAATTTCTGTAAGGAAAACAACTCATCGCTTTTCTTTGAAGCTAAGATACACTCGTATGACATCATTTTGGGAAAATACTACTGGATTGTCTTTTTGCCATAAATACTAAGTAGTCTAACACAACGAAATTGTATAGCATTAACTTTTTTCAACCTTTTATTCACTTAAAACGACCTTTTTAAATATCTATTTCTGGATTCCTTTTCGGCTGGCAGTGGCGTTGCACCAAACTATTCTGGGGGGGGGGAGGTGGTCACCTGATTTTCCCAACTTTTTACCTTGAATTTCCCAAGTTAAAATGCGAAAGTTAATCAGAAAAACTATTTTTGACCACACGTCCCAAAAACACCTTAAAGAGTTGGGAAATTTGGTATTTCAAAATTCCGTTGCGTAAAAACTGGATACTGGATGCGGAAAGTGGATGCGATACGTCTGTGCTTGATCCTTATACTTTGGAATTGAAGCTTACCAACCACAAATGAAATAGCAGACAATTTTAAATAATTTTATGTTACAAAACGCTAATATGATATTTACTTTGACCAGTTGTACCGTACGACGATTTGCCAAAAATATAGTTGGGGATTCAAGAAGCATTCAATACCGACAATAAACATTGGTAACAAATAGGAAAAGCTATACAACGTGAACAAATTAACTAAACGAACTTCAAATTACTAATGGCACAAATGACTGCTATGTGCCCATTAATGGCACCAGCAAGACACAATAATGCGCAAACATCACAACAGGCATGGTGTGATCCATAATGATATCGCCACCATTATGGTTCAGAGTTCATGCATAAGCAACATGCCTGCAGTGACCCATTAATACATAAACGCGATCGTTGCAGCAGACCTGCATACTCAGCGAATTTCAAATTAAAAGAAAAAACACATTTCAATCCAATATAGGGAGATGTGACATGTTTTTTGTAATCTCCATCGGAATAACATGGGAATAGAGTATGCAGGTTTGCTGAAACAAATATGTTAACTGGGTGGTTTTAATTTAATATTTAGTAGATCTGAACTAAAACAAGCCATATACCAAGTTTCATCGGAAAATTTTAGAAATAAGGATAACATATTAAATTATTATTAACATAGGGAATAAGTATGTAGGTTTTCTACCACAAAAATGTAAATATTGGGGATTTTAGACAAATATACATTATAACTCATCATGATGAAGCCACAAACCAAGTGTTATTAAGATATGTTGAGAAATAAGCGGGATATTCAATTTTACTTATTTCCCATTAGGTTAACATTGGGACAACGTACTGTGTTTACCAATCTCAGTAAATTGATAACCAATGGATATAGAGCGATGATTGAATATACTAAATGTTTTTGAGCTGAATTCAATGGTACTAACCAAAAATATCTTATTTTGATTTGTCTGTGTGAAAACCCTATAAAACTCATTTTTGGGGGGTGTAGGCTAACCCGTTTACCCGCCCTTTCGGTGGTCCGATTGAGCTGGTTTACGAACTCGTCCAATTGATTGGTGTTTTTGCCTCTGGGGGCCATAAAACGAAAAGTTATCATGGTCTGGGGCTTAGGTCTTACCATGAGACCTATGGTAATAGCTTCTTCCCTATAGGGGAAATTTGCTAAAAGTGAATGAAAAATGAACAGCGTATAAAGGCTAGAAAGGATATCCTTTATAAAAAGCGTTTAACTAGATTAGAGCTTCATATTGCTGTATCAGTGCACACTAGGACAGATGATGTACGCGAAAGCTGAAGCCATTTAATGTCGTGGACATTTTTTGTGACTTTAATTTTTAAAATAGTCAGAGAATTTTTACTGTGTAAAGTTTTATTTACATTTATTTACCAAAACACATTTAGATTCACAATGAAGCAGTTTTTAAAAAATTAATTAATTTAAATTATCTGTTTTAGCGAATTTCCCTTGGGAAGAAGCTATTACCGTAGGTCTCATAGTAGGACCTAAGCCCGAGACCATGATAACTTTTCGTTTTGGGGCCACCAGAAGCAGAAAACACCATTCGTTCGAATTTATATATCTATATATCTATATATCTATATATATGTGTGTGTGTGTGTGTGTGTGTGTGTCTGTGAGCACGATAGCGGCCGTAAAAATGGTCCGATCTTAATGAACTTTGGTACAGACATGTAAAGTGGTAATCCCTCGGACGAGTTCGTAAACCAGCCCGATCGGGGGTAAAGGGGGATAAACCCCCCAAAAATGGGTTTTTTTGAGTTTTTTACATACGAAAATAAGATTTATTGAATTTTTGTTGGCACCATTGAATTCAGCTTAAAAAAACATACAATTTAGTATCCTGAATCATTGCTCTATGTCCATTGGTTACCGAGATATTGAAAGTAGTAAACACAGTACATTGTCCCAGTGTTAACCTTATGGGAAATAAGTAAAATTCTACATCTCGGTTTTTTCACAACATATCTTGATAAAACTTGGCAAATAGCTTCTTCTAGTTCAGATCTACTGAATATTGAATTAAAACCACCTAGTTCTAATATACCTGTAGCAGCAAACCTGCATACTCGTTCCCCATGTTATTCTTTTGGAGCTTACCAAAACATGTTAAATCTCGCTATGTTGGATTGAAATATGTTGTTTTGCATTTGAAATTCGCTGAGTATGCAGGTCTGCTGCAACGGGGATATTTATTGTATGTTTTTCTAACAAGTACTGAATTATGAAAGCTTGTACATTTAAGAGCGAGTATTTTCCTGGCACTCCTAAAATCATCCGGTGTTCCTTGCCGTCGACTTTGGTTTGAGGACCCAATTACTTCCACAGTGCGTGGTTCTGAAGCAGCTCAAGCTTAGTTAAAGAATAAATTAAACCTAAACAAGCCTTAATATCAATTACATCTTCTGTACGGTAATCTCGCAATATTGTACATGTTAAAACAGATTTTAAATTTAAAATCTCAGAGTTTCATTGAATGTAGAGTTAGCAGTTATTTTACTACATAATTTGCCTTTCCTTAATCAGTTAATTAACGCTCCTTCCTTAATGAATTTAACAATAACTTAAAAATAATCTTTCAGCATAAAGTAATTAACCCAAGCAAATCATATAACCCTGTGTCATTTATTTAGTTTTTAAGCATTCTTATCAATATCGTATGTTGTTTTTAACTAAGCGATTTTTAAAGGAACTGAATTCACAATCATTTTATTCAATGGTAATTTTGTATGTGTTCCAAACTGAGCTTGTCATTCTCTATTTAATTTTTTTTTCTAAGAAAAACAACTCATCACTTTGCTTTGAAGCTGGTACACCCGTATGAAATCATTTAAGAACAATAATTGTGGGAAGCAAAATTTTTTAATGCGTTTCTATTCACGTTAACCAAACGTTCTTGTTTAAATTTCGAGTCGATATTCTTACAGGAAATAAAAGAATAAAGTAAATAATTAAGATTAAAAACATATTTCATGTTTTAAGCAACAAGAGTGTTTACACAAACACAAATAAAAGGTTTTTGATTTTTTTTTCCTTTTATACTGACCACTTATTTGGATTGTTTTAATGGTAATACTGTTCCAGAAATAAAAAATAAGTAGATACATCTGAGACTTCCAGCCATAAACAAAGGGCTTGCTTTACCCTAGGGCGTGTATTATTTATCTTTATCAACTTAATAATATTTATTTACTGAAACTGTCGAAAAGTGGCTTTTATACCTGTGGGGCCCCAAAACGAAAAGTTATTATGGTCTTAGGCTTCAGTCTTTATCGTTATAGCTTTTTTACTTTAGCTAGAGTTGACTGAAACCCACAAACCTTTTCATAAATGCAATACGTTATTTCATTAGTGCTTGAAGATAGTGGTTGAAGCCTAACGGTTGGCGTCTTGGACTTAGCTTTAAAAGATCGTGGGTTCGATTCCCGGCATGACCACACAAATATGAGGAGTTTTGACGGCACCCCTTAAAAGCATCTGTGTATCTCTCCTGTCAAAATTCCATCGGTGTAGACACTAAGAAAAACAGCCTCTGATATCTAGTCAGAGACCACTTATCGACTTTTCCGCATGCCCGGATATCCCTGGACCCAAGGGGGATGTTTCTGGGGTGGAAGTTAGCGATAAAGTATGGATTAGAATGCTTGATCACCCCATTCACCCGCGGGACTTGTACAGTGTTTCTTGTTAACTGACTGTGTGTTACATGATTGAAATCAAAGCTTTTTGCGGCTTTGTGAACAGTCACGTTTGTGAAACAAAAATAACTTTTCGCTACTACTATGAAATCACCTATTTTCGTTACGTGTTTATCATCTATGATAATTCATCATTAGATTGCTTCCCAAGGAAAAATAATGTTTACAGTGAAAAGAATGTTTTTTTACTTATTCCCATAAGAAAAGAAACATTTGATATTGTTTCATCAACTGATCAATTTATTCTTTATTGTGTAGCGAAAAATAACGCTCAAACACAAGTGAAAGGGGTTGGCATATCCTCGACCATTGTACTGCTCGATGAATCTCGCATTTCAAACATGGTCACGAATATGCAATGACCCCAGTTTCCGCTCTTGTACAATTTAACTTCTTTTTGACGATTATACACCCTAGAAAGTTTCGCTGAGGATTTAACCGTTTTAAAGTGTTCACGACTATATCGTCAGCCACACAATTTGTTTTGTTTCATGCATTTATGTAGGCTTATATCGTTAAGGTTCAGTCTAAGTCATTCTAAGTCATTTTTATATTGGCGCTTGCCCATACATGCTATTAATTTGGCAATAAAGAATACTTTGACTACATTATATTTTATTTACTTTTTTAAAAAGTAGCAATTATAGCTTCATTATCACAGTATATATCCAGTCTATGTTAATAGATATTTACACTTTTTAGAATCTACAATTTTGAAATTTAAGTGAACCCCTCATTATTCTGTCTTTAATGATTCCAAGTGATTTGAAAAGTTGTACTAGCTCCCAAAAGATTGGTTATAACTCAACGTACATCTTGAATAAGAATATCTGAGTCACATCATGCTAAAAATTAATTTTTCAGCGAAAACTTGGCAAAGCGTACGTTTTTATCCAATAACTTAAACTACTATTTTTGTCTCGAAATATCAGACATGCACAGCCACAACGAAAGTGATTGTTGAAACGGTTAAATTTAGAAAGTCAACTAGGGGATGCCTCATACAAAGTTCTTCTTCTGTGGTTATTCGCATAAAAGAATAGAGTGCCAGCTACATAACATTACAAACTTTAAGCTAAGATCGACTTTATCCAATGAAGTCTCAAAACTAAATACTCCCCTTTGGACATGAACAGAGACTGGTGGCCAGGGCACTACAATGCTGATGTCGCGGTGTGTTGCAGGGCGGCTGGTGGCCATGGCACTACAATGCTGATGTCGCGGTGTGTTGCAGGGCGGCTGGTGGCCAGGGCACTACAGTGCTGATGTCGCGGTGTGTTGCAGGGCGGCTGGTGGCCAGGGCACTACAATGCTGATGTCGCGGTGTGTTGCAGGGCGGCTGGTGGCCAGGCACTACAGTGCTGATGTCGCGGTGTGTTGCAGGGCGGCTGGTGGCCAGGGCACTACAGTGCTGATGTCGCGGTGTGTTGCAGGGCGGCTGGTGGCCAAGCACTACAATGCTGATCCAAGCACTCAATGCAGATGTCGCGGTGTGTTGCAGGGTGGCTGATGGCCAAGCACTACAATGCAGATGTCGCGGTGTGTTGCAGGGCGGCTAGAGGCCTGGCACTACAATGCTGATGTCGCGGTGTGTTGCAGGGCGGCTGGTGGCCAGGCACTACAGTGCTGATGTCGCGGTGTGTTGCAGGGCGGCTGGTGGCCAGGGCACTACAGTGCTGATGTCGCGGTGTGTTGCAGGGCGGCTGGTGGCCAAGCACTACAATGCTGATCCAAGCACTCAATGCAGATGTCGCGGTGTGTTGCAGGGTGGCTGGTGGCCAAGCACTACAATGCAGATGTCGCGGTGTGTTGCAGGGCGGCTAGTGGCCTGGCACTACAATGCAGATGTCGCGGTGTGTTGCAGGGCGGCTGGTGGCCTGGCACTACAATGCTGATGTCGCGGTGTGTTGCAGGGCGGTTGGTAGCCAGGGCACTACAGTGCTGATGTCGCGGTGTATTGCAGGGCGGCTGGTAGCCAGGGCACTACAATGCTGATGTCGCGGTGTGTTGCAGGGCGGCTGGTAGCCAGGGCACTACAATGCTGATGTCGCGGTGTGTTGCAGGGCGGTTGGTAGCCAGGGCACTACAGTGCTGATGTCGCGGTGTGTTGCAGGGCGGCTAGTAGCCAGGGCACTACAGTGCTGATGTCGCGGTGTGTTGCAGGGCGGCTGGTGGCCAGGCACTACAGTGCTGATGTCGCGGTGTGTTGCAGGGCGGCTGGTGGCCAGGGCACTACAATGCTGATGTCGCGGTGTGTTGCAGGGCGGCTGGTGGCCAGGCACTACAGTGCTGATGTCGCGGTGTGTTGCAGGGCGGCTGGTGGCCAGGCACTACAATGCTGATGTCGCGGTGTGTTGCAGGGCGGCTGGTGGCCAGGCACTACAGTGCTGATGTCGCGGTGTGTTGCAGGGCGGCTGGTAGCCAGGGCACTACAGTGCTGATGTCGCGGTGTGTTGCAGGGCGGCTGGTGGCCAGGCACTACAGTGCTGATGTCGCGGTGTGTTGCAGGGCGGCTGGTGGCCAGGGCACTACAATGCTGATGTCGCGGTGTGTTGCAGGGCGGCTGGTGGCCAAGCACTACAATGCTGATCCAAGCACTCAATGCAGATGTCGCGGTGTGTTGCAGGGTGGCTGGTGGCCAAGCACTACAATGCAGATGTCGCGGTGTGTTGCAGGGCGGCTAGTGGCCTGGCACTACAATGCAGATTTCGCGGTGTGTTGCAGGGCGGCTGGTGGCCTGGCACTACAATGCTGATGTCGCGGTGTGTTGCAGGGCGGCTGCGGTTCTCGCGGCTGGAGCACGAGCCGCGGGTGTACGCCGCCGCGCCCTCGGGGCTGCTGGTCGCCAGGGTCCGAGCCTTCGACGTCGACGACCCCAACGTCAGCCCCTTCTACCGCCTCCTGGGGGACTCGGCGCCCACCAGTGACGCTCAGTACTTCCAGATCCACGCCGAGTCCGGTAACCTCACCACTAAGAGGTAAATAATTAATTTATTTTTACTTTTTATAATTATGACAATATTAATAATATAATTTTATATCATTATAGATTAAAAACAAAATAGATCAAAATAATTTTTGAAATTAATTAATTGATTTAATAAACAAATATTAAAATTGATAAATAGGTAGTAAAAGTTTTCAAGAATAAGTA
Organism: Flexamia atlantica; assembly: GCA_035578135.1. Classification (NCBI taxonomy): domain Eukaryota; kingdom Metazoa; phylum Arthropoda; class Insecta; order Hemiptera; family Cicadellidae; genus Flexamia; species Flexamia atlantica. The sequence continues at coordinate 17,029,285 of JAQJVK010000010.1, forward strand.
AATAAAGTGATAGTTAGCTAAATAATAATTAATAATACGTTAATAATAATATCTTCATCTTCTTAATTGTGAACTTTTATAACAGTACAGTCCATCGTAACTTAATTGCATTCGATCAGAAATAATTTCATACTTTTATTGAGACCCCGCTGCCGAGGCTCCCTGGTTGGTAGATGTAAATGAATTAAGGATGGAAACTTTATGTAGAGTTAAAGGAGTACCTACTTCGATTTCATTCGGCATTTATAACGATATAATATATTCGTTGTATTTTATTTATTAATTTACTTATCTCTGATATTACCGATCGGACTGATACATCAGTGGCAATATATACTGAAATGTTTATCCATCGTGTTAACATAGATTGTAACAAATATTTCTTCTTATAATTTATATTCACCTAAATTCTTAAACAGGTATATATATAAATAGTTTTATATTTTACGTATTTAGAAAACACCCCTCGTTAAATAAACATCGACCTCTTTGAATGATTGGTGTTAGCTGATTTAAATAATTTTTAAAATACCTATTAGATCATATTTATGATAGATTTATTTCCATAAATAACCGAATGTATATTAAGCTTTATACATGTACTCCTTATAAGCATACCACATGATGAGTGTGGAATGGGTGATATTACTCCTCATGTTCCTGACACAGCTGATTTATATTGACAGAACTATTAATTGGCCAAATTGGCAGGTACCTATGAGTAAGCTAGGTCTGTCTTATATTTCATGTGATTGTAACTGTTAATTAAAGAAATATTATATGTTTTTTTGGCCAATGCCAAAAGTATTCTCTTGTAGAATGGAAAAATATATAAATGAGTGACAAAAATACCTCGGTAATATAGTATTAAATATTAATCCTTATTTATATCAATAATACGAATTATTCTGTAATTATAGCTTTACTTGGATTTAATCATGCCCTATAGAGGACCATTAATAAATTATTTTGAATTACAAAAACGTGTAAATACTATAAATACTCAACCCGGGGTTTACTTGTTCTTCATCACTTTAGAACATACGTACGTACGTGGTAGATTGAGTACGTTAGCTTACAGCATGCATTAATCATTGAGAAGTTGTGTAGGATAAGTTTCATCGCAATATGTTTTACCGCATATTAAATAAATATCTAATTAATGTCAAATAAAATTACACATAAAGGAGGAGAAGGAGTAGGGTGAGGGGGAGGAGGAGAAGGAGGAGGAGGCGGAAGAGGAAGAGAAGGAGGAGGAGGGCGAGGAAGAGGAAGAGGAGGAGGAGGAGGAAGAGGGCGAGGAAGAGGAGGAGGAAGGGTTGGGGGAGGGGGAGGGGGAGGAGGAGAAGGACGAGGAGGAAGGAGAAGAAAAAGAAGTAAAAAAAGAAGGTGAAGAAGATCTCCCCGAGCAAAGCCGGAGTTAACAGATCGTACCAGTTTTGTTTGTATGTTTCAGGTACATCGACCGTCCCACAGGGTCCGTGTACAGCGTGATGGTGGCTGCCTACAGCAACGGGGAGACGGAGTACACGGAGCTGGCCATCCGCGTCACGGAGTACAACAAGTACCCGCCTCACTTCCGCTCGCAGAACTACAAGTTAGTCTAGGCCGAGTGTTACTGCCGAGGATTCACGAGCGCCGTCCAGAAAGTACTGTTCGTGCGCAGCTCGAAACACAACTCGAAGGTAGCGCAGTCATTCACACATTAGCGTGAACGATGACTCAATAAGTTTCCAGTCATTGAGGAATCATCGTACTGCCGCGCGCTTACGAAATATAACTTTAAAACCTCAAACACATCAATAAAATGTCCCGCCGCATTGGAGTTGCGCTGTATTTTAAGAATAAAAAAAACACTCAGCGGCCGAAATTCTTCCTGATTTCTGTTCAGTGTATCTTCCTAAAATCATGAGCAAAAGTGTTGTTCGTCAATAGGTACGATTTTGAACAAACATTCACAGTAATTACAGAAAATTTAACCTTATTTTGTCAATAATGTACCGGGTGAACAAAGTAGATGAAAAAATTTAAGAGAATCAATCGTTTCACAATCACAAATCTTTCCCTCATTCTTTTACAGTAGATAGTGACCCGAATAGGATAGACATAATGAATTTTGGCTGATCAGTGTTTTTAAAAAATAATCTAAAAATACAGCGCAACTCCAATTTGGCGGGACTTTTTTTAGGCGCTCGCGTTTTAGTGGTTATATTTAACAAAGGCGCGGTGGTTAGATGATTCGCTCCACGTAGCTAGAAACGTATTGAGTCATTGCTCACACTGATGTTTAAATTATTGCACTACCTTTAATATTTCTCGAGATATGCTCAAACGGAAATTACTTTCTGGACGGCCCTCGTATTATCATATAAGTATGCTGACAGTTTCTTATAAAGGTGGATATCTGGGGGGGGGGTTAGGAGGTGCCTGACACACCTTGATTTTTGTTAATTTTTTTGCAGTTTAGGGGAAACGTTTTTCTTAAACATAATACTGAATGAACTACAAAATATACTATAGGGGTTTTAATTGAAAAAAATAGTCGCTTGATAGGAATGGGCCTTAAAACCAACCATTTGAATAGGAGTACCAGTTTGAATTTGAATTTGACCATAGAATACTTCATACATAGGTGAGCTGGCACCCCCAAAAAGATTACCACCTTAATTCGCCCCTGGTTGTAAGTAAAACCTGCAACAAATACTGAAATGCAACGTGATATATAGTATGATAAAACTTGTTCACTATGTCCGAGCTTGTGTTGGGTGTATTCCACCTGTCTTCTGTTTGTATGCGTATGCTGTAGAGATAACAACAGAAGCGTGCTAAAATAACTCAATCTTGATTTAGAACGCGACTGTAAGATTTAACGTGTTCCCAATTACTTTTAAAGCAGTATAATATAAAAAAAAAAGTTATTAAATTTTCAAATGAAAGTATATTGTGTCGTTTAGATTAAAACATATGTTTAACCTGCGTTAAAGCTTAAGTCGTAACCAAATCAAAGTTAACAATAACTTAAAAACAATCTTACGCTGCAAAACGATGATTAATTGAGGATTAATACCTTGCAAAAATCTTAACATGCTTTAATTAGGTTTAAGATAAAACTAAGACTTTGGACACCATGGCATTTTGCAATAATTATCCTCATAAAGATTTTGGGGAAGTTCGTGTACAAAATTAAATAAAAAATAATCTACATACCAGAATGTCAGCTTTTTATCGTAGTCATTTTACCGTATATTCGTGACACATTATTAAAACGTTGATTATAAATTCCTCTAGTGACGATTATTATGAATTTATATAAACACCTAATAACGGAGTGGCAGTTAGTATCAACATTAGTGTCAAAATTAATGTCGATAATTTGGCATATATCAGACCAGTGACAAACTTTGTTAAGTAAATAGGCGGCGTCAAACTAATCTTGCACATTACAATGTACAATGAGTAATTAACTTAGTTATTCAATTACCAGGAATGAATAACTGGAAACACGCAAATGAATAACTAAGTATTAAGTCAATTAAAGCCGTAATTTATGATTCAAAGACTTGTTTGACAAACCAGAAATACAATTATGGTTTATTAGTTACATGTTCACGCAGTAATTTTAAAGAAAAAGTGTGTTTTTTCTTTTAACTAGGGTGATAAGAAGAACTGGTCGAAGCTAAGAGGAATAGGATCTATTAAAATCGTCGATATTATTATGTATACAACGGTTCCAGACTAGTGTCCTCGGTGTTGAAGAAGTTGGTTAGTCGGTAGTCCGAGGGGCGTTGAACCCACGGGGTCCGTCACTACCGAGGGGGCAAAGTGCCTCTCAGTGTGCGTAAATTCATTGCACCTCCTCTAAAAAAATTATTTCTTCCCCATGTTGAGGTGGGGTAGAATGTTGCAACAGCACTGGTTCCAAACAAATGCACTCTAACTTTATTTTTTTTATTTATACAAAATAAACTTTTTGTATATGTTTTATGAGTATGTATATAAGTATCTTGAATTTCGTCATGAATTTAAAATGACTGACATGGACACAACACGACACTTAAACATTTAAAACAGTTCGCCGACCAGCACCCGTCACTGAACTGTTTTAAATGTTTGTGTTGTGTTGTGTTCGTTCATGTCAGTCGTTTTAAATTCGTGACGAAATTCAAGAGAATGAAATCATAAACGCTCTTCTAGTTTTGATAATGACTTCGCAGGAGTCGAAACTATAGTCAACAAATAAGTTGTACTACTTTGTGGAATGACGACATCAAGGTATGTAAACCTGTTCATTATTCACGAAAGTTTACGTGATTAAGGTGAAGGAATCGTTGTCTGACAATTTAAGAAACCATGCACTATGTTTAAGAAGAGTGCTTGCATAAAAATAGGACTGCAGCCTGTACTATTGATTTTACATGATTATAAATTTAGCTAGGTTTCTAAAATCACAGTAATAAAGGATTTTAAAATATTTTTTATCTACGACCATTGCAGTAATCACCAATAACGATATTACAACTAATGTCATAATGAGGACCACTATTAAACCAAATACAAACCAGTTGCATAAAGTTAACATTATGCAACTGGTATCACTTTATGATACAGGTTCTAGACCAATGGGAGCGCGGCATTTGACGAAATTAGTGTCATAATGACAATTACGCCATTCGCACATCAGCTGATTGTTGCATTACGATTGATGTTTGAGTTGACTTATCCCATCAGCTGATTGTTCCACAACGATTCATGGTTAAGTCTGCTTATGTGCCTAACCTCAAATTTGAGTTGACCCATTCCATCATTAGTAAAAATCATGAGTTTTGTTTAACTTCGGGGAAAATTTTGTCGTATATTGTTGGTCGTAGATAAAGTAGTGTATGCAACGATTGTATTATGCCTTTAAGCCACTCGTGAGATATTTAGAACTTACATCTCGTGGCTTAAAGACATTCATAATACAATCATTGCATAAACTACTGTTAACTACATTTTTGAAATTAACTTAACTTTTGACCATGTTCTAGTGCCTGACAATAGTATAATTTTTAACACACCTTAGTTAAAATAAAGGTGTATAAAGATATATTTTAATGAAATTGTCAACTTAATTATTTAAACTGCTTAGTATCGTTAAAATTACAAAAATCCTACTTGCTTAACGATTCTGGTATGGAGAACTCCAAAAGTTCAATTGATTTTATTTCAACATCGGTTGAAACAATTGATTGGTTCAACATCGGGTGAAGAAGATTTTAATCAACTACCATTTGTGTAATACGATTTAAATTATGCAATTTTTTACTAAAATATTAAGAATAAATATATTTTTATCTTTAAATTCAATAAAAAAAAACGATCTTGCATAAAATATTACAAAGGAGCCGCATTACAAAAAAATAAATAAAGACCGTCGGGCGTAGGAGCAGTGTCGTCTATTGGTGCGTTTGCCTTATTCTCAATTCGTTTAGTCAAAATTTGTGTGAGTAATTTTCACTCTTTATTCTTCACAGAAATGGTTAATTCTTAGTTTTTAATAAGTTGAAAAGTTTTATAGTTGAATGATGATAGTTTTTTTAATAATAGTTCACCTATAGTAATTATAATAGTAATGGGATGAAATATATATATATATGTTTTGTAGGTGGTATTAGGTAGTCTGGGTTTCCCCACCCCAAAGGAAAATCCTGTGAGAGTACTTCAGCCATTATTTTGTCTTTTTTCACGGCTACCGGAAAGAAAAGGAAGCTTCCCTTGTATCATCCCTTAGGATCACAGCCTTTAGTAGATTAATACAAGGGAAGTAAAAGGATAATGGAATAAGTAGGTAGAATAGGTTCGGGCAAGCTTCGACTGGGTGGACAAAGGTCCAATGGATGCTTGGAACAGGGCCTCAAGGGATCAGGTCCCTCATATCGGTCGCCAGTACACCCTCGTCCACCCTGCCATCGAGCCCAGCCTCCCCTGGTGGGGAACTGAAGTTGTTCACTGAAAGACAGCTACAACACTGCCTCCAACCGTGACAACTTCCGTTACTGTACCCAATATTGGTACCTAAACTAGCAAAAGCCAGTCAGGATTACACCGGGGGTGGTATATTATTTAATAATATGTTTTTAATAACCATCCTTTTTATTACAGTTTTCATTTTAGGTTAATGGTTATTGATTACACGAATAAACTTTGGCGGTTTTAGGGTAGATGTGGAGCTTATAGCGCCCGTGGGCACAGAGATAATCAAGGTGCAAGCCGTGGACAGCGACCCCCAGCCCTACAACTCGGAGGTCTACTACTACGCGCAGTCCCGCGTGGTGGGCATCAACCGCACCTCGGGCGTGGTGAGTCTGCGGGAGAACCTCCACCCTCGCGACCGCGCCTTCGCCGTCAGCTTGCTCGCCGCGGACGGGGGCTCGCCCCGCCGCTCCGCCCGCGCCCGGCTCACCGTCAACGTCAAGATCATCGCCGGTGAGTCAATAGATAAATCAATAAATATTTTTCACTACTCTACACACGAAAGTACACTTTCTAAACGTAAAATGAGCTAAGAAAATAGGCTATTGCCGCTACTGCACGGCAAAATTACATAACGTTAACTTTCTGTGCGTATGTGGTGGACGGAAAGTAACCGTTATGGGATTTTGCGGTGCAGACCGATCAGCTGTTGCATTACTGTACCTCCCGCTACTGCATGGTAAAATTACATAACGTTAACTTTCTGTGCGTATGTGGTGGACGGAAAGTAACCATTATGGGATTTTGCGGTGCAGACCGATCAGCTGTACCTCGACATGAGCAACGGAAACTCAGCGTTATGAGTTCGGTTTTTTTCTTGATACGAAGTTGAATAAACAAAAATATTCATGTTTTTTACACGTTTTTCGATATCGTAATGAAATAGTATTTTTAACGAATTTCCCCTATAGGGAAGAAGCTATTACCGTAGGTCTCATGGTAAGACCTAAGCCCGAGACCATGATAACTTTTCGTTTTGGGGCCACCAGAAGCAAAAAACACCATTCGTTCGAATTTATATATATATGTGTCTGTTAGCACGATAGCGGCCGTAAAAATGGTCCAATCTTAATGAAAATTGGTACAGACGTGTAAAGTGGTAATCACTCGGACGAGTTCGTGAACCAGCCCGATTGGACCACCGGAAGGGGGGGTAAAGGGAGATAAACCCTCCAAAAAATGGGTTTTTGAGTTTTTTAGATAGAAAGTTAAATTTTTCCGAATTTTTGTTGTCACCATTGAATTCAGCTCAAAAAACCAAACATTTTAGTATTTTGAATCACTGCTCTATGTCCATTGGTTACCGAGATATTGAAAGTGGTAAACACAGTACGTTGTGCCAATGTTAACCTTATGGGAAATAAGTAATATTCTTTATCTTGGTTATTTCTCAATATATCTTGATAAAACTTGGTAAATAGCTTCTTCTAGTTCAGATCTACTAAATATTGAATTAAAACGACCCAGTTTTAATATACCTGTAGCAGCAAACCTGCATGCTCATTCCTCATGTTATTGTTATGAAGCTTGCCAAAACATGTCAAATCTCGCTATGTTTGATTGAAATATGTTGTTTTGCATTTGAAATTCGCTGAGTATGCAGGTCTGCTGCAACGAGAGTATTCATTATTGGCGAGATTGCATTTACGTACGAGGCGGAAAGGCGGAACCGAGCGTGGAAAAAGCTATCGAGCCCGGCAGTAGCACTTTTGAGACGAGTAATGAACATTATTTTTTATTACGATATCGAAAAACTTGTAAACAACATGAATATTTTTGTTTATTCAACTTGGTGTCAAGAAACAAACGCTGAATTTCCGTGCTTATGTCGATTTAAAGTAATGCAACAGCTGATCGGTCTGCACCGCAAAATCCCATAACGGTTACTTTCCGTCCACCACATACGCACAGAAAGTTAATGTTATGTAATTTTTCCGTGCGGTAGCGGGAGGTACAGTAATGCAACAGCTGATCGGTTTGCACCGCAACCGTTAGGAACGTTGGGCTATAAGGGGAGTTGGGAGGTCCTCATAAAAAATCAAACAAATATGTTATTCTTGACGAGTTTTACATTACACTAAAAAAGTCTTATTTCTGCTGATCTTATTTGTCAGTGCAGTAAATCACTCATTTAATTTAAAATAGTTATTCATTTTAATACAAATTTTACTTATGGTACTCCTTAGTTAGATAAATAGTTAGCGAGTGATACTGGAATTTCGAAAAAAAAATGTAGTGGAAATACTGGAAATATACTGGAATTTTAAAATCAGATGTCAGTATAGAAACCCTGTTGTCATTTTTCAATAAGTGCACTGAGAAATTGGCAGCACAACAGTAAACCTAAATGCAAGAAAATGCTAAAATTACAACAAATACCATTAAAAATCAAGGCATGGCAAAAGTGATGCAACATGCAGAGTAGATAATGTAAAATAACTTTCTATTTCAAGATGAAGATGGTGCCTAGAACAAAAACAACAATGAAAATAAAACATGCACTGAATAAAGATTGTCAACTATTCTGAATCTTTTATTTTTCATTCCTATGCAAATCAACAAAAAGAATAGCAAACACATAAATATTCATCAATGCTGTATAAAGGATTTAAGAGATTTTTTAAGACTAGATTTAGAGCTCAGTGAACTCATGTTCTTAAATGTTTCTGGTAGAGCATTTTACACTTTCAAAGCTACATGCGGGTTACAACTTGAATCCTATTGAGCCTAGTCTATGTAAATAAGGTTGGTTTCTATGTCTGGTACTGTGGTTTTATAAATAACCCCTTGGTGTATACTGAGCAATATTACTATTTACATAATACAGGCAATGTATTATGAAGATTTATCATAGCCAGCACGGACAATCTACAAAGGTTCAAAATTTAATATAGTTTTTAAAAATGTATAATTTTATTACGTTCATTCCACGAATAGTAGAGATAACTTATTTATTAAAGGTGCAGTTGCAACTTTGGGTCAATTCTCGAATTTTATGTTTTGACTTCATAAAATATATATTTTCTCGGTTGTTCTTGAAACAAAATTAATAAAACTATACATTTTTGGATAGCGCAATAAAGTTTGCATCTTTTAGCTTGTTTAAAATTGTTGGAATCTTACAACTTATGAGATACTCAGCATTGAAAACGAAATGACATCAATTTTGGAATGGTAATGGTTCAAAGTATAAACTTGATACTCCGTACAAAAATAGGTTCTGTTAGTCTTATACATCTACAGAGTTTGAATTTGGTTCCTTTATCAGTTTTTAAGTTATAATGGATCGTGAAAAATACGTTCTGGCCGACAGGCGGAATCCGGAGCGAGATAGAACATATCCGTAATGCAATTTATTGTTTGTTTTGAACAGCTGAATAACCTGAAAAAGTTTCGGACAATCGAGGCGCATTACCTTGTATATTTAGATTACACACTTACACACCTGATTGCAGTAATTTGCAATCCCCATTTTCAGTACCGAACTGTAGTATAATATTTGCTATTTCCGTAGTTGATGGAAAATTATATCGTATTACCCTGTTGCAACGCATATGAGTGGAAAAGATACATTTTTAATTCATCTAGATTGTACGGTTACTTCCTCAAATCTCTTAATACAAATATCGTAATTTTAAATTCCTATTGTTATAGTATAGGTAGCTCATGGGCATTATCCGTCGATGACCTTTTCATCAACAAACTTTATATCGATTTTCAAAATCCATTCGTCTGTACGCGAAATTATTGATTAATGAATTACCTGTATATAACTGTTGATGAGTTTATTTTATCTGTTTTGTTTGTTTAGCGAACAACAGTTATTTGTACTTAGGCTACATACAGAATAATATTCTTAAAACGTTTTGCATAAAGAATTTTTATTCTTTACTTTTGCATATTTTTTATGTGTGTGTAATACATTGTTAATTTGTTCCACCACTGAATTGTTTGCCTTTAGTCTTTCAGTAATCTAATGTGATGGAACCATGAAACTGGCCCTTCCTAGGAAGGTCCTAATTTATTTATTGCAAACCAGCTTGGTAATTGTTTATTTTTTTCATCATGCAAATCTCAGTCAATTTGTTTTACAAACAAGATTGTAACAAGATTGATTTGCTGTAATGCTAATTGATGAGTTTTACGTTTTTTTTTACTTATTTTGCATTTTTCTACAGAAAAACAAAAAAAGCTACATGCGGGTCCTTATTAGATGTGTAACGTGTGGATACATCTACTGCAGATGGAACATTCAATTTAAAAATTGTATGTTTTGTGACGAATAAAGATTTGTTTAATTAATCTAAAGAGTAAGAAAATAAGTTGGTAGATGAAAAATAGGAAATACAAATTCATGTTCCTTTTGATGATGTAATACACAATCTTAGCTATATCTCATTATTGTCGAGTGAAAAAATATATTCTTTACGGCATAGACTTAACAGTTCATATTCACTAATGAACAATATTACTGTGTATTTCGGTAAACAAGCACTATTGAGAGCTACATCGCAAATTGCACCGCATCATTTCTAATGAGTTGGTTTTCACTCATTTCACCCGCGGACAAAAATGAATTGAAACTTTTATGAACACGCGAAGATATCTCGGTCAGCTGGTTTTTAGCGGAGAAAGACAAATGAGTCTCCCCATCGCCGGCCGCTCCGGATGATTTGCGACGACCGAGTCCCGAGGCGCTCTTTTTACTCGTCTTCTCAAAAGGCATTGTTAACTCCTCGTCCTCTGGTTAACATTTCCATCGGGCGTCAGAACACAACTATTTTTAGCCACATTGAATGCACCATGGAACTTCTACCGACAGAAGTTCATTACTAAACGAAAGTAAATGCGGAAACTTTTTCATTTCTCTCGATCCTTCGTTATGTTAATATATTTAATAGTAATTGAATCGTCACCATCCTATAATCTTATTTGAGCGTGTTATGTTACGAGCGTGCTCGCTTGTTTGCACAATTATCTCAAAAACGGCTCCTAGGATTTCCTTCAAAGTCTGGGAATAAGTAATTTATTACTGAAAAACGTGTTTCATGCAGATTACACGGCTAGAGAAAATCTTTTAACGTAATAAAATGAATTTTAAAGTTGTAAAATTTTAACATTGGCCTTATGGGGTGCTGTGATAGCAACGAAAATAAATAAGGAAAGTGTAAACAAATTAAGTAATCATAACAGCTGCTTGGAATCTACAGCCATCAAGGGAAAATACAGCAAGTGGGATGAAGAGTCCATGGAGCAATAAAAAAGGTTTCTATTTATCAATTTTATGCCATTGAAATATTTTATTGTAACTGGATGAACTGATAAACATGAAATAACACCGAGCAACGCTCAATAACGGCAACTCATCTCAATAACGGCTCCAAGGATTTCCTTCAAAGTCTGGAAGTAAGTAATTTATTACTCAAAAACGTGTTCTATGCAGATTACATGGCTAGATAAAATCTTTTAACGTAATAAAATGAATCTTAAAGTTGTAAAATTTCAACTTTGGCCATATTAGTTGCCATGATAGCACCAAAATAAAAACGAGGAAACTGTAAACAAATCAAGTAATCACAACAGCCGTTTGCAAACTAAAACCATGTAGTAAAAAAATACAGCATGTGGGATAAAGATTGCATGGAGTAATAGAAAAAGTATTTATTTATTAAGTTTATGGCACCGAAATATTTTATAGTAATTAGATGAACTGGTAAACATGAAAAACCGAGCAAGGCTCGTCCACAAGGTACTTTTTGTAATTTAAGAAGATACACAGACGCACTACTAACTCCGCAATATTTACCCATCTATATATATAAAAGCCAAAACCCATTGACTGACTGACTGACTGACTGATAACAGTTTCTCAAAAACTATAAGGCTTAGAGCCATGAAACTCGGCACAAATATTCCTTACAGGCTCTAGATGCGTACTAAGAAAGGATTTTGCAATATTTTGTCTCTAAAGGCCTAAATATAGTATATTAAAAAATACAATATGGCGACCACTTTCAGCTTTCAAAAGCTTAATTTCTCAAAAACCACAAGACCAAAGTCTTGTGGCCATGAAACTTGGCACAATTATTCTTTATAGGATTTAGATGCGAAAAAAAGAAAGGTTTAAAAATATTCTTTCTCAGACGGCTAAAATAGATTACTTGAAAAAATTCAAAATGGCGGCCATTTTAGTTTTTCCTAACTATGGTTGAGAGTCCTGTAGAATATTTTCAGGGAATAGAAAAGGTACGAGAACTAATCTACTGAAAGAATAAAATTTAAAAATTTAATGAAAAACTTTTTGGGGAAATGGGTTTTTGGCCAAGATCCTCCTACTTTTTCTTACAGTTTTCGGTTTATTTTCAAAAACGTGCTAAATTCAAAATGATGTCAAGTCGAAAATCCATCCTTAGTGTCATCTTTGTTTTATAATCCGGGTTACCCTCATTCTCTGTTTTGGGAAATTGGAGGAAGTTAATTTCTACCATTTGCTAATCATAAGGGGGGAACATGCTTAGAGGAAGCGTTACACTTTCTCATTTTCATCTAGAGTGGAATTATAAGCTGCATCTTAAGGGTTTAATTGCACTCACATGACCCAAATAAATCAGTCCATTTGTTAATTACTCCTAAAAATTGCACAAGGCATAATATAATTGAATTAAAATGAGCTATCCTTTCAGCGGGCGAAGCTGCGGGTATATCAGCTAGTTTATAATAAAATCCAATATAACTGACGGGCCAAGGGAAAGCTTTTAAACAGACCATCTGATTTTTAAGGTTTGCCATATGAGCCCAGGAAATCTAAGTTTGTTTTGTAACAATCGAACCCGGCCCATGTTAGTCATTACTACAGAAATCATTGGACTGTATATTCTGATCGGTGTCTGCGATTGGATTGTTCTGCTTTAGTCGTGAAACAAACAGAGTTTCCCTAAAATAATGGTGGGAATTTGAATTCGTATAAAAATTACTAATGGATAGAGGAAATATATCAGGTTTTCCTACTGGTTTCTAGAACTATAAAGGTTTATTATCTTAATAATATGTTTTTGTGCATATGTTAATATTAGTTTCTTCAACAAATTAACATTTTTTGATATTTCTTATTTTTAGGCTCATTGTTTCGTGTTTTAGCATTTTTTAATTATAGTTGTATAGTTTGTTGACCTAGGTTTGCAATAAAAGTGTTGGCTTGATTAAAATGAAGGGAAATTATTCATAGCATTGGCCTGGGCATGCTCAATAACATTAGAAAAAAATTGTATAAAAAATCGTTTAAAATAAAAATAAAAAATGACACAACTTGCCTCTCAGACTGAGAAAAAACTACTCAAGTTTTTAATTCCAGTGGTTTAAACCAGATTTTTCAGTGGTACCTGATAATATTTGCAAAAGCATTTAAAACCCTATTATCATTTCATCGAAATGTGCTTAATGCCGTTCCGAATCGAAAGAGAGGAGGTGCGCTGCTCTCGTATTACGCAGCTCGTTGGTTAGTATTTGTAGCCAAATCAATAAAAAACCAAACATCATATTTTGGAAATGTCTAGGGTAAAGCTTTTTTTATATTTCGGGGACACCTTAGTAAGAGAGGGGCATTTGTACAAAACAAAACGTGGTGTTTCAATTACATCGCAACTCTATTCTTATTCATATCAGTGTACTCGTAATAATATTCTCTACAACATTTAGTTCGCTGTTTGAGGATATTCTGGAATTTTACAGTGTTAAAACAAAAAAACCTAAATTTATTGTAAAAATATTACAAAAAGTTAGATTTAACTCAAAATGTCAAGAAAAGTATGGATTTTTTTTATATCACGAATTTAGTAGGAAATTTATTGATGAATATGACGCGATTAAGTTTACTGGTATATAGTCAAAGGCCTGAATAGCGGAAATCTCCAAGGGGACTTTAGGGGACTATTGAGAGAATTCTCCTCTTATAGTGACCTAACGTTGCGAAAAAATCAGCTTTACCCAAATCATTTCCTAAAAACCCTCTTTTGACTGGGCTATTGTTCATGATAAAGGATTGAGCGAGTTGCTGCATTTGTTTCATTTAGTTTCGTTTAGTAATGAACTTAAATCTATCCGAATTCAAGTTAAAGAACCTTTAATTTAAGTTAAGAACCTTTATTCGTTGACAGATCTTAAAAAGACAGGCTAGACTACAGCTCCCAAATAAATTTGAAACTGTAATAGAAGGAGACACTGAAGGGGTTAAGAATGCCTGCAGCGCCCCCCCCCCCCCCCAAATCACAGCGAGCCTCCTTATCATCAGATCACAGACTTATTAACTTTAACACTGAATTTGAGAGCGCTAAAAGTCGAAGATTGAAAACAGTCAGAGGGAGTTGATGTGGAAGGAGCAGAGAGATGGAGAAAGCTTGAAAGATGGATTGAATAGGCTCTACCGAATACAAAATAAACGGTATCAGGAGACTAACACATACTTTCTCCCGCAAAGCCAGGTAAAACAAGGAAATCTACAATAAAATAAAACAAATTTATAATTGAATACATGCCATTTTTTATCAAATTGGCTAGTAAATAAGGCTAGTAATGTCTGTTTTTTAATATCTCATAAAGAATAACATTAGATAACGTACTGTGTCCACCACGAAACGTAAATATCAATTTTCTCTGCAACCAGCTAATAACCAGCTTTTTAGGATATAATACCTTTTTATCTACGTAAATTTAGTTGTCAAAATTGGATTCAGCTTTAGAAATGAACAAGTTAGCATTTTGAATTATTATTCTAAGTCAATCCGTTGCTTAGATATTGAATGTGCTAAACACAATATACGTTGTCTAATATAATATTTTATTTTACCCTCAAATTATAATTACCCTGTTTTCAGGGAAAAATACCCTAAATTTGCATAATAATTACTCTAAATAGTCGAAACTACTACTAAATAATGACTTACTATTTTAATGATTTTAGTAAATTCACCATAATTTTCCTTGAATGGTACAATAATTTTAGTAAACTTACGATAATTTTCCTTGCATGGTACAATAATTTTAGTAAACTTACGATAATTTTCATTGTCTGGTACAGTAATTTTAGTAAATTTACGATTATTTTCCTTGTTTGGTACAAAGAGTTTAGTAAATTTACGATAATTTTCCTTGTTTAGTACAATAATTCTAGTAAACTTACGATAATTTTCCTTGTTTGGTACAATAATTTTAGTAAATTTACGATAATTTTCCTTGTTTGGTACGATCATTTTAGTATATTTACCATTATTTTCCTTGCTTGGTACAATAATTTTAGTGACTTTACGATAATTGTCTTTATTTGGTCTGTTTGCAGCCCCGCGAGACGTGACGGTGGAGCAGACAGGGGACCAGTGGGCAATGCTGTGCTGGACGCCGCCGCCCAGCGGCAGCCCCCTGGGCTACGTCGTCTACCTGACCTCGACCACGGACTTCATGTCCAGCGTGTCGACCCAGCGCAACATCAGCCGCGAGGAGCTGGGGAGCCGCGGCGGCCGCGACTGCACCGCCCTCGCCGACCTCGAGTCCTGGAGCGACTTCGAGGCTCGCGTGGCCGGCTGGGACCGCTCCGAGCTGGGCATGATCAGCAGAGCCGTCTCCTTCGATACCAAAGTCAACAGTGAGTAGCTTTTTGTAATAAGCGTGCGGTAACAGTAAATGGCAACGTCGCACCTGAGGGCTCCGAGCTGGGCATGATCAGCAGGGCCGTCTCCTTCGATACCAAAGTCGACAGTGAGTAGCTTTTTGTAACAAGCGTGCGGTAATAGTAAATGGCAACGTCGCACCTGAGGGCTCCGAGCTGGGCATGATCAGCAGGGCCGTCTCCTTCGATACCAAAGTCAACAGTGAGTAGCTTTTTGTAACAAGCGTGCGGTAATAGTAAATGGCAACGTCGCACCTGAGGGCTCCGAGCTGGGCATGATCAGCAGGGCCGTCTCCTTCGATACCAAAGTCAACAGTGAGTAGCTTTTTGTAACAAGCGTGCGGTAATAGTAAATGGCAACGTCGCACCTGAGGGCTCCGAGCTGGGCATGATCAGCAGGGCCGTCTCCTTCGATACCAAAGTCAACAGTGAGTAGCTTTTTGTAACAAGCGTGCGGTAATAGTAAATGGCAACGTCGCACCTGAGGGCTCCGAGCTGGGCATGATCAGCAGAGCCGTCTCCTTCGATACCAAAGTCAACAGTGAGTAGCTTTTTGTAACAAGCGTGCGGTAATAGTAAATGGCAACGTCGCACCTGAGGGCTCCGAGCTGGGCATGATCAGCAGAGCCATCTCCTTCGATACTAAAGTCAACAGTGAGTAGCTTTTTGTAACAAGCGTGCGGTAATAGTAAATGGCAACGTCGCACCTGAGGGCTCCGAGCTGGGCATGATCAGCAGAGCCGTCTCCTTCGATACCAAAGTCAACAGTGAGTAGCTCTTTGTAACAAGCGTGCGGTAATAGTAAATGGCAACGTCGCACCTGAGGGCTCCGAGCTGGGCATGATCAGCAGAGCCGTCTCCTTCGATACCAAAGTCAACAGTGAGTAGATTTTTGAAACAATAATGCGGTGATATTATGTGGTTAGAAATGGGCAGGGCTATCCCCCGGGCTCATAGTGTCACCATCGTGGGTCCGGTATGTCCTTTTCCGGCTCAAAAAGGGAGCTAAGTTGTCAGGGGTAAGGTGGGCCCCGTGCGAAGCTCACGTAGACCTCCACCCTGACGGTGCGGTTGGGGTCAATTGTCATCCGTGGGATTTGTTTCTTTCCGCATCGGATGATGATCATGAGTCGTCAGTTTGCTCTGGTTAGAGGCTCGGCGGTGACCCCTTCCTTGATGGGCTAGGCTGACGAGTCTGATGGTCTCAAGCCATCCCGACAGCCAGGGGCGATGGCCTCAATCCTCGTTGGGGCCGGGTAAGGCGAAAGCTCGGGTACCGGCTAAGGAAAGCGGCTTGACGCAACTCCGTGAAGTGAAGCGGGTATGATCAGCAGGGCCGTCTCCTTCTATATACCAAAGTCAACAGTGAGTTCTTTGTAACAAGCGACCGGTGACAGTAAATGGCAACGTCGCACCTGGGGGCTCCGAGCTGGGCATGATCAGCAGAGCCGTCTCCTTCGATACCAAAGTCAACAGTGAGTAGGTCTTTGAGTATCTCCAGTAACGATTTACTGTGCACTGCACGGCAAAGATACCATGCAGTTATCGGCAAAGACCAACTTTCCAGCCCAGAGTAAGGCTCAGAAAACATGTTTCTGTGTAGTATGATGTAAAAGATAATTGTTATGTTCTTGGTGATTATTAAATGAATTATTGTGTAACCAACCCTACCTGGATCCCACCTTATCTGGATGATCGTGTTTACCGGTGGTGCCATCTATCGAGGACCACCGGTGCAGCGGTGCTAAAAGCTTTTGCCGCTCTGCCATTGGCCTGGCGGTCTATTACGTTTATAATGACAATGTCCAAACCAGATTCTCCTTATTTCACGTCAAAGAAATCCATATATCATCATAATCCCTCTTTCACTGCAGGATTATTAAATGAACGCATGTATTGTTCTGTCAAACATGATTTCCATGTTACTTCGAATATGATCATCATCTTCTTAAACCGGTCATGAGTTAGATGTGGCCAACCGTTATTAACCATTTTTTGGTTTTGAACCTCTAAGTACGAAATTTTAGTTAGTCCTATAGTTTCTTGGTACGTATTTTCATATTTTCATTTACAAATAATCGTCGAGTATTTTAAGAAACTTCTTGCTCGTGTTCATGACAACCCTTAAAAAGGCATGGTCGAATAAAGATTGCGTTTTATTATAAATTTACCAAATTGGCTTTGAATGATTATTTATTCGTGGCTGTTGGCCCTCTTTTGGCCAGGTAGTGATGGTAATCTCATCCGGGTTATTTCCGTCTGCCTCCAGTTTATTTGGTTTATTTGTTTATATTTTTTTTAGATCTTCTAGGTAATTAAAAACTCAGATACATTCAAATTTTAAATTGCTGGCATTTGTTGTTTTCTTCTGATTCCTTCCTACATTTAGATATTTAGATTTTACCATGTTGCCATTCTTCTACTACTGAACGGTTTTAAATGTCTGAAATATACTTTTATCGAAATCATTTTTAGTCTCTATTCATTATTGTATATTTTATTAAAGCTTTATTTTAGATTTTGGTATACCATGAAATAATATTCTAAACGTGGAGCTTCCAACTGGCTGTGAAGAATAGACTGAAGCATGTAAAGGGTATCTTGTAAAAGACGGTCTTTGTAAAAGGCCTTTTTAACCACCTGCTCTTGTTGCCTCGAGAAAAGAAAGGAGAGTAAATATTTTGACTCCCAACCGTTAAATTGTAATATGGTACAAAGAGCGATATCAGTTTCTCAAAACGTTTTAGGACATTGTTGAAAGGGTTCTTAAGACAATGATAAGCAATATCTATTACATTTAAGACTTGTTCCATGAATTGTCTCCTAAACTTGAAATTAAATTTTGAATCCCTACTTTCTTTACAAAAAGAGTCGATAAAATTACATAAAATCGAGACTTTAAAGTACGGTTTTATTAGTCATCGATCCAAATAGAATTATGTCAGTTAAGACATTTTTAATTACCGTACAATCACTGCGGTCCGGATATTACCAACGTTTTATTTTTACAAATAATCAATTTTAAATGTCGTAATTTTGATCAGTTTTACATTTATTAGCTGAATATATTTTTAGGTTTTATCAAATTTTCCCTTCAATGATATATTCATTTTGCTAGAGGAACACCTCCGAGAGTGTGCCCAACGGTCTGCTCACAAAATGTTTATTTAAAAATTTTGTTCAACAGTTTATAGTTGTTCATAATTCATAGTTCACTATTTTGTTCACAGTTTTGTTGAACAATTTTGAGCATTCTTTCACCTCGAATTATATTAACTCTTTCTAATCCATTGTTCATTAAAGTTCTTTAATTAATTTCACAATTTCATTACCAGGGAGTATACGGTATTTATTGAACTGAAATAACAGTTTACTGATATCTAATAAGTTATAAGTCTACTATATAACCTTAACTGTAATATTCATGAACAAACCAAATTCAGCCTCCACTCTCGCAGATATATTCTATGAACCAGAGGCCACAGCGGTTGAGGCGGCTTAACGGTTTCAAAATATACATTCGGTTAAAGAGATCGTTTATACAGCCCGCTCTCGTGCTGTCGGCACCGCCAACACTTTCCCGTGTTTAAATCTTTACCCGTTCTTTACCTCCTGTTCCTCTTGTACGATTGAAATTTTGCAGGACCAAAAATTACGGAGGTTTTTGGAACCAGTTAAACAATTCCTACTCGATTAATAAATTACAATTAAGGCCGAATCACGATAATTCTGCTTCTTAAGACTCCGAGTTTTCCTAATTTAGTTAAAAACTTCCTCTTAAAAAGTTTTGGTTGTTCTTTTACTTTATAGGAGTTATATTGCCAATTAGTCATACAGAGAGTACCAGTTATTTAAAGATTCACCCGCGTTTAACTAGATAGATATAGTAAAGTTTATTCGGTTATTAATTCAATAACTTAAATAAAATTAATCTTAAGCGATAATATTTACTATTTATTAGTTATTTTATCCAATTGTTTTAGTATTCATTAAAGTAGTACATGAATATACATTCAATATTCTAACACAAGTAGCATGTTACGAACATAGTCGGTGATGAGTATTGAACAGATGTATCTGAAAAGGTTTGAATAAAAGGTTATAAATTAAATCTATATTTTCTTCAAGCGTTTCAAGTTTGTATTTCCATCAAATTATTTAATACACGGTTTCTTACAGTATTAGTTGTTAATTTAAAATATTTTAACTTATTAAAATTAGCCTGTATACTAAAAATTACTGTGATTGGTAAAAAAATATTTTTGGTAATGTGTTCGATATTTTCCCTTCTCAGTTAACAAAATATGACGCAGGGCCGACTCACGTACAGTATATTCACCAGATTCGCCATATTCGGTTACGGTTTAACAGTACTTCCTTTATTTCAAATTTAAATTTAAAATACGAATCAAAAACCCCTAAAACCGCAGGTTCTGCTTATTAAATGTCTTTATTGAATCTTAATATCGTTGAAGCTCGGTCTTACCTGGCATTGATTGGAAGTAACGATTGTGCTGCGCCGCGGCCAGTGTGGCCGACACTGTAGATCATTGGCGATAGGAGTCTTTTTTATGGAAATCTTTTTTTTTGTATTTGACGATGAAAATCCTACATTTCAACAAGTAGAAATGCCACACATACTTTCAGTACGCATACTTATTTTTTTATAGTAGATGAAATATTACATATTTTTTTTAGATAATTAGGATCTAATTTTGTTAGTTTAAGACTTTTTGTTTCTTTAGGCTTAGATTAAGGGAAGAGTCATTGGTTCCTTCCATTGTTCGCTCTGGGCCATCAACAATTTCTTATACACTAAAAGAATGACAACAACTATGTAAATGAAACGTTTAGTGCTTCTATTCTGACACGAACACATCAAATTTCCTTAAAATTTCAAATATAAAATTTGAAATAAACTACTTTTTCTTGTCGAACTGATCTAAACTTATAATATAGACTTGACCAAAGTCTTAAAAATTAATAAGCCATGATAATCCATTTCGTGATCAGTCCATTGATTAAGAATATTTGAATGTTATAAGAACACTACGTTATAAAATACCGTTAAATGAAAAAAGTAAAGGTAATTGAACAAGTTAATGAGAATTTACAGAGTTCTAACCTGATAGGTTTTACAGTTTGCGATGTAAAAATTTTAAGGGAGATTCCAAAAATGATTTTTCAGTATTAAGGCTGTGTCCATTTAATCGAAACCTATGTATAGAATTAAAAAGTTTTAGTTAAGAGAGCCGTAGGACTAGTTTGATATTTTTTAAATTTTGCTTTTACTTTAAAAGAGCAATTAGTTTCACTTAGTGAACAGCATATATGCAAAGTAATGCAGCGAAATGGCCAATGTTTATTAACGAGGAACATTGCGACTTAAAACTTAATGACATTATTTGATAAACAAAAATATGCAAGTATTACAGTGAAACATATGACCCAATACGTTTTATTGTAATAACAGGAAAACATAAAATTGAATCCAGTATTAAGTTCCGGTTGGATATTTTTATCTTATAAAGGGTATATACATTGTTAGTTTATTTAATGAAACTGTTGAAATAGTATGTATGTTTATGGTTGTAATATAGCCATACCGTATGAATAAATAAATAAATTAAAGAGAAATAAATGACTAAAACAAAGAAAACCCGTTATGAATGTAAACAAGATTATTGAGTCGGCATTGCCAATGTTTGACTTAAATTTGCCTTTTGGTTGTGCAGAATTGTGAATGAAAGCAAATAAAGTATTAGTATTGTTTTAATGTGTTTTATTATTTTTATATTTAGATATAAAATTATTTTGAAAATTCACTACAGGAAGAAGTTAAAAAATAATAATGTAGTAGAGAAAGAAGATGGAGAAGTAAAGCAAAATTTCGAATACTGAAAACATAAAAAGAAACAGCAGTTGTTGAAACTTAATAAAATTGGAAATTTAAATAAGATCTTTAGAATAGAAAGGTTGTCATTCTTATACTGATGGAGCATAGCCAATACTGTGTAGTTTTACTAAAAGGAGATATTAATGAGCCTTTGTAAAAGTATGCCATTATAAAGAGTTTTTTTTTCAATAAAATCACTTAGTGGATTTTTAATTTTGGATATTTATAAAAAATATATAATTCAACGGTAGCAACCGTTCAAGCTATTACCGTTCATCGAATAATATCAAATGTAATTCATCTAAAAACGCCACACTGTTTGTAAATGTAACAACATTTAATTACTACAAAATTTTTACCTAATATAAACCAAAGCAATGATGACGCTAAATATTTTTCAGATTGCCCGGATAACATTTGTAACAACGGAGAATGTATAGTAACTAGAGACCCGACGATCATGTACCGTTGCAAGTGTGAACCCGGATACTTTGGCTTGAGATGCAATTTTTATGATCCATGTTATTTCACGCCTTGCAAAAACCACGGTGAGTTTATTTTGCATCAACGGAATCTTGGTGGTGGTGGTGGGAGGGGTAGTGGTAGTAAAGACTCTTGCAGGGGTAATTTGTTCCGTAAATGAAAGCTTCTCCAAATAATCACCTCTATCTAATCATATCGTTCTTCTACAGGGACTTGCTACAACCTGAACAACAGCCAGTTCAAGTGCTCCTGCCTGGCCGGTTTCTACGGGAGCGACTGCTCCAAGTTCAATCCTTGCAACAGCACGGTCTCCCCGTGTCAGCACGGCGGCACATGCACCAGGTAAATGAACAGATCCAATTGTTTGAGATTTACTGATCTTAAATTATTAAAATATTTTAAGTTTAAAATAAATAGATGATTGGAACTGACCCTAATTCGTAGGTAGAAAAATTCTTCCACTTGAATCTGTTTTTGTGTGAGAGTATGAAGAAACATTTCACGTGGTCTAAATACAGCCCATTTATATTTTATTTTGCATTTTTGTGTTTCGCTAGAGTAGAATTATAATGAATAAACATTGACGCCTCAAAGAATGGGATACATATTCTGATTCTAGACTTAATAGTAACCTGAGATATATGATTTGATCGATTCTAATATTACATAATACCACTCAATGGGTTGCTCATACAAAGCTTGTGTTGTTTTTCTAGTCTGAGGACAAAATGTCAAAAACTACAAAAAAATCCGGAACCTAAAATCTGTATGTGATCAAATATCCATCATATTTTGTGTAGTTAATTATATCAAAGGTAATATGTTTTTGGTGGATGAAAATTTAATAGGCCACTGGTTACCGTGAGTCTCATAGCAGGACCCACGCTCGAGACCGAAATAACTTTTCATTTGAAGCCCCTAAATGCTGGAAAACCCGACCTGAGTAACATTTTCTTATTTTTAATACGACACTTGTTTCGGTCTGCCACTTTCGCAGTGTATTTACTAAATATTTTTTAAGTTTATGTTGTTGAAAATGTAATAAATAAATATTGGAAAAAATGTATATATTATATAATTTGACGCGGACTCTTCCCATCTTTTTTTTCATTATACTAACGCAGAAACATCTGTTTTCAGTTCCTTTTTGTTGGCTCGAAAGTTTCCCATTGCCGGCCTAGGCCGGATAAACTCTTATCCGACCTAGGCCGGAAAGAATGGAAGTAAACAATCAGCTGATTTGCAGCAAACCGACGTTTAATGCTTGTTTATTGGTGGTTTATTGGTTTAAGTGGCAGCACTGCATCCGTAGCAAATGTTTGTTCTGTTTGTTAGAGGTTAGGTTTGAAGGTTTGATAAACGTATGTTTATGCGAGGACTACGTTATAATTGTAAGTATGTTTTTTTCTGCGTAGTATGATGAAAAATATCGTACGTTACACGGCCGGGAAGTTTTGCCGTACTCGCATTTAAATCCCGCACTCGCTTTCGCTCGCGCGGGATGCTCGTCCGGCAAAACAGTACTTCCCGGCCTAGTAACGTAATATACCCTCTTGGCTACAAAAGAAAACTACATTTGGGGAAAGTCTACATGATCAAGGAAGGAAAACATTTTCCCTCTCTTCCTAAAACGGGTGCGCAGTTCTTGCGTGGGTAACTATTTCCAAATATGCAAAATCGAGTGGATCATAATAATTTTTAAGGGCTTAAAAATAACAAAGTTTTAAACCGGTGTTACCTATGTTCAACCTACGCAAAATTATGCCATTTTGTCTCTTATTGTTTATAATAATATCGTATTAGCCTTAAATAATAAATGACTAGTGGAAAAGCCAGAAAGAGAAAAACTAGTCGGCACGTTTTTTTATGGATTAACATGGGCTCTGTTTTTTTCCCCACTCCTGAACCCAGACAGTCTGGGGGAAACTCCGTTTACAACATTATTGTTAACGTTTACTCCACATACTTGAGTGGTAACTAATACATGGTTGTTAATTGTTGATGAATATTTTTAACCCTGTTACACTTCAATTTTTTTAAACTATATCCTCATGTAGGAGAATATTTCATGTACTATTATATCATGTATCCTCTTCTTACCATGAAACCCGCCCTTATGGAGAGGGCGAACAACCGTATATTTCAGTCGAGAAAGAAAAACACCCTTATGGAAAAAATAATTCACTACGTCACTTCTATTTTAGGTATTGAGTGGTAGAGGTTATTGAAAAGTACGAAATAACAAGTGATGAATAAATATTTAAGATAGGAAAATGTAGTCGGTCTTACTAGCACATAACGAGCTTTCTCTCTTCACTGAATAATTTGAATTAACTCTTACTGCAACGTTGCGTCTAGGGGTGAGAAACGCCACTGGGAACCACACATTTGCATATTAGAAGTTCGCAGTATACAGATATGCCGTGAAGGAATGTTTATTGGTCTTGCGGAGTACTGTGTAATGTTTTGTTACTGTTCTCGAGAAATTAATAAAGTTTTGTACCTATATAAAGTAGGTTCGCTTGGAAAGTCGATTCACGCCATTAATAAACTTGGTTTGTGGCTTCGTCGGGGTGTATCGTCGACCTTATAGCATCGAACTCGTTTCACATTGTTGAATGTAAGTTAATTAGTACCGTCTACCTTGACAAACGTGTTGTGTATTGTTGTTGCTGCTGCATATACTTAGGTCTTTTGAGGTAGAGTCGAACCTCTACCTCATTTTGTTTAAGCGCAACCCGTGTTTAAAATTGAATAATGCACATATATAGATGAAATAATTATTGTTTTGTTTTGTTCTTTCCATTTAACTCGATGTATTATTCAAGGGTGATCACTTTTAGCTTATTATGTGTTCAAACAATCCGCCATTGACATTTATACAAAGTTGTGCCATCTCCATCAAATTCCTGAACACTTTTTTCGAAGTACCTCTTTCATTTTTTGTATTGAATTTGTTATGTTTGTTTCAGCTACTGAATATCCTCTGAAATGTTTTCGTAAGCCTTACTTTTTATGTATCCCCAAAGAAAATAATCTAGTGAGGTCAGATCCGCGGATCTTGGGGGGGGTATTATCCGCTTATAAAATAAATTTCGGTAAAGTTAAGAAAACACCCTGGCCTCAAAATATCTCCTTTGAAAATATCTTCATGGTGGATAAAATCACAAATTTAAGGTCAATTTCCGTTAAATGTTGTCAATAAATTCATCATTGCGACATCTAAAAGCGAGAAGACAAATATTATTGCAACAAATTCAAAGATCAAATATACAGGATACGACTGACGATGAGCCACACACTTTAGAAATATGGATCTCCTATAAAGATAGTTTATTCCTACACTCTAAGGTGGGATTATATATTTTTTTTAAGGTCCACTAATAGCCTTCAACTAATAATAATACTTAGCTCACGCACGAGCTGGACAAATTTCTTTCTTTAGCTGTGTTAAATACTTTTTAGTTTGGGCTCAGCAAAGAACTACAAGATGAGATTGTGATTTACTCTCAAGGCCTCAATAATAAAAAAACCGTAAATTGTGAAATATTTTAATTTTTTTGTTAGTAACTAGAATCAAATTGCAATTCTTTGACGTGAATTGAAGCTAAATAAACAGAAACGTCCCGAAACCAACTGGTTATAAATCGACTGTAAGAGTAAATATTAACTTTAAAATGTTGGAAATCGAACAATGTTTATTTTAAAAAGACCAAACCCCAATGTGCGACTTGTTTTTCATATGAGTCTTGTCAAAATAGTTTGGACACGACGACCTCACATCTGTAATTGAATCGTTTATTTCAGAAATCCGTTTATTTCAGAAATTTGTTTTGAATGTACTATTATAAATACACTGTTTTATGCAGATACCAGTCAACTCTCAAGCCTCCTAATGGTATTTTTTGAATTTTAAAACTTATGTTTAGCGCAAAAACCCGTCAAGTGTAATCCACATGACGAGTTTCTGTGGTAAATTTCAAGTTCGTTGGGTGGCCACCCTGCTCAAACCATCTGTTTTCATTGCTTTATTCTTCCCCCACATACTGGGTGACTGTTTAGTGTGTATTGTAGATTGATTGGTTCTTAACCTTCAACAAAAAGCAATCTTTGTTAAAAAAAGTTTGTTTATCCCAGTAACCCGTCAAGTGAATAAATAAATAAAGTCAAATACAATATGAACCCTAATCTGTATTGAGGGGGTATTGGTCTGCTATATTAATTTTTTTTCTAGCCTTAAGACGCATAATTATTATAACTAGGGAGTTTTTTCAGTTTTTTCCGAAAATCTCTAAAAGCGCACCTAACGGGTCTCTGAAATAACCGTTCAATTCAATTACGTTCAATGGCATTTTAATTACGTTAAATATTCAATTGCGTTCTTTGGCATTTCAGCTCGAAGAGTAACCAATACGAGTGCTCGTGCGCGCCGGGCTACCAGGGCAGCTCCTGCGAGATCTTCAACCCTTGCTCGCAGACGGCCTGCGCGAACGGCGGCACGTGCGAGTTCAAGAACAGCACGATGTACGGCTGCTCCTGCCCACCGGGGTTCTCGGGTGAGTGCTGAACAGTATTTTGGAAAACGGTGAAGTTCTTGTATGTGGCAAATTGTTTTAACAGATTTGCAAACACTCACACGTACCCCCTGGAATCTGGTGACTGCTTGACGACTACGCCACTGCAATCCGTGACGGAAAAGACGACATGGTCTTGTTCCATTTGGGCACCAACCAAAAGAGCAACGGACGGACTGCACAGCCTCAGTTGTTCTAGCCCACCTTTCTCAAATTTTTCAGCATTCAATGATGAAAAACTTGATAAAGGCCGACAGCTGCTGCGGATTCTGGAGAAATATCGGGTCTTCCCTCTGCTAGCAGGTGAGTTGAGTAGGGAGCCCTAGGGTTGGATGTTTTTGCCGGCCCGGGGTTTTGCATTGCTGGGGATGTTTTGATCTTTTTGCAGTGCTCCTGAAGAAACCCGTTGCCGGTCGTAACACACACAGCTTGATCACCCGACGGACCGGTGATGCGGCTGGTGTTGCAAGGTGAGCGCCATCCAGTTTTGGGAGGGTCGTGACTTGGAAACCACGACAAGCGTTGAGCTCCTGGCTAGCCCCACCCAAAATCATCCAACACTAGGGCTCCCTACCCAACGCACCTGCTAGCAGGGGGGGAGGATCCGATACTTCATCGGAAGCCGCAGCAGCTGTCGGCCTTGATCAAGTTTTCATCATTGAATGCTGAAAGATTTGAGGAACATGGGCCAGAACAACTATGGCTGTACAGTCCGTCAGTTGCTCTTTTGGTTGGTGGCCTCACGTGTAACAAGACCGTGTATTTTCCGTCAAAGATGGCAGTGGCGTAGTCGACACGCAGTCTCTATATTCCAGGAGTCTCCTGGGATATGTGTGAGGGTTCTCAAATCTGTTAAAACAGTATTTTGTTCACTTTTTACATTTGCCCTATGATTTCAGAATGTTCCTAAATTGTTTGGATCACCTATACAAAATTATGTTCTTTTGCATTACTATATGATCAGAAATAAATATAGATGTCCCTGAAGAGAGAAGAATAAAAATAATTAATTCCTCTGATCTTTTTTTAAAATCCAAACATTTTCTTCATAATTTAATCATTTCTTTAGGTTCGATTACATAAAGGAAGAGGAAGGTGTTTGTCAGATGGCTTGTCTTGCCAGAAAGTTTACTCGGAAAAGTTCTGCATTGAATACTTCTGTGAGTTAGCGGCATATTAACTTCGATATGGAGAATATTTCGTACTTCCTGCTTGCTATCAAAAGACCTTACACTAATCGAATGAAAGGGTTGATGAATTTTCAGAACTATAAGATTTAAATAACCTATTGCCGTCAAGTGATCATTTTGTAGTTTTGGGGACTACAGCTGTTTCGGATATAAATAGGCCTATCCTTCTTCAGGTCGAACGTCTTCTTGACATTGTTACTCTTACGTCTTCATGGTCGTCAAAGAATAAAATTATTCACGAACACAAACACACGAGACACATACTATTAAAACTATTCGGCCAAAACATAAATACGAAACACGTGCTGTATCGCACACTACACTCTAATTTCACCATATTAATATTGTTTAGTGACTACTTTACTCACTCACTGAGTCAATGACACCTCAACTGCCGGTACAGCACGTGTTTCGTATTTTATGTTTTGGCCGAATAATATCTCATGTGTGTTTGTGATCGTGAACAATTTTATCCTTTGATGACCATGATGTAAGAGTAACAATTTCAAGTAGACGTTCGACCTGAAGAAGGATCGAAACAGCTGAAGCCCCCTAAGCTACAAAAGGATAACTTGACGGCAACAGGTAATTTAAACCTTATAATTGTGAAATAAGTGATTCAGAGGCTATCCCATAATGAATTTTGAGAGAATATTTGTCTCTGCCACGTAAATGAAACCACTGTTGTAGGTGAATAATACTAAAATATGCCATTTGTGATTAATATTCTAAGACAATTTTTGAAGCCATGATGTATCTCTGTTGCTTTACACGATACAATCCATTCATGTGCAAGACTCATATCCATTCATGAATATTTTCTTGGAAATGTCTTTTTTAATGTAGGAACTGAAATTTTCAACAGAGAGTTGACGCTGATGTATGAGATCAACCTGCTTAATATAAAATACTGGATCTGATTTGATTGGTAGGTTTCGAAAATGTAAGCACAAGAAGACATTTATGATGCTTTTATCCGGAGTTTTCAAACCCCTTTTGGACAATCAATTTTTAATTTATTGTATTCTGCTCTAAACTTGATAAGACAAACAAAAGTCGCAGTTCTGATTTGGACTGATTTGTGCATTGGGCCAACTACTGGTTGGTTGTTCTGAGGATTTTTAGAGAGTTATAAATTGCCCTTCTTGATATGATATTTTCCCTCTTTTTTGTAGGTAAAAAAAATCCAATAGTTAAGGATGGATTATTTTTAATTCCGTTTGGATAATCAATGCTGAGTAGTTTTCAATCTGTTAAATAAACTGTTTTCCATGTTTTCTGTATGTTATTTGGCCCTAATATTTATGGTCCTTATATCACCAAATAGTATAGCCTATCAAGTGTTTTTTATTTATCATGTAAACTAAGAAATTAGTAATATCTAAAACGATACACCTACTAAACACACTACTATTAAACATGATTTTGTGGTCGAGGCTCCTCTTATAGTTGTGAACCAATTTTATTTTTAAAATCCTGTTGTTGGAAAAATCTGGGCGTAAGGCTTTGCAGGAAATAGCACGATCATACAGACGGGAGTAAAAATGACAAGTAAAACAATAAACTCAGTTTTCAGCAAAGCCATATGCTATATTAAGAATTGTGACTGTTGAATACATACACTCAATAAGACTTTCTATAATTATTCAAAAGTACATGACCTATAATTAGGTGCTTAAGTCTTTACAGGCCCCTTGTTTTACCTACTGTAAGAATATTGGACTTGTTCAAATATCACAGAAATAAGCTGCTTGGAGAAATAAACTGTTGTATTACATATTACAGTACATTACTACAGGAAAATATACTTCAGGAAAAACCCCCATCAACACTAACACACAGGAGTGCTACTTTAGGGAAATATACTACATAGATCCCAACCGGTTAACTCGTAAGGACCTTTACTCCAAAAAAGACGGTTAGGAAAATATTATTTACTAACATATTACTGTTCAAAAGTCTTATCATACAATTTAATATATAATAGCAGGAAATAATTAAAAATTCATTGCGATATCAAAGGCTAGTAGAACTGCAAAACTTTTCCATGGTGATATTGTTTCCGAGAAGTTTGTTGGGTAAAGTGATATTGGACCAACTACTAAACTCCCTAAGCAAAGTTCCTACATGTTTGACTATGTACTTGTTAGAACTCTGTTTTTAGATGATTATACTGAAAGTTTTGGCCACGAACGCGTACTCTCAGTTTTCAACTACTTTCCAACAAGAATAGCAATATTAAAGTGCAATTTCGACAGTTTTGTTATAAGATCGTTTGCTTAATCTTGGAGAAAGATCCCACCTTTGAGGATAACTTGGACCGGAAATTGAGTTGAAAACGGTGTTTGATTATCATTAAGTCTTCTAAAGATTTGCTGTTTCAGTGATGAATGAAGGAGCTAAATGATACCTCACAATTAAGTGAGTTTATTATCATGGGGAAAACTAAAATCTTTGAATTAACTGATGTCAGAGCTATGTTATGTTTGTACTACATACCTAGTTTAATTATTGGGTGTGTTACTAGTCTAAAGTTAAAAATCTTGAACTTCTGTCGGGAGGTCGCGAGTTTGATTTCCAGCGTGCCCTAAAAAACATTCAGGGTTTTGGACAGATTTCCCTCAAAAGCGTCGAAGTACCTCCTTAAAATGCCAACACGGTGTAAGCAATAAACAAGGTAAACGTGACTTACATTTTCTAAAAACTCGTACACTAGAGTTAATTACTCAGGTAATACATTTAAGTTTTAATCATGCTCTCTGAAATGTGTGATATATTAACTACCTATACTCCGCAGCTATATTCTTTGTTTTAGTTTAAGCGGTTTTGTGGGGTAAAAACGTCGTCTTTCTCATAACCCCTCAACAAAGATAATAAGAGATGCAGGTGTATTGCTGCACTAAAGAGCATCAATCAGCTCACACCACAAAGAGTTCGGTAATCCCTTACAATATAAGAACGTTGTCTGCCACGTGGGTCTGTGTGAAACTAAATTCATATTGAACACATATGAAACTTGAGAATATCTGCACTCTCAAAATGAAGGCTAGGTATACCTTGTCGTTAAAAGAAATCTACCTTATGTTGTGTTTTTGTGTGTAAAATTCCCATTACTGATTAGTAAAGATAAGTAAAAACTTGATTTTACAAATCAGTGATGGCGAATGTCCGCAAAAACCAGAATAAAAAAATAAAACTCAACATCACCGACAAGGAATTTTAAACAAAGAAATTCGCTTTCATTAAACAATGTTGGATGCTTCATTATACCTAGTATTTCTCATTAATTCTTAATATTTGTCAAGTATGTAGTAATTATAATTATTTTAGGTAACGATTGCATTATAAACTCATAGAAACCATGAGTGATTCTGAATAACTTTCGAGTGGCTTAAAGGCTGGATACATTCTTTGCATACATTATGCTATCTACGACATACAATGCACATCAAATTTCCCCCGGAGTCAAACAAAACTCATCACTTTCACTCATGATGGAATAAGTCGACACATTTGAGGTTAGACACATAACAAACAAAAACATAACTAGTTCTCAGGTTATTAAAATGAACATTTTGATTAATTGCCTTATCAATTTAATTGTTTACAAAACTATTAATCTGATGCAGTGCAGCCGGTGATATCGTTTTTTTTTTGTTGCGATAGGTAGAGAGTTAAATACACTTCAATCTAACAGGGAGTTTTTTTTACCATGAGAATCATGGGGAGTAAGTATGCTGTTTAGTTGCCACAGAAGCGTAAAAATGCAGTATTTTAGTCTAAAATACAATATATCTCAACTACATGAAGTCGCACACCACGTTTTATAACGTTATATTAAAAAATAAGCGAGATATAGAATTGTATTTATTTCCAGGGACAATCTGCTGTATTTACCGCATTCAATATCTCGGCACCAAATAGACAAGGAACGATGATTCAAAATACTTAATTATTTCGAGCTGAATTTAAAGGTGCAAACAGAAATTTAAAATTTAATGAAAATTTTTTTACTTTTCTGTTAGTTTGCCACCACTATTTTGAGAACGTAAAATAACCACAAGCTGTTACAGCTTTTCGGGTCTCAACTATAATTTTCATGTTTGTTCTAGGAAGTCTGTGTGAAGTGGAGGTGGACGAATGCGCCTCCAGCCCCTGTCTGAACCAGGGTCGCTGCGTGGACGAGGTGGCTGATTTTCGCTGTATCTGTTTGACCGGGTTCGATGGTAATTAATATCTTTGGCATTAACAATGAACAATAAATATATCGATTTAACAAAAAATAATCGTCATACATGTTTGACTCGTTTTACAAAATAAACCGTATATCAAAGTGGTGTATTTCTGCAAATACTGATATCTTGAATTGAAATACTTTCGTGAGAATTTTCTTGCTAGAAATATATTGATGTATTTGTTCTCGAATGTGTTCTAGGAGAGTTCTGCGAGATCAACGTCGACGACTGCCTCTCCCAGCCGTGCCGACGTGGAGGCACGTGCACGGACCTAGTCGACGGGTACTCCTGCACCTGTCCACCCGGACGAACTGGTAATAAATAAACTGCCCATTCGTACGAATATTTTTTCGTTATACCGCTGCGAAAACTGCAGTTTTCATTACGTGTGTTGCGGGCCTAGAGAAACTCTTTTTCGCTCTAGGGAGAAAAAGAATCAGCTGATGTCGAGGACGTCAGCTATTCGTTTATAATGTATACAGAAACTGCAAACGTGTGAACGTCAGCGTAAATGGTGAGCTATCGATTGCATCAACAGTGGTTATCGGTTTTTATTATCAATTGTAATTCATTGTTGCATTGTTGTCGGTCAAATCGATTTGTGAAACTAACTCATTCCACCAATCGGTAGTTCATTAAAAAAACTTGACCTCGTACGAAAAGCGTCACTTTAGGCCCTAGTAATGAAACATGCTATGACGCTATGACAGAGAAAGTTACAAAATTATTTCAGAAAATTAGTTTAAAATTATATTTTTACATCTAGTTTTTAACCAAATATTCATATTTTCAGGCACCGACTGCGAATTAGAAGTTAATGAATGTGGATCGAACCCCTGCAAAAACAACGGGACCTGCGTAGAAGACAATTCTGGATACACTTGTGTTTGTAGCGCTGGATTTGAAGGTATTATGTCTGATATTAGCATTGAAAAAGTTAACGGTAATTACACTTTAATACTTCTATAACAATTATTACTCTACTTCGTTAAATCAAGGACAGCAAATAAATGTCGACAGCTACATTTAATAGTGACTAAAAAACCTATATAGAAAGAATAGAAAGATTAAAAATTAAATTATTCACTAGATATCCAAATTAACTAGATACTTGTACTCTGCTGCATGTTTGCCAGAAAATAATTCAACTGACCATCAGCTAATTTTGGATTCTTTAGAGCTCAATAGATATTTACTTCGAGTTCAATGTATCCCTAGCTAATTTATAAATGGCGTCTGTCGTGTTCTCATCTTTCCATTG
Source organism: Flexamia atlantica (assembly GCA_035578135.1). NCBI lineage: Eukaryota > Metazoa > Arthropoda > Insecta > Hemiptera > Cicadellidae > Flexamia > Flexamia atlantica. The sequence goes on from JAQJVK010000010.1 coordinate 17,062,594, forward strand.
CCCATTAAGATCTCAGATCTCAATAGACAACAACATTTTCGATGCCAATTTAAATTTCCACAATCCTAATTTCCTGTCTTATACACCCCATACGAGGAAATTGTGCCATACTTTACCTCACTTTAGTAAGACTAACAAATAAATTAAAAACCACGCGGTGATATGGGTCCACATAAAATAAGAAGTCCACGCAAAACTAAAACTACGTGGAATAAGAAATTTCCAGAATTCAAACCAACAGCCAGCAAACAAAAATTGTAATATTAACAAAAGACAGTTAGGCCTATCACAATCCAGCAAACCTACATTCAGAAAATCGAACTCAAAGAATTTAGAATACTTAAATTATCTATAAATTCTGACAAAATAATATGTAAAACATAGCCAATAATAGAAGGCGTAACACAAAAATTAAAGTTAGAAGTTTGCTAAACATTGGACCGTGATTTGCTAAGATTATTTTTTTAATTTCAAATTGAAAAAATGATAGCTCGGGCACTTTCTGAGATATCTCGCAAAGTTTTACTTAAGTTTGTTTAGTTTTTAATGTAGATTAAGATTATACTAATAACTCGATGTCGAAAAAATTGAAGTTACGGTTCCTTTTCCCTTAATCTATTATGGCGAGTCACATATATAGATGAAGTTAAACCTTTACTTCACTCCAGGAAAAAACTGTGAAGAGGAATTGAACGAGTGCAGTTCGTCGCCCTGCAAGAACGGCGGGAGCTGCGTGGGCGGCGCCAACTACAGGTGCGTGTGCCCACCGGGCTACACGGGGCGGCGCTGCGACGTCGACGTCGGTGAGTTTTGAAAATTAAAATACAACTCCTAATGTATATTTGTACTCATTCCAAGAAAACCATTTTCGTCCTATAAATGAATGCTTAATCAAACTAGACATTGTTAATTTTCATGTTATGGAAAAAACTATTATGTATATTTGTCTGCATCTTCGAACTTCTTGCTTCGTCGATCAGCAAGCGAGATAACATATTTGTTGTTCCCTCGAAGTGGGTTTCCGGGTAAAGCCGTTCGATGTTGAAGTTGTTTGGCGAAGTTTCGGATGTATTGCAATGCCAATCATCAGGATGATGTCAAAGTTGTCAAACAACTGCGACATCGACACGGCATTACCCGGAAACCCATTTCGAGAATGTATCTTCGGACCGTGGAAAGTCTACACGATTCTATATATTTGTTATGATTAAATTAGACTCTGTAATATTTTTCTGTAATTAGACTAGTTTACTTACCTTACGTTGTGTGATCTGTTTCAACCTTGTAGACAAAAAACTGGTTTCAAACCTACTTAAACAATGTTGAAGCAAACGTCACCATTACAATTCCTGTCATGCTTTGAGGAAATGTGTCTCTAAAATACTGTTCACACAAAACTGTGTTAGACACTTGTTGCTTAGGAACTTGTTAGGCGTTATAAAGTAGGTCTGTTTGTTTTTTTACCACTTTCGAACTGAAGATTTTCACATTATGTATTAACATCCTGTTTATATATTGTTTGAGCTTAATAAAGTAATATAATTATTTAATTTAGAATCTCAGGCAAATTATTATTGAAAATTAAGCCGCAAACATTGCCAATGTTTAGTTGTTACCTACATTCAACAAGCTATCCACACTAAGTAAGCTATCCACACTTAATCTAGCATCACACTGGTTTCATTCATTCCAATTACTTTTTCCAAACAACGACAAAAACCAGTATGTAGGTGTCACACTGAAAAAGTCAGGTTTTGAAAGCACTCTCTAGGCATCAGTTGTAAAATATTTAGGAATGATGCTAGATACTAAACTGATCTGGGCCCCACATGTTGATCTTGTGTGCAAAAGAATTTCCCGTGTAGTCTTTTTTGTTGAAAAACTTCAAATGTTGCTCCTTAAATACTTAATAATGACATGTTATGCTTTTTTACAATCAATTATAAGCTATGGAATATTTTTTATGGCGATTCTCAAAAAGTCCAAAAAACTGTCTTAATTCTAAAAAAAGTTGTAAGACATCTCACAAATTCCTCATGGGATACTCACTGAAGACCCCTAATAAAAAAGATTAACAGTTTACAATTTATTTATTTAAAACCTTATTTTATACGCTGTCAATAAGCAAAGTAATTACTGTTTGAGAAATGAAATTCATTCCTACTCCACTAGAAATCGATATAATTTTAAACACCCCATTGTAGACTTAGAAAAACTCAATCTAGTCACATCGTAGTGCGTGCAAAAATTTTCATTAATTGAAATTAAAATTGAAGATGAAATTGTGAATTGAAATTTATCCTCCAATCAGGCGAAGCCTTGGAGGCTCTATATTTTCTCCAAGTATAATTCACAGAAGAATGTACAGTTTTTAAAATATGTTTTATTATAATTCTATAGTAGTTTAAGTAGCTTATGTGTATTATCTGTTACAGTGTTTTCTTATCTCTAGTCAGACTGCCGGAAGTGTATAGACATCTATTATTTGTTTTATTTTAAAGGCTTTATTCAAATATTAGTTTACATTATTGACATTATATTTATTTAAAATTTTTTTGCAAAATGGAGAAAATAAAATATTCTTATTCTTATTGTTATGTTGTCGTTGCACAGACCTCTGCGCCGGGTCCCCGTGCCAGAACGGAGGCACCTGCGTGGAGGAGGCCGCCGCGCGCTGGGCCCGCTTCTCGTGCCACTGCGCCCCCGGCTACAGCGGCCCTACCTGTCAACAAAAAGGTCCTTAAACATTTCAATATCCTATACTCTTATGCGAGCAATGTTATCTTGCGTGTTTGCTTGTATGTTTGCAAAATTATCTCAAAAACGGCTCTAAGGATTTCCTTCAAAGTCTGGAAATAAGTAATTTATGCCTCAAAAACGTCTTTTATGCATATTACTTAGCCAGAGCAAATCTAATAGCGTAATAAAACTAACTTTAAAGTTGTAAAATTTTAACATTGGCCTTATGAGTTGCCATGATAGCAACGAAAATTAACAAGGAAAATGTAAACAAATCAAGTAATCATAACAGCTGTTTGCAATCTACAGCCATCAAGGAAAGAGTGGGATGAAGAGTTCAAGGAGCAATAAAAAGGTTTCTATTTATCAATGTTACGACATTGAAATATTTTATACTAACTGGATGAACTGGTAAACATTAAATAACACCGAGCAAGGCTCGGTCCACCAGGTACTCTATGTAAAAAGCCATAATTTGCTGAAATTTTAGTCCAAGAGCCCACGACTGCTAGACCTTCTTTATTTTATAAAAGCTTAAAGTTCCTCTAAGCAGTGTTCCTAATACAGGTAATCAACTACTATGAAGTTTGGCTAGTGGTTACTTTGGATGATATTTGCAGATTCATATCGTCGCAAGCCTCGAAACTACCGAAACAGCTGGTAACTTGCATTTAAAATGTAAGGAAGTTAACAGCTGTTTAAGTAATGTTGAAGCTTGCAATGGTATGACTCAGAGTAAATGTGAATTAAATAAATCAGTTTTCATTACATTTTCTTTGAAATAATATTATAAATTCCGTCATCTTAGCACTGTTTCGACCTGTTTGCCTGACATTATTGATTTTAACGAAGTGTAGTTATAATAACGTTTTAGCATGAAACCTAAATTTTACGAATGTTATTTAGGGGACTACCGGTACCATAATACGTCTTCTCGAAAGCCAGATAGTTTTGATGGTTTGAATACCTTGCCAGACACAAGGTTATATTTGTTATATTTGCTAACATATCTTTCAAAATTACTATTCAGAGAGCAAAATTACCAAAGTTTACATGTTGATTCTTGTTACCTGTATCCGGAACATTGTCCAAAGAAACTTTCAGCTTTTATAAGGTATGGCGGTCTGGATATTTCCATGGTCTGGCGGTCGTAGGTCTTTCTCTATTTGACATCATAAAAGTTCGTCACTTTTTTACATAAACCCCTGTCTTTTTTTACAGTAATACGGGTTTAGTGATTTCTTATAGTGACTGAGTCTTTAAAACGGTCTCATCTTTAACAGATATTTTCCACTCAGTGTTACATCAGATACATAACTGACGTGATGAATGATAGATCCAAATAAATTATGTGTGTAGTGTGTTGAAGTAAAGAAGTTTTTATTAATTATTGTTTCTCGTTAATTACATTTCACATGTACGTACAATCTGCGTGCGGACATATTTTGTGGGACTTAACATTAAAATGCCGCTGGTGGCATATTGGTGAACTGGCTGTTAAAATAGAACCTAGATAAGACAAGACGACTCCCAAAGGGGTTCGGAGAACAATCTTTTTATAAAGGGAGTTTTTTTTAAGTTAGTGTTATTCAGATTATAATTGTAATGACAATTTCAAGGGGATCTAAAGAGTGCACTTGTTATCGAGGTTTTTTGTTGTAAGTGTCTTCTTATTGAGGTTCACTGTATTTTAAAGCCAAAAAGTCTTTAACATACGAAAGTGTCGCAATGTAGTTTCCCAATTAAAGTAGCAAATAAAGAGAGAGGTTAAATTTTTCATTTATTTAGTCTGGCATATTTTCAGAAAGGTGTCCTCCAGAAATCCAACCGACTAAGAAAGGAACTTTTATGTGGCCTGAAGTCGAATTCAACACTACCTTCCAACTACAATGTCCTTATGGAATGTCCAATAACACTACCCGGGAGCAAGTTAAAGGAGGGCAGAGATCTGCCAAGAAGACCATAAACAAAGACAACCTAGAGAGAGGATATAGAGATGGCGAAAGAATTCAACACCGACTTTCAAGAAGTGGGGAACCGTTCGCCGAGAGGTCCTGCGTCCTGGTGAACGGGACGGCGGTCTGGACCTCGGTTCGAGACCAATATTGCAAGGAGGAGGTGAATACCAATTTTGCATTTCATGTCAGGTTAGATACAGTGTGTTTTTTTTCGAACGCAACCCAAATTTTGTTTTATCAGTGAAGGACTACACTCCCCAAGATCCTCGGATTTGACCCCAATAGATTAGGATGGATGGATGGATGGATGGATGGATGGATGATTGGATGATTGATTGAATGAATGAATGAATAAATGAATGAATAAATGAACGAACGGCATCTACATCACGACCGAATACCGTATTATACACATACTCCAATAAGATTTCTCTTAACCCGGCAGAACTGACTTTGATTTAAAAACGCGATGACTGACTCACGGTCTTTTGGACCAGGTTTTATATAAAAGTTAGTATATTTAAAAATTATGAGTTTATTTGCACAAAAACATCATAAACGTTTACATTAGTTTTATGTGAAGTCTTTTACATTAGTTTTGTGACTACTTTATGTAGGATATATCTGCATACAAAATATTTATGTTAATATAAAAAATATATATTTTGAATTGCAGTAGGTACTTCAATAATTATTTTTATTGCGTTAAAAACGTCCGTATGTTGTACAACAATGTGTTTATACTGACAAAAACCCCACAAAAGTATTGTACATTAGTGTTTTGAATATTTTATATAAGAAATATGTGCACACAAAATATTTATATGTAACATGAAGCCTCAGCTGACTCACGGTCAAAAACAGCATTCTTCTAAAGAAACTTTCATTGAACTGACTAAGAGTTAGAGAATGGCGGGAAGTGAGTCATGATGTTCCTGGAAAGACATACGAGAGGTATAGTGACGGCCGACAACCAAAAAATATAATTTTTATCAAAAAAACTACTAACCCGGTCTTTTAGACAGGTAAGTCAGTCCTCGCGGCTTAAGCGATTAAGTACCAATGCCTCTTTATATTCTGTAAAATATTATCACAATGTCGAACAAAAGCCAATCAAAAGTGCAGAATCACGATGGTGCCGGTGATCCTTTATAGTTCTTTCATGCTAGCGATACAAGTCTACTTATTCTTCAATACTTAATCTAGAACTTAATTTGAAAATATGTCGCATGTGAATATGCTGTGAACCGGCTCTAGTATGCGAGTATTACTATAAATGTACATCTAAAGAATCGTCACGTAAACCGGGTGTTTCGGAAAGGCATGAACGGCTTTGGAATTCGGTACAAACCCACATATAGGATTAGTTTTAGTATTTTTAAGCAAACCACTTCGAGTTTTTATTCATAGGATCAATATAAATTTATTTCGTAACTCAGTGCACATTCCATCTTCTGAATATGTTTAGCTCATGGCTACATCATTATTTGTTCTATTTTTGGGCATCACCCACCTTAAGGCTTTTATGCGGCGTTGCTTCCAGCGACGACAGTAGTTGTTGTCCTCTTGTCAGTCGTTAACATTTATTTACACATAACATAACATAGACACGAATAGCGAACGCCACATATATTCCCGACGTTTTGAGGAACACAAATAAACGTTTCCCGTTATCGAGGGACTTGTCAAAATTTCTGACCGACCCGAGCCGAGCACCGAACCACGACTGGAGGCGATGACTCATCGTTTACAGGTGGTGGAAGGGGGCGGGTAGTCCTGTCTTTATCTGGCTGATAAGGGTGTTGTGCATCCAGTTCGAGACCGCCGCCTTATTTCATTCGGCACAGTATTCAAATAAATAGGACTAATATCCACCAAAGGGCGTGAAATAGGGTTTGTTTCACACGCCATAAATAATGACTCCGTCAAATATCTTTTTCTCCAGTCCGGAGTATTTTGATAAAATTTTGTATGTATTTGTGTGACGATTAATTGTTAATTTGTTTTATTTCACTATATAAGTTTTCTAACTTTAAATTGCTTTAAGGGAGAAAGTATGTCAGTTTCCTGATACTGTTTTTTTAAACACCCGGTGTTGTCTGATGAAGGGGTACTCGAACGCGGAGAAGATGCTGGAGCGACTGCAGGCGCTGACGCGGGCGCCGGCGAGGATCAACGCCACGGTCTACCTGGAGGCCGTGGCTCAGCTGCGTCAGCTGCTCTCCTACGCCATCAACGACAGAAAGGTATTTATAACTGACGCCAAATCTTGAGGCCCAGTGCGGTGGATGCGCGGCAGCAAAGACGGATAGTGCGCATGCGCGGCAACGCGTCGCCATAAGGCAGCACTGTCATTCTGCTCTCAGCCGTCAACAATCGCGTGTCACTACATGTCGTCCTAAAAACATTAACCGACAGACCATTCTGTATTTACGATTAAAGTAAAATATAGCATAAGATTTTAAAATTATATTTCATTAGTATTTTGATTAGGATTTTTGCGGACATTTGCCATCACTGATTAGTAAAAAACAAGTTTCACGACGTTTCGGGATCTGGAATCTGATCCCGTCTTCAGGTGGAAGAAAACCTAGAACATAACAAGATTAGTAACACATAGTCAGGAAAACCTGGAGAAAAACACAGCTAAAACAGAGAACTGTAAAAGCAGTCACGAAAACAATAAGCTGAAAAGAAAAACAATAACACAGGAATCACAAGTATCAAGAATCACCAGACAAGAGAGAGCACGTCCACACCCAATCACAGCAGAGCTGAGACTGGTGGTCTGGTGGTTCTTTTCAGCTTATTGTTTTCGTGACTGCTTTTACAGTTCTCTGTTTTAGCTGTGTTTTTGTCCAGGTTTTCCTGGCTATGTGTTACTAATCTTGTTATGTTCTAGGTTTTCTTCCACCTGAAGACGGGATCAGATTCCAGATCCCGAAACGTCGTGAAACTTGTTTTTTACTAATCAGTGATGGCAAATGTCCGCAAAAATCCTAATCAAAATATAAAATCACCATCACCGACAATGAATTTCAAACAAAGAATTTCATTAGTATTTATTAAAGCGTCTTGTTACTCTGAACAACGATTGACAGCTAAGCAGTAACTACGTGCGAGCTGCCGAATGTATGCAGCCAGGGTAGTACACCGTAGACTGCCGCTCCCGCTCCTACCCCCCTCTCCTCCCAGCCTTCCCACTCCTCGCCCCATGCGCGGACAGGGCCTTAAGATTTGGCTCCAGTTATACCTCATTCTGCACAGAAACATCTGTTTTCTGTGCCTTACTCTTGGCTGGAAAGTTACTCATTGCCGATCACCGTACTCGGTAGATTTACCGTGCAGTGCACAGTAAATTTATCCTGCTCTAGAATAACGGAAGTCAACAATCAAAATCAGTTATAATTCATTGTTGCATTGTAGCAAGTTTAATCGATTTGTGTAACTCGCTCATTTCACCAATCGATAGTTCAATGCGTTCGATACACCGATCATTGTTCATTTTGTCGGTCTAACCCAACACAAATGAAACAGACAATCAGCTGATTGCATTTAATATCAAGAACAAGATGAAAGCCTCTTTGGGAGTTTGGGAGACATCTTTAAAGGTGATATTTTGGTTTTCTTAAGTAGCTAGCCTGTTGTATTGAGCGAAAAACGAAAACCCTTTTACTGTTCGCTCGAATGCTACACGTAGTGAGCAGTCTGCTGGAGATTAGGTGATCGTGTAACCCCTTTCCAGATCACTCGGAGAATTCTGCACGTGGTGAGCAGTCTGTTGATGCTACACGTAGTGAGCAGTCTGCTGGAGATTAGGTGATCGTGTAACTCTTTTACAGATCGCTCGGAGAATGCTGCACGTGGTGAGCAGTCTGCTGGAGATGGAGCGAGCGGAGATGGAGCGGGCGGACGCGGACGGCTCCGTGGCGTACTCCCTGGTGGAGACCCTGGACTCCTACACGGCCCTGGCGCCCCTGCCGCCCGCCGACCCGGGGCTGGCGATCGCCTCCCCCAACCTCGTCCTCCACGTCAAAATGATCGGTACGTAGACACAGGGTCTCTGTCTAGTCCTACACTCTTATATGAGTAGTGTTATCTTGTGTGCGTGTTTGCTTATTTCCACAATTACCTCAAAAACGGCTCCGAGGATTTCCTTAAAAGTCTGGAAATAAGTAATTTATGGCTCAACAACGTGTTTTATGCAGATTACTTGGCCAGAGATAATCTAATAACATAATATAAAACGAATTTTATGTTGTAAAATTTTAACATTGGCCTTATAAATTGCCATTATAGCAAAAAGGAAAGTCCAAAATAAAAAGGAAAGTCAGGAAAGTGTAAACAAATGAAGTAATGATAATAGCTGTTTGCAATCTACAGACTTCAAGGAAAAATACAGCGAGTGGAACGAAGAGTTCATGCAGCAATAAAAAGGGTTTCTATTTATCAATTTTATGACTTTGAAATATTTTATAGTGATTGGATGAACTGATAAACATGAAATAACACAGAGCAAGGCTCTGTCCACGAGGTACTAGTATTGAAAATATTGAAAGTATGGAATTAATCTTTAATTTCATAATGATATTTAAAGTCTTGAATTTACCTTGAATTTCAAATTGAGTCTAGAAATTTACTGACTATTTAGTTACATATCGTTATATTTAACATAAATTAAGAGCTATGAAACAAACTCAAATTTTTTATCCTGCTTTTTGTGTTGTTTGACCAACACTAGCAAACAGAATTAACTACTGGTTAAGTTAATTGCAACGAAAAGTCATTGTTTGACATGGATTCTTACTCCATGCCAAATAACAGTAACTTCTTGGTGGGTCATGGTCGATCTTGAAGCTGTTTCTGTGTATCAATTTGTGGTTAAAATATCTTAAAAATTAACCCTAAGCCTGACAACTCGGCAAAAACACTTTTAGTTCGTAACAATTTTTATCAGGTAAAAACAGCATATTTTCACCGATCGAAAAGTTTTTGAATCTTGAGAGGATGATATAGTCATTGATGCTGTTTATGATGTTGACTGACCTTTTTGAAATAAGTAGGAAGAGTATAATATAGAGTGAAATTTTATGACTAAGACGTTGAATCGAAAGCGTAGGAATTACACTTTTAGCAATACATAGAATTTTTAAAAAAGCTGTTAAAGGACTGGCAAAAGTCTGGAATTATTCTTGAATTTTGTGGGGGAAATGGGCTAGACACCCATCACTGTTGATTAAAAATGTAGCCTCAATCCAGGTGTCATTAATATGTTCCCTCTGATTGGTTAAGATTACAATCGATATTGCAAAACTCGCTCATTCCACAATTGATGGTTCAATTGTTCGATACATGTTTACTATCGTGCTTTAACCTAGACACAAATGAAACAGACAATCAACTGATTGTTATAAATAGCAAGAACAATATGAAAGCCTCGTTGGGAGAAATCTTTTAAAATTAAACTAGCTGTTAACGTTTTTTTCAGTATAAACCAGTATATAATCTGAAGTATAACAGAAAACATAGTTCATCACACGGGATTAAAGTTGCATTTCGTTACTCGGTAATTTTTCAACCTCGTAGACCCTACGAAAAGTGTCACTTAGCCTAAGTCCATAGTAATGAAATATACTACTCCATACTCAAACTCATACTAATACATTGTTCCTTGAGTATGAGTTAGTGGGGAACAGTTTTATTTCATCCTTATATGTCAATCCTATCGTATACAATCTGCTGTTGGAGGCAAATAAGACTCGCTTAGGAAACATTTGATGTATGGTTTAAAATACCTGTTAATAATTCATTTTTTAACAGAAGTACGATAGAATTGTAGTACATTAATATATCTCTCTTTTTTCAGAAAAAAACTTTGCGTCCTCTAAGCCAGGAGTTATATTTTCACCTGCGTTAGTTTTTGAGGGTGATAAAGCCGACCAACATACAATTTTACGTAAACAGGTATGTTTTATTACTTTGGGAACTTAACAGTTTAAATTTTAATGTTTTAACATATAAATTATAACTAATTAAGTCAATTAATTGATTATTTTTAAGTCATCCCGAGTTTAAAACCATGCCAGCAGTATTGTTTGGCCATTCCTCACAATTCATTTGATACTACACATACACAATCCACAAATAATTGGGAAGGAACACACAAAGTGGTAAGAACCGACGGGATGTTATTTTTTCCGGCGTAAAAATTCTAACATCAACACCACGTCAGTCAAAGACAATTGAAAAAGTCATCATTTTACAGAAGTATCTCTACTCGCCAAATCGATGGAAGATGCTTCTGCCATCGCTAACATTCTGGGGATCGCTAAAATCCTCATGATGACGACAAGTTTGGCAAAAGAACACTCCGTCAGAGAATGTTTTGAGCATCTGAAAATCCTGCAAGCGGATCCTGCCCATCTCCTCGAGATCGACTCCTCGTTCACGACAACAAGAGCCAACATCCTCTGCACTCTCTAAAAAGCGCGTTTTCCTAGCGAAGTTTTATAAACCGACACGGACAACGGAAAATGCCCGGCGGAGTCCGTCGCATACCAGTAAACATGGAAATGTCAATATAGTTTTTTTTCCAAATTAGCGGAATCCGCTCTCCGCCAATGTTGTTTTCATCAGATTTGGCCCACTCGATTTTGAAGAGTCTAGGACGTCGTCCGCTGCGTTTCAGTGTCAGTGTAGTTATGAAAGGTCGGTCGTTTGTGGTTATTTTGCGGATTACATTTGATTCTTTAAAAAATAAAGCGATGGCGGTCGTTTATTTTAATTCACTTGAATTTATAATCAAAACTTTAACGATGATATAATCACTGTGCCTGTTAGAATACGCCTCACACTGTTTCGAAGTTTACTTGGGCCCTAATTGTGAAACGGATGAGAAGTGAGTGTAGTCTCCATCAATTTCACTCAACTTGCACAACATTAATTCCATTCACAGTTTCCTCTTTAAGGAAACTCTTTTTTCATTTTAAAAATGTTTTGTGACTGATAAATAACTGCGGCAATGAAAATCGCAACTTCATAATTAGTCAATTCCGCCGTGAAGGAAAACACACCACACAACGGAACTCGTCGGACGTTCTACGTTGCCGTTTTCCGTTGTCCGCGACGGTTTATAAAACGACGCGACGCTACGGAAACGTGCTACTACCCCTACACGCGCACGGACTGACAGTCTTCTTTTTGCTTTTGGACGAATTCAAACTATACTATCATAATTAACATAAAAATAGAAAAAAGTTCCATACAAATTATTGACGGCACAACCTTAAGGTAAGGCTTACAAAAAATCGATCGAAGCAAAGGATAAATCGGCCAGTAACACTATGACGGTATATTACAGCAGGAGACCATCGAAGTGCCACAGGAGGCGGTGCGAGCGGTGGTGACCCAGGACAGGGTCCGCGCCCAGTTCGTGTTCTACAGAAACGCCAAGCTGTTCCGCGACAAGCGACGATGGCGCCCGGACAGCGACTGCCCCGTGCTGAGCGCCAGCCTCGCCAACGCCTCGGTCGCCAACCTCAGCAGCCCGGTCCGCTACCTCATCCCCGTCACTCCGTCCGCCCGCGGCGCCACCTGCGTCTTCTGGGACTCCCGGGGTAAGTTTCTGCGTACATACGAAGTGCAAGTTATTTTTTTCAAAAGAGTGCCAGGCTTCAGTCAACCACTAGATTGCATCGCAGCTGTCAGATTATTGTGCACCCTCAGACACAGATCATCATTCTCCGTCAAATCCCAGGTCCTTAACGAACCATGAGATTCCCTTGATGGTTACCTGTTCTTCCCTTCGGTTACTCTTAGATAGCCCAAGAAATCGTGGACGCAGATCTTGTAGGGCTGGGCACTAAAATAGCACGTGGAAGGCGAATTCCTCCTCCTCACCGCACTTCCTACACAATAAGCTATGAACAGGGATTCCCATCAAATGTAGGTTTTCACAGAATTCACAGAAGTAGATGATGAAGCCAACCACTTTCCCTAAAGTCCCTCTGTTCAATCTAAGGGTATCTTCTCCTACCACAACAGATAGTGCTTGCAATAGCCTCTTTGACTGTATGTTTCGCTCTGCTCGTTCCCAACTCTTCCGATGTTCTCTGCCCATCCACTGGCGAATAGTTCTCCGTACTTTGCTGCAGGCAACATGGCTTGTTGACTCTGGACCAATGAGCGGGCTTTTGGCTCCTTCGTTTGCCCATGCATCAGCTCCCTTATTGCCAGCATTACCTTTGTGCACTGAAACCCAAACTAAGAATGACCTTATTGTTCTCTCACTAGATTTTCATGTCATGATGACAGTCCCAAACTGCCTTAGAGGTGAGGTCGTAGCTGTCAAGTGTCATCAGTGCTGCTCTGCTATCTGAGTTCATGTATATGGTGTGGCCTCTTAGGCCACGCTCCACACATAGTCACGCACACTCAGACGTAGCAAAAACTACCGCTTGGAATACAGTTCCCAGTTTCCCTTGGCTTACACAGAAATGCACCTTGGGTCTGACACCATACATACCCGCCCCTGTTCCGCGACCTCATCCCCACTCCATCCACCCGCAGTGTCATCTGCGTCTTCTGGGACTCCCGGGGTAAGTTTTCAACTATGGGCATTTCTGAATACATCCGAATACGTGTTATTAATAAAAGCACACATAAAACTGATGATCGCAGCCTCAAGCATTGCCAAAACTTTTCAAAATCTGCCTGGAAAACAATTAATTCTGTCTCTCTAACTATAAACATCACATCGAATTATAAAACAAAAATAAGTTGGTAAAATTAATACAGAACTTAAACAATCGGCAGATGCATTAGGTCGACTTTTCCATCAGTACATTTTCCGGATTCTTCATTATGTTGTTCGAATTTTCCCCAGACCCCCATAAGTCCGGTTTCTTCTATGGTTCTTTAAGATGACGATGGATGGTTTCTATGGATTTCAATGAAGATGAAGGGGCGCATATAGTTGAAGAACACGAAACAAAAAATGTCTTTGATATCAATAAAACCTCTGTTTGGCTACTCAAACGCAACTTCATGCAAATTTTGAAGCCACTGACCAAATAAATGTATCAATTTTATTTTCAATCTAGAGCCTTCTCAATCCAGTTGAAACTGACTAAGGCGATTCCGCTTAAAAAAGAACGATCCCTCAAAAGCCAGCAACTACAGGCCAATTTCAATTCTGTCCGTCCTAAGCAACTTCGTAGGATAGGTTGTCCTTAAAAGACTCATGTAGTCTCTCGAACGTTAAGGTATTCTTTCGCCAAACAATTTTGGGTTCAGGGAAGGCAATTTCACAGCAGATGCATTAACTAATCTATTAGAAAGGTTTTCGATAGGCTTAAAAGGTGAAAATGTGTACTCAGCATGTTTCGTGACCTTTCGAAATCGTTTAACTGGTTCATCATGAGAAACTGTTGCACTATTTAGAGACGTAAAACAGTTGCGACTTTTCACAAAAGTGGCTCATATAAAACATGGTAGACCGATTTTCCAGCATTGTCAAAGATGTGGTGGAATTATCTTTTTGGAGAAAAAATTGTTTTAGGTATTGTTGTTAGGTATCCCGCAGGGATCACTGACTATTGACTATTTTTAAAGAGGGTGGCGGCCTCTTTTTACCTTGCATTTGCCCCCCCCCCCCCCACATGGGCCTCAGGCCTGTGCGTGGAAGTTATCAAGCAAACCCAAGGAGTGAGCCGGTACAGTACAAGGATGAACAGTACTGCTAAAAGTATGCGGCATCATCGGGACTCGATCCTGCGACGCTGCCGCCACAGAACCGGGGCCGAGTACGCTACCAACTGCGCCACCGACTCACAAATCAATAAACCTATAAGGCCAAACATTGTCTTGCTATACGTCGACAGTATAAGACAATAGGCTCAGAGTAGAAAAACGATTCAATTTGCTGATGGGACAATGATCTCTGATAAACCATAGCTTGGAGATAAATTATTTCATAAATATCAATTTGTGCATTAAATCATTCTCCTAAATCGACCTCAAAACAACATATAAATCAAATTCAGTGTACTTTTCCCTTTACCTGTGAAGGGGTGGCACAGTCGGTAGCGCGCAGGACTTCGGGACCTCAGCAGCGATGTCGTGTTTTCGATCCCGTACGCCACCAATATCCTTTAACAGTACCGTTCAATATTGTACTTTACTGGCTCACTCCTTGCCTTGCTTTGCTTGATAACCGTCCGCATGCACATCAATATTCTATGTGGGCGAGGCAAATGCAAGGCGAAAAAGAGGCCGCCAAGCTCTTTAGAAAAAAAGAAAAAGAAAATACCTTTGACAGGGGGAATTCAATCACAGAGCCGGAAGTAATAGTGGATGATGACCTCTTAGGGGACACTGTTTCCGTCAAATTCTTGGGGATGCACCTTGGTAGAAGGCTGATTTGATAAGACTATGTTGACCACGTTTGTACCAGGGTTGCGTCCGGAATTTTTGCTTTCCGCATCATTGCAAAATTTTGCAGAAAAGATTCGCTTTGAATTGCCAATTTTCGGCTGATCTACCAACATAATTGCTGTGGAATAAAAGTATGAGGTGGCTGCGAAAGTTCAGGCTGGAAATGGTATTTCAACTGCAGAAAGAATTGTGAGAATAATTTGTAAATTTACAGCCGAGAGAATAATGTAAACACTCCTTCAGTAAACGAAGAATTTTCCCGTTGCCCTGGCTTTACATTTTCGAATCGGCTTTGCACTGTAGATGCAAATGCTTACTGTACAAGGCAGCGAAATGTATCAATATGATACCAGGGGCACCAGGGGTAGAGACAATAATTGTTGCCAACACAGACCATTGATGTTTGAGCATCTACCGTCTGAACTCTATGCTAAATTCGTTAACAAAATCCTTAAACGAGTAAACAAAAATCACAACAAATAAAATCCAAACATCCACTAAAAAATCATATTCGCCAAACATGTATTGGTGTCCACAGTTTTGTTCGCAGTTTTTAAAGTTTTGATGAACCGCTTAAAAAACTAAGAGTTAGGCGATACAACATTTAAAGGGCAATAATACTCGTTATTCAAACATCAATGTAAATGTTTCAGTTCTTTTTAAGTTCTCGTTTCCAATTCAAAATTTAAATCTGGCAATCCTAGCAACGTTTTGCTGGTGGTCTGGGATTGATATTTGAAAAAAGCATGGATTTATTATAGAAACCTGGTATTTTGGAAATTAATAAACGTTGTGCGTTTTCGTGAATTGTATATTAACGTATACAAAAAATAAAATTGTTACTGGTTTTAGTTTTTTAATATTTAGACGTGATTTTTCTTATTCTCAACCGTAAATCTGTGATAAGTTGGTTTTTTTTATAATGTTTTCTTCTTTCAGAAAACATTTACCCTACGTTTTGCTTAGTATACTGTTATGGTAAATGGCATATAGTGAGTATATAGCATTAAAAGATAAAATTGTAAAATATTACTATGTATTCTATATACTGTATAGTCGTCGTAAGGAAGTAGCTGTATATTAATCATTGAAGCTGGTATTTAATCTATAATCTGTTAAATATAAGTTCTGTCTTAGGTCATAAGATGAGGGATCTTCCCATAGGTGGAGGTGCCGTTGGGGTTTTTACTTAGGAGTAGAATATATCTTTATAGGTCTATCGATAATGGATGGCAGTCTGAGGAGGGTTTTTGTGATGCGAACACCCCCCCCCCCCCCCCGAGTTCTCCCCCCCGTCACAATCACGTAAGATTGTTTCCTGCCTGGTGGTGTGCCATTAGCTTTTCCCTCTATTTTTTTACCGTAGGTAATACATTTTTGTAGAACACTACAACATTGAAAATTATCCTAAAACGGACCAGTATTAAATACACTTCACGTAATAAGGAAAATATCGCTGTACCTGATTAAAAATCGAGTAGTTTGTTATTAGAATAAACATTCAATAGAAACCATTTAAAATGTGTTACAATAAATGACTGTAAGGAAAATTCCGGAAAACCCTCTGTCGTATGTTTACCCCTTTGACTATCTTAGGACAAGTGGTCATGTTTCCAAGGCCTCGTTTGTAGCAATCTGCGAAGTAAAATATTCAATTAAATAACAGTTTAATGAATGAATTAATGAAAATATGTGTTTATTGTGGTGAACATGAAGACCGAATGATTCTTAACCAGTTAACCACTTAACTATAAAAACAATATTGAGTTATCTTAAACAAAACATAAGATATGATAGTTCTTTAAGATGAAAAAGTAAATTAGAATAACAATATAAAAAGACCTGATTCCGTGCGTTCGTTAATTTTAGTATTTCGTTTCTGGAAAAAAGCTATATGTCACATAAAACATTCTAAAAGTTCCCTTCACTACAAAATATTTGTTAGTTTGCCTTGGTGTAGCCAACATTAGTGAAATTTTCACCCATAAAAACATAAACATATACAATATAGCATTATTAGCTTTATAAATTGCTCATAAGATGATCTTAGCATTATCACTCAATTCCAGTATATTTTATTTGAGGACATTTGAAAGATGCGAAACTTCTCCACAAATACCTTCAATAAGGTTAACCTAACTCGGAATCATAAACGATAATGCTGGATGTAAGAGTTATCGCTTAAGGAAGGGACAGCCACTGATTTGTCTCCTATCAGAACTGTATTGGCTCCCGCGCCTGAAAGTAGATGTTTGTATCAACATACTAGAGCTTTTGTTGTAAATGTATAGTTTAAGCACATTTTCACGATATTCACTTTTTATGGAACTTGACGTTTAATTTTTGCTACAATAATTTTAAGTGTTTACTAATAGTATTGGAACGAGTAGGTACTTTAACAGTACAAGATTTTAGTTTAATTGTTTAGTTAGTTTATTATGTGATTTAGCTATTTTTGTGTTTCAAGGTTGACTTTTATTGTACGAGAATCAAATTAAATAATCATTTGCGCTTTAAAACGATCGTAAATCATGCTATTTTAGCGTATAAATACCCTCGTAAATCTAAAAATTATTTTAATTAAAATTATTAGTTACCTTTACAAAAAATGTTTCTTAACTTCATGAACTATGCTAATTTCATGAAATGAACTACGCTGCTTTAATTTATAATATCCCTGACATTTCACATATACTATTCGTATTTCCCTGATATCCAAAGAAGAATTACGAGTTTTAGCTCTTATACTATTTAGTGGGTCGCTGCAACAATGATAAAAATTTTTAAGAACGCTAACCAGCAGTAACAAACTAACGCTCTGAAGTCTCAGTGATTTCCTACGCTGTTAAACGGTCGATTTGATGATCAAATAAAAATGTCGGCATACTGACATAGACCTCGCAACTTGTACCCGATGCAAACAAGAATTACAATCTGGAGGGTGCGGTTTGGGGCACTCAAACAACCACATCCAACTGTATATGGAAACGAGTTTCTCGCGTCCGCATCGCACCCGCGAGTATAATATCTTTGCATTAAGACTCCGGCCTGTATTGTGCTTTAATTTCGCATTAGACTACGCTCGCCCTGCCGCTGAGGAAAGAGGGTGTGATATATATTGTGATATATAAGCGTTCACGATGTAAAAGCTAACTCCATCCTCTATTAAAAGTGCGAAGAGTGTACGTGACCTGAAATTGAAATGAGGTAAATCCGCCAGAAACAGTATGATTTACGGATTGTTACTAAACGCCTTCTACGGGAGGGAAATTCAACTTTATTCGAAGTGTTGTAAACTTTAGAATCCGCGAAACCTTAGAATCTTTCTCTACCGTTAAAATCGAAGTTATGAATCGAAATTTTTCGATATTTACAATCGCGATATTATCACCGAAACGATAATTTAAACCATGGATATTTATCTCCATGATAGTTTAGACCGTTAGATTATAAACAATAATTCCAACAGTTTTCATCGAAATAAAACATTAAAGATTACAAAATCATGGTTACAATTATTGAGTAAGTACATAAACTTTAGCTGGACCATCTAAACACTGAGAAAATACACTTTGCACGACACTCCGGCACTACCGACGCATAACATTGCGTAGGTACGAGCCGATCATGTCCTACCTTCTATTATATTGTAGGAAATTTTTAAAATTAGAATTGTTGAACAAAGTAGCGCAAGTTGCTGATGAAATGCTAGGTTTGTGATTTACCTACAATTGAGTAAACTTATGGATCCACATGTAAGTTATCTTCAATGTTATTCGACGACATATTGGAATTTTCGAACCATTTACCTACATCCACGTCGGTTATACTGCCAAATATATCCATCACTTCTCTTGCGTTTCATTCCTAGAATCATCGTTATACCTCATGAGACTAAATTAGTTAACAAAACAAATTTTTGCATTACATGACTGACTGCCTGACCCAAGGTTTGTCAGTTTCTCTAATTGTAATAGGATGGTAAAAAAACTAACTAAATCTGATATTTTGATAAACGGTTAAAACTGTAATCTAAATTGTTTATTTCAAATAAGTTTCACATTAATAACAGTAAAACATGTGTTTTTAAAGGAAATAATTATTTATATCAAATCGAAAAACATCGATTTTTAACTTCGACTTTAACGGTGGAGACGGATTCTAAAGTCTAGCCCGGCTCAGTAAGAGACAAACTTGAAGCTCTTATTCGAGCTGAAGAAAAACAATGTTCGCACTAATTACAGGAAAATTCTTAATATCTTCAGAAAGTTAAAAGGTTTCCATTTCGGGGTAGCAGAATTAATCACCAAGAAAAATCAGTTGGAAATGGTGGGTCATAACACCACCTTTATTTTGAGAAATATTATTAGTATTCAATATGGCGGATTCAAGATGGCTGCTGAAAAACATAAATAAAAAACAGTCTGGCGAACGTGGTTTTACAGTGACCACTTGAGTCCTATTGCTATGTATTGGCAAAATCAAAATAACAAAAGCTTATTTTTAAATGATAAAAACGTTTGTGAAAATCAAACTTTGAGGTGTCCTAACTTTGCTTAGAATCGACCTACAGAACTTACGCTATTATTCTTCTTTTGTTAAGTTACGATGTACCATAAGGTAGGGGTTACTATTTGAAAATTTAGACTTCCCCTGAAACTGCCCCTTTTGGGGGGAGGGGGTGACAATTTAAACACACCAAAAACTTCCTTCTTTAATGATGTAAACTTTGCCAGAAGTTGATCTTTTTAACTTCATTAATAAAAAATTAACTAGGGGGGCTGGACTTTTAAGCCACCCGGTATTTATATGTATATTATAAAATAAAGGAATAATTATATATATGTATGTGTGTATGTATACAGGGTGGTTTTAAAAGAATGACGGGTTCATGAACGAGTGCTACTAGAAAGTTTTTAAGAAATTTTAAATGGAAGAGAAAAACTAATATTTTGTGCAGGCCTTAATAAGTTCCGATAGCAGCGTTATTTGTTGCTAAGCAGGCAACGAAGCGACATACGGCTTCTCGCCAAGTGTTTTGCAGGATCTGGCCCTACATTAGTGATTTCTGTCAAAATTCACCCTCTCAGATGAATCAAATTCTTAACTTCATCTACATACACAATCTCATTTATGTATCTACAGACAAAAGTCCTAAGGAGTCTAATAAGAAATCTTGGGAGTCCAAGGAATGGGCGCATACCTGCCTATCCAATCATTTGGATATTTTGGGCTAAGTGTGTTCCGCACGTCCTTATGGTAGCATAATTTTTATTTTAGTGTTAGATTTATCATGGGGCAGAATTCAGCCATCTGATTGGCTGATCTGAACTGGAATTGGAGGCATCTGCATCAGATCTACGTCATAAAATTTTGTGGTCTGTTGACCTGTCAAAGGTCGGTGGTAGGAGTTTTATTTGCATTGCGATATAATCTCAATTTGCTTCATTACTCACAACTCCTCGATGTAAGCATGGTTGCTTAAAATGATCAGCATAAAAATACTCCATGAATTCATTTGTAAGGTCACAGACTTAATGTCTCTCATTCTCTTAATTTCTCTCAACAACGTAACCTACAAAACGTACTTCACATCATTAAATTTCCTTAAAGTCGAGGTTTAGTTAATTGTCCTTTTCAATTCAAATTGGGTATGTAGGCCTCCTCCTGTTCATGTTCAAAGAATGTTGTGAGAGCTGTAATTCATAAACATCATATCTGCCCAAATACATATGTGTTCAATATCTCTATAAAGATTTGATAGGGCAGGTCAAGAATTTCCATACTAGGCCAAACTGTAAGTCCGTGTGAAAAATTAACACGAATGCTTTTTACTCAAAAAGACTTCGAGTCTGAACATATCCAGGAGTAGGCCGTAGGCCTTTTCTATTTGAATTAGAAATACAACTAACTAAACTTCGACTCTAAGGGAATTTATTGATGTGAAGTGTAATATTGTAGGTTAAGTTGTTGAGAGAAATTAAGAGGATGAGTGACGTCTGTGACTTTGCTAATACCAATATCCTGTATTTTAAGGTGTTCATTTAAAGCAGCTTCTTTTATATCGAGGACTTGTTGTGGATGTGTATTTAATGCAACTATTTTATATCACAATACAACTACAACTCCGACCACCGACTTTTGACAGATCAACAGGCCACAAAATGACATGACGCAGATCAAATGCAAACGCCAAACGCCTCCATTTCCAGCTTGGATCAGCCAATCAGATCGTTGCACTCTGTCCCTTGGCAAAACTAATACTGAAATAAAAATTGTGCCTCGGCAATGAGGCGGGGAACCATCAATGTTTCACTCCACGTTACACGGTTACAAAACTTACTTGTTTTAACTTACTTACTGCTTACTTCTCGCAGTTGCCCCGTAGACCTTGTCGTGGCATGAGTCGTCTTCTAAATTCTAAAATATTCCTATTCTTGTCAAATCAGGTCAAAGTTAAGCTAGGTTAGGGAGGTTTAGGACAGAGCTAAATTAAAATAACATTGATGGATCAGATAGTTACGAAGACCTAACTTTAATTTCTGTGTTCAATGAAGCTCCCTCGTATCTACTGGCAAAGTCAAGACGTTTAAGTCCTACATATTCTGGTTTCTGTTCGATAAGTTTGAAACGATGCTGAATGGATAGAGCTTTATTTCTAGGGTTAAAGCTGTTGGTGTGGGCTGTTGCAAGATTATTTTCCTTAATATATAAAACAGTATAAAAAAGAAGAGAGAAGGAACAGCTACTATTTCTAAATTTATAAAATGTTCAATACAAGATTATGTTGGCTTAAAATTAATAATACTTCAGTGGTTTAAGACCAATAATACTTCTAATAGCACGTTTTTTTTCTATAAGAGAGAAGGAACAGCTACTATTTATAAATTTATAAAATGTTCAATAAGAGATTATTATGTTGGCTTAAAATTAATAATAGTTCAGTGGTTTAAGACCAATAATATTTCTAATAGCACGTTTTTGGATGACGAAAATACGCTGGAGATTTTCTTTGCTTGAGTTACCCCGGAGCACCATAGAATACCTAATATGACTTTCAAGTAAACTATATGATACACTGATTATCCTTTGGTTATCTTGAAATAGTATATTACGTTTCTAGGCCGGCAAGTACTGTTTCACCGGACGAGAATGAGATTTCCATGCGAGTACGGTAAAACTTACCGGGCGTGTGACGTACGATACTTTACATTATACTACTTAAAAAAACTTATTATTTATTCATAATAACAGTTTTCCTACCATAATAACGTATTATATTTAATAACGTATTCCTACCATAATCTCTTTCGTTTCTCAATTCATCAAACCTAACCTACAATAAACAAACACCTACTACTGCTCTCAGTGCTGCCACTGCATTCATCTTAAGTAACCAATAAACTTGCATTAACGTCAGTTTGCTGCAATCAGCTGATTGTTTTGATTGTTTACTTCCGTTATTCCCGTTTCCTTGTTCACGGTAAATTTACCGTGTAGGTATCGGCAAAGAGTAACTTTACAGCCAAGAGGAATATAAATTATTTTTCCTACAACCGCGCGTAAAGTCTAGTGTCAGTCTAAGCACCGAAAGCCAATCGTAAAACAGCTATTTACCGAGGAGTGAGCATTAAGTCTCTGAAAGTCTTTGGAGCGATTGTAACGTCTTTAACACTTGCCACATGATTACTTAAACGCTCGTCAGCTGATTGAATTAATTGTTACTCCTTCAAACTGGCGCATTCAGCAATCAGGATATAATAAGTGATGACGAATTCGGACTTAATCCAAAGTTGTCCCTATTATTTATCAGCTAAAATATGTATTCAATAAATCGTTTTTGTTCTTTTAAAAGTATTTATTTTTATTCATTCTTTATAACCTCAAAATCATAATGGCACATTCAGCTACAATGGAAGTGAGCAATTGTGATTGTATTTATCGTTGGGAAATTAAAACTGCAGTTGTAGGAAAACTTTAGCATGTATTTCGCGTATAAAGCGTCTTTCTCGCTCTACTAGGCGTCGCGCGGTAGCTTTTTAGCTCAAGCGAGAAAGACCTACTTCACGATCTTAATACATAATAGCTATTTTTATATTAAGAGCGTAAAGTAGGTATTTCTCGCTTAGAGCGCGTATTTTTAGCGAAAGCAAGAAAGACGCTTTGCACGCGGAATACTAAATCTTTCCTACAACTGCAATTTCCTAAACGATAAATACAATCACAGTTAATCACGTCTATTGTAGCTGAATGCATCATTATGATTTTGAGGCTATAAACAATGAATAAAAACAAAGACTTTTACAAGAACAAACACGATTTATTGAATATATATTTTATCTTACAAATAATAGGAACACGAATTCGTCATCACTCATTACATCCATCGTAGATGAACGCGCCAGTTTGAAGTTATAAACAAGTCGAGCTCAGTCGGAAGCGGAAGGGAGCGCTGTAGCTCGCCGAGCAACAATGCAATCAGCTGGCAAACGTTAAAGTAATCACGTGGCAAGCGTTAAACACTTTAACGCTCGCTCCAAAGACTTACAAAGACTTTATCGCTCGCTCCTCAGTAAATAGCTGTTTTACGATTGGTTTTCGGTGCGATAACTGACACTTTACGCGCGGTTGTAGGAAAATAACTATTACTAGTGGTTTCTCGAAATCCCAGCATTCTTCTATAACCACACTGAACCGCAGGCATGCAGTGGGCGACGCGAGGGGTGAAGACGAACGTGACGGGCGGCTGGGCGCTGTGCGAGGCGGACCACCTCACCGCCTTCTCCGTGCTGCTGGACCCGCAGCCCGGGCGCCACCTGCCCCACGACCACGAGGCCGTGCTGACCGCCCTCAGCTACTTCGGCGCCCTCCTCAGCATCACCGGTCTGCTGCTCACCGTCCTCACCTACTCGCTCTTCCGGTCAGCGAACACCGACAGTTTAATTGATTTTTTCAGCCTTGACACCTGTTATAATTAATTATATTATCGAGGATTACCTTTTTTGCTTTAGGTGTCACAATTATCCAGTTTAACGCAGGACGCGTTTCACACTATTACAGTGCATCTTCAACTGCTTTAAAACTATTTCTATTTCCACTCGTAAGTGATAGTCATGTCTTGCTGCACTAAAATTACAATAAATAATACTTGAAATTTAAAACACAGGAACATTTACACACTTTTTACATAAAAAATAAGACGGAAGCCGGGAAAACAAGTCTTTTATTTGTATTTTATGTAAAAAGTGTGTAAATGTTCCTGTGATTTAAATTTAAAGTATTATTTATTGTAATTTTAGTGCAGCAAGATATGACTATCACTTATGACTGGAAATATAAATAGTTTTAGGGCAGCTGATGATGCTCTGTAATATAGTGTGAAACGCGTCCTGCATTAAACTGTATAATTGTGGCACCTAAGGCAAAAAAAGGTAATCCTCAATACAATTAACAGAGAGTTAAGTTTGGTGCCGTCCATAAATTACTTCATCTGAAAATACGGGGGAGGGGTCTAGAATGGAAATGACGGTAGGATGAAGTACACGGGAGAGGGGTTAGACGCTGAGATGACGTTATTTTTCAAATAATGTTTTGAAACTAATTTAGATAGGAAAATTGTAAACATTCTGTGCAAAGTCAATAAATTTCATTTAATCGCTCTGGAAACCACGTACTCGATTTTTACAACATCCGTTAAAATAAATGGTCATTTAACTCTGGTCAAAAAACAAAGCTACAGTAAATGCAATTTGAATGATCAATTTAATCTTAGCTTTGCAGGCAGCGTCAGCGCCCATAACTACAGTAAATGCAGTACTACAAAGTTTGAAAAGTTCAGGTTTGAATCGTTAATTAACATAAAATTAGCCCAAAATGTGTTTAAAACTTAATTTGATAGTTTTAGCAACCCAAAAGAAGAACCATTTAGTAGGGCTTTCCCAAAAGCTGGCATTATTTTAGGAGTTTGTGCCCTATGACGTCATTTTTCAATGGGGGGGGGAACAGGTGGATTAAGGCGGTAGGATGATGGTAGGGAGGGGGGGGGGTCCAAAAATGGCCAAAAAGCGATGACGTAATTTATGGACAGCCCCTTTGGAGAAAACTAATAATAGAATTAATCATGGCCCCCACATTCGATTGGGGGCCCTGTAACCAGGATCAGCTTCGGGCCCCCTTATGATCGTGTGCTATGGTATGTTTCAAAAATTACATGGTAGTTTTTAACCCTTTAAAAATTTGATTTCAACTGATAATTGATAATGATGAATAATTAAGGCCATTAATTCAATCTCAAAACCAAACTTTATTGGCAGAATTATTGCAAACATAAATTATTATTTTACTGAAAGTTAATTTCCATTTTGAGATTGATTTCCCTTACTGGCCAAGATTTAAATTCAATCAGGGCCTAATCCTGAGCTGTTATTGTATGGGGCTCGAGCATGATGTTGTATTCTAATATGCAAACAACAGTAACCTTCACGTATGCACCTAATTAACTAACCTCAAATCTAGAATTATATTATTTTACTAAACTTTATGAACATTTATATATTTGAATTTTTGATCATGATCTGCTGTAAAATATTCTGCAATAAATATAAAAGTAATTAAGACATCTAATCCCCCAGGGGGCCCGAGCCCTGTCACCAGAGTTGTACCAGCCCCACCATTGTGGGGGCCATAGAATTAACACAACTGAAGCGCGTGAGGGAGGGAAATTACAATTATATTTCGCCAGCAACAAGCATTTCCCTCACGTAACAAACAAAACGACCGAGTATGGTTCCTAAGGGCCGGCCAAGTATGTCATTTGGCTGGAATACTTTTGGTTTTTGCCACAACGTCGTTTTCCATTGGATGAATCAATTGGTTTGTTGTTGTTGTCTTGTTATATATTTTTGCTGATTGTCCGCTGGAAGGGGACACTGAGAGACTAATGAATTTTCGGAGGTTTCGGAATTCCTTGTGTGCTTCCGTCTGCCTTCGTGGGATTGGCCTGTTAGCGAATGATTGTTGTTGACTGGTTGTTGGCGAATGATCGTTATAAAAATTACCCTCCCTCTCGCGCTTAATAGTTGTAATAATTCAAGTAAGGACATAGAGATTAGGAAGAAATTAAACTTAGGGCTTAAGAAAAAATTTCATAGAGAGTTCAGGGAGAAATAGAACGTAAAGTTTAGATAGAAATTAGACATAGAGTTTAAAAAGAAAACGAAGATAAAGTTTGGATGAAATTTAGAAAGGAACTAAAGATGGAGTTTGGAAAGAAATTAAACCTAGAGTTTGAGAGAAGTTAAAAATAGTGTTTAGAAATCAATTAAACATAGGATTTAGGAAGAAACTGAACAAAGAGTTTAGATAGAAATTGAATTTAGATTTTAGAAAGAAATTAAACATAGAGTTTAGATAGGTACTAGAAAGAAATTAAACATGAAATTATAAAATATTGAACATAGAGTTAAAAAAAAATTAAACATAGACTCCTGAAAGAAACTAAACATAGGATGAAATTGAACAGAGTTTGAGAGAAATTAAACTTGGAGTTTAGAAAGAAATTAGACTCCAAAAAATAAATTTAAAAAAATTAGAAAGTTAGAAAAAAGTTACAAAAAAATTTGAAATTAGAAAGATAGAAAAAATTAGAGTTTAGAAAGAAATTAAGTTTAGAAAGAAATCGAAAATAGAGCTTAGATTTTATAAAAAAAATAAACGTAAAGTTTGGAAAGATATTGGACAAGGAGTTTAGAAATAAATTAAACATATAGTTCAGAAAGAAACTGAACATAGGAAGAAATGGAACCGAGAGTTTGAGAGAAATTAAACTTGGAATTTAGAAAGAAATTAAATTTAGAGTTTAGAAAGAAATAAAACATAGAGTTAAGAAACAAAGTATATATAGAGTTTTAGAAACATGTAAAACATTGATTTTATAAATATATCAAACATTGATTTTAGAAATAAATAAACCATAGAGTTCAAAAATCAACTAAACATAAAATCTAGAAAGACATTGAACATAGGATTTAAAATAGACGAGCAAAGGGTTGAGCAAGAAATTAAAAATGGGGTTGAGAAAAAATATCGTCTTAGATTATCTCGATTTTGCGTATTGAGGAATAAAACTCTATTATACTGGAAGACTGAAACCAGTTATACTGTGTAACTGTAAATGGGCCAGGGAGGTGGAATAAACAGCTACTAACTATTAAAACAGATAACCAGCTTACAGTTTTTTTAAAAAGGTTATAAAAAAGGGATTCTACTGGGTTTGATATTCCACATGTATTGTTAGTTTATCGATAAATATTTTTAGAAAGTATTCCTTCTCCCCTATTAGCCTACCAATGAGCTGGTTTGGTCGCTCGTGCAGAAACCTTTGGCCCATCTGTCATTTGTTCGAATCGGACGAATTTTCTACTCAAGAATCAACAAAACCTTGCAAACATTACAATTACAACAATCATAATGTACCTGGCTTTGCCATCCGGCAATGAAAATAAAACTTTGCCATGAACGGTTTTGAAAGTACGTATTTTTTCGTTCAGGGCCATTATATGACAAGTGTGTTGATAGAGGTGGCGAATGACAACTCAAATTACTCTATTGTTGATACTGGTGGTTTATAATATCTTACAATAAGGCAGAGTTTCAATCTTAACATTCCACACGGTAAAAAAATATTGACAGCCATTGAACTATAATAATTACAGTATACACTTTTTTACCTTCATTAATTATTACTCGGGTACGACAACCTTTCTTACTGTCTAAACCCCTTCTTTTAGGTGAAAGGTTCTGCCTGGAGCAGTATATTTTCTTGTGAGTACCTTTAAGAATAATCTCTCTTAAGAAGACGAATTCACTGGAACTGCATTGAATTCACTGCGTTATACCCTCCCAACGAGATATATTGTGCAAAGGCACCAGCCACTCTGTGGTTAAGATAGAGAGGCTTAGGAATCCTCTTTATTACTTTTACATTTTATCGTGACGTATCGTTTATTTCTCTTGAACAAATTTATGTCGTGGATATGAAATAACAACTTTAGTATCATCAAAAACTCTCGTTTCATACCGGTTCAAAGGAAGTTACGCTTGGTTATGAACCAAAAACATATACTTCGTGCAAATAAATTTTAAATACGCTCAAAGCACCGTAATGACCCGATTATTTGACCGCATTCAATACATTTTAAGTACTTCGTGATTATATTAATTTATTAATTCATACGCCAAGATGCCGACTACCGGTTTTAAGGAAATTTAAGGCGAATCCGAATAAAATATGGTCTTAGACAGAACGAACATCATTAAGACTGATGTCGTATTAAATAGAGTTATAAATCATCGGCCTCTTTGACAACCAGACTAAACCACGGTAACTAGAAAACTCGACGGCAGGGTTCACGAGTGACGTAACTGGCAACACGAGCGACGTAACTGGCAACACGAGTGACGTAACTGGCAACACGAGTGACGTAACTGGCAACACGAGTGACGTAACTGGCACCACGAGCGACGTAACTGGCAACACGAGTGACGTAACTGGCACCACGAGTGACGTAACTGGCAACACGAGCGACGTAACTGGCAACACGAGTGACGTAACTGGCACCACGAGTGACGTAACTGGCACCACGAGTGACGTAACTGGCACCACGTGTGACGTAACTGGCACCACGAGTAACGTAACTGGCAACACGAGTGACGTAACTTGCACCACGAGCGACGTAACTGGCAACACGAGTGACGTAACTGGCACCACGAGTGACGTAACTGGCACCACGTGTGACGTAACTGGCACCACGAGTGACGTAACTGGCACCACGAGTGACGTAACTGGCACCAAAGTAAACATTAGCGCTGGCAGTTCTCCAATTTAACGCCAGGAGCATTTCAGTTTACCTTTAAACGTCAAAAGTATCTGTTGATAAGCAAAAACTCTGTAATGTTTTTTGTTTATGAGGGTTAAAAAGTAATTTACGTCAGAGGTGTAAATTTCAACTTTTAATTGCACTTAATGGTGGAAGGAAAGGATGTAATAGACACTATTCAAAAAATAGTTACATTAATTGCAGTTCAATAACTGAAGATTGTATACAAAGGAAATCGATTGAAACAAATTGAAAGAGAAAATCATGATACCACGCTGGAGAAAGCACCAGCTGACTCCTTTAGACAAGTGAAGATCAACAGCGCACTCCTACGAACGCATTGACATTGACAATACACCTGTAGTAGACTGCTAGCCCAATGGGCAAGAACAGACGCAAAGTTTTGACGTAGTTATGACAGTCCTCAATAGATAGCGCCACCAGAAAACAATGTATTCAGCCAGGGTGTAGTTAAATTATATCACTAGCTAGTTACTGAGAACTTAAAATTAAACTGTACTATATCTAAGTTTCTACCGCGGTTTTTGCAAGTAAACCGCATATCCATCTTCTGTTTATAAGTAGAAATAATTTAGATGTGGCGAGCACATTACTTTTTGAGATATCGATATAATTTATTCTGTCTGAATCAACAATCGCTCATTGGCGACAAGCTGCACAATACTGTTTACCGACCTCGGTTTTCTGACCGCTCTCGCCAGGTGGCTCTAGCGTCTTTGCTCACATGAATCACCATTAGGTTTTGCATCTATTAAGAGGATAATCAATGGCATTGACAACTCCTAGCACTAATGTTTACGTTGGAGCCAGCTACGTCACTCGTGAATCCTATCGTCTTTTTTTCTAGTTACCGTGAGACTAAACTATAAATTTTTACCTATTATAATACACAGCTGTAAGTTTACAGTGTCCACAGCTTAACTTCTTGAAATATGATTTACAGATGTCTGAACAGAGACCGGTCCGGGAAGATCCTACTGAACCTGTGCATATCACTGCTGTTCATGAACATATCGTTCCTCATAATATCCATCAAAGAACACATCGGCGTGTACCAGCAAGACTTGTGTATGGTGGTCGCCCTGCTGGTGCACTACTTCGTCCTCTCCTCTCTCTGCTGGATGCTGGTGGAAGCGGTCAACATGTACCAGCTGCTCATCACCGTCTTCGCCTCTTCTGAGACTAGATTTATAGTGAAAAGAATGCTATTCGCATGGGGTGAGTATTTTTGATAGTATAGTTGTCAAAAGTGTATTTCATTACTAGGGACTAAAGTGACGCTTTTCGTACGAGGTCAAGTTTTATGACCGAGGTTGTCAGCCGAGGTCAAAAAATGACCGAGTAACGCAAAGCAGCTTTACGCCCGTGTGATGAACTATATTTTTTGTTATACCGCTCAATACAACACGCTAACTACTTAAGGAAACCAAAATGTTACAACTTGTTTACCTTTAAAGATATCTCTAAAAGAGGCTTTCGTCTTTTCTTACTATTAAAAACAATCAGCTGATTGTCTGTTTCATTTGTGTTAGATTAGGCTGAAAACAATGAACAACTATAGATGTATCGGACGAATTGAACTATCGATTGGTGAAATAAGCGAGTTTCATAAATATGACAACAATGCAACAATGAATTAAATTGATTGTAACAACCGATAACCACTCTCGATGCAATCGACAGCTCACCACTGACGTAAACATTCACACTTTTGCTCTTTTGGTACAATATAAATGAACAGTTGACGTGCTCGATATCAGCTGATTATTTTACTCCCTAGGGAGAAAAAGAGTTTCTTTAGGCCCGCAACACTTGTAATGAAAACAGCCGTTTTCGCAGCGGTGTAACGGAAAATACCGTAATACATATAAGTAGTTATTCAATATAATACTTAAATGGTTAATGGATATTTGAGAGTAAATTGTCAGTACTAGTTCTTTAAATTTACAGTATGTAAGATCTGTAGACTGGCAATCCATATAGATAATCTGTGGATTCTATACTGTCAATTTTCAATTTACAGAACGTGTAATTTCAATTTACTCTCCAATGTCTATTTACCATAAAAGTATTATATCGAATAAATACTCTTATACTTATTAGGCCTACACGTTATGTTCTTATGTTAATTAGCAAATGTGGTTTTCTTGCTATTTGAAAGGTAGACACTAAAAGAGTATAAGTTATAGCTACAAGCATGGAGCTCAGAAAATATTTAGGAAATACTTAACATTTTACTACCTAACATTTTATTTTTACCAGCAGCTTAGCAGATCCAAGTTTTATTTTAGTCTGCTGATAAAACGATGTTTGGTTTAAGCAGCTAGATGTTCCTTGAATTATCTAATCACATGTTAAATCTTATGGACTAATACGAAACTGCAAGGGTGTCTACGGCTCTTCCCTTTTGTCCAACCTTGAAAAATTTTATATCCTGCAACATATCCCGCCAAGATATTTCCAACATATAAAACGACACCTAAATTATTAAAATCGGAAACTTATCATTAACTCGGATTTATTATTAAGTTGTCGATTGTTAAGAAAATTAATTTCTTGCAAAATGGTAGGCCTACATAATGTAACCTTAATAGAGTTGAGATTGCTTTGAATAGCTGGAGTTGAAGAGTTGGTGTTAGATTTGAGACATGTAACATACTGCAGTCATTTATATACTGTATCTGGTATTACTCTAAATTAATGGAGCACCAGGCTCAGTGAAGAGGATTGGATTAGGAGATGTAAAAGCTTTGATTTGAAACTTCTGAGTCTCTCAATTTAGTTTTTTAAAACATGTCTAGAACAAGAGAACAAGGATAAAAATATTAAAGAGGCCTTAAAAAATACTGCTTGCGAACAATATTATGAATTTATTAGTTCGATAGAAATATATAAAAACAACTTCACGAAGAGGTCAACAAAATCTTGTTGTCTCTAGAGAGACTTCAAGCAGTATAAGAAATTTAATTCTGATGAAATTTATGACCACTTTCTGCATTTTTCTTCATGCGGGTAAGACGTCATTAAGTGGCCAGTAAAATTTGAATTTTAATTTGCTAAAAACAGCTGATCTTCGGTCATTTTTTCTAAAATTTTAGCTCAGTCGATTCCGTAGTTTTTCATTTAGATTATTTATGTTCAAAGATACACCGAATCACGGAAACGACCAATATTTCATGATCTTATAGATTTTATGCGATTGCCTACCTAGCCTATTACAAGCGTTAGGGAAAAAATTATAATGATTATAATATAACTATAATTATAATTATAATATAACTGGCTAACCTTTTGTGTTGTGTTATCA
Source organism: Flexamia atlantica (assembly GCA_035578135.1). Lineage (NCBI taxonomy): Eukaryota > Metazoa > Arthropoda > Insecta > Hemiptera > Cicadellidae > Flexamia > Flexamia atlantica. The sequence continues at coordinate 17,094,930 of JAQJVK010000010.1, forward strand.
TATTGTACGAATGTTTTCCCTTAAGGTTACCCTCATTTTCTTCACTTGCTTCACTTGGAATAATCATTGGATATTCGCTAACCCACTGGTAGTAAGGGGAGATTTCGTCTCCCAGAAGTAACTCAGGGGGTTTAAGAATTTTTGACAACATAAATCAAAATAAAAAGTCTTTGGTTTGTACCATCGAATTCAGCACGAAAAACACAATTTAGTGTTCTGGCAGATTGTTCTGTGTCCAATTTCTATAAGATTTATTTCCCTTAAGGATAACAATGGGAATCAGTATGGAGAATCACCGCCACAGAAATGCAAAAATTTAGGTTTTATGCTCAAACACAATATGCCTCTAATAAATGAAGGCACATACCAAGTTTTATTACATCGAGGTATAAGCGATGTATAAAGTTTGATTTACTTCCCACGAGGTTAACTCTCGGGCGACGTACCTTATATATAGTTTCCAATATATCAGCAGCTCAACTGATACAGGGCAATGACTAGACGATTTTTTTCTGAATTCAATTGCGTACACAAAAATTATACTATCCTCCATTTTTCGTCTATCAAATCCAAGAACACATTTTGGGGGTCTTACGTTTACGATATTCACTAAAAATCATTAAACCGGCATTACAGGTGTAGTCAAAATTTCATTTTGTTTAGGTCTGCCTCTGTGTGTTGTCGGAGGAACTGTATATTACACGGGAATCCAGTATTACAAATTCCAAGAACCAGACTGGTGCCTGTTCTCGCCGTCCATAGCTGCGGTCTACTACCTCACGTTCGTCGGGCCGGCGACTTTCATCCTCCTCGTCAACACAGTCGTGTTCCTCATGGTCACTAGAGTCCTTTGTCAGAGGCGCAACATTTCCAAGAACGGTCAGAAGAATGACGACGGGGTGACTGCAGCCCAGGTATTTGTCTTTGATGATTACATCTCTGAAGGAAATACATAAGAATTAGATTAAGCGTTGATTACTATTTAAGTTTCATCATGTTGTTGAATAATGAGGATAAATTATGTATTGGCACTTCGGCCCTCTGACCTGATTATACCGGTGAAAAGGTAAATGATAGGCACAGTACATAACAACTGTTATTGTGTCGCTAAGTCTGTGAGGCTATCCAAAATGGGTAGCTTCCTGAATACTTTAGTTCCTTCTTGCCTCTCTGGGAACTTTAATTCCCGGCGGGGCTTGGACACCCAGTCAGGTTCGAACCCTGGAGGGAGTAGTGGATCATCCTGACTTTACCATATGGAACGGGATGGGGAACCTTAACCTCGCGGGCTCGTAGGGTCTGCCGGTCTAGAGGCCAAACCATCGTAGGCGAGACGCTCAAATAAAACGTGGAGGGCTCCTGGATGGTGGTCCTAGGCCAAACCGTCCCAGGTGAGACGCTTAAATAAAACGTGGAGGGCTCCTGGATGGTGGTCCTAGGCCAAACCTTCCTAGGTGAGACGCTCAAATAAAACGTGGAGGGCTCCTGGATGGTGGTCCTAGGCCAAACCGTCCCAGATGACGCTCAAATAAAACGTGGAGGGCTCCTGGATGGTGGTCCTAGGCCAAACCGTCCCAGGCGAGACGCTCAAATAAAACGTGGAGGGCTCCTGGATGGTGGTCCTAGGCCAAACCGTCCCAGGCGAGACGCTCAAATAAAACGTGGAGGGCTCCTGGATGGTGGTCCTAGGCCAAACCGTCCCAGGTGAGACGCTTAAATAAAACGTGGAGGGCTCCTGGATGGTGGTCCTAGGCCAAACCTTCCTAGGCGAGACGCTCAAATAAAACGTGGAGGGCTCCTGGATGGTGGTCCTAGGCCAAACCGTCCCAGGCGAGACGCTTAAATAAAACGTGGAGGGCTCCTGGATGGTAGTCCTAGGCCAAACCGTCCCAGGCGAGACGCTCAAATAAAACGTGGAGGGCTCCTGGATGGTGGTCCTAGGCCAAACCGTCCCAGGCGAGACGCTCAAATAAAACGTGGAGGGCTCCTGGATGGTGGTCCTAGGCCAAACCGTCCCAGGCGAGACGCTCAAATAAAACGTGGAGGGCTCCTGGATGGTGGTCCTAGGCCAAACCGTCCCAGGCGAGACGCTTAAATAAAACATGGAGGGCTCCTGGATGGTGGTCCTAGGCCAAACCGTCCTAGGCGAGACGCTCAAATAAAACGCGGAGGGCTCCTGGATGGTGGTCCTAGGCCAAACCATCGTAGGTGAGACGCTCAAATAAAACATGGAGGGCTCCTGGATGGTGGTCCTAGGCCAAACCGTCCTAGGCGAGACGCTCAAATAAACCGTGGAGGGCTCCTGGATGGCGGTCCTAGGCCAAACCGTCCTAGGCGAGACGCTCCAATAAAACATAGAGGTATAAAACCGCTCCTGGATGGTGGTCTTCGTCTAAGGGCCCAGGGTGATCGACAGATTGTAGTGTGAGTCGTTCTTGGGTGGGGCCTAGAGGATAAGTCGAGGATGATTCGTTCTTCCTTCAAGAACGAGGCTAACTGTCCACGCCATACTTTTCCCACCTCTGCAAATCCTTTCTTGCGTAACTGCACAATATCCCGAAGGAAGAGGCGCCTAGCCAGCAATGCTGGTTCTTTCGTTCCTTAAAAATTTATCTATCGGCAAATACGGAGATTAAATGAAACTGTGAATCTTCCCCCCTCCATTTAGCGTAGTCCTAACCCATTTGATTGATATTTTACTGCCGATTTACTTCAGATCTTTTAATCGAAATTGGATATTTCAATTAACATATTTTGACAGGTAGTTGTAATGTGTCGACAGGTCCGCGGCGCCTTCACCGTCATGACGCTGCTCGGGGTGACCTGGATCTTCGGGGTGTTCGCAGTGGGAGAACTAAGGCTGTTCTTCCAGTACGTGTTCAGCGTGGCCAACTCGCTGCAAGGGTTCATCATCTTCATCGTGAGGTGCGTCCAGTACCCGGAGGCCCGGCGCGCCTGGGGGCGGTTCCTCAGGACGGGCGAGCTCAAGAGTTACCGGGGCGGCAAAGCCCGCAGCACCTCCACCCGACACACCTCCTCCAGCAGCCAGACGCGCAACACCGGCACCATCAAGGTGACACATACTTTCTCCTTTAAGTAATTTAAAACCAGAAAATGTATTTAATTAAATACAACAAATTAAGATTAATTATCTCACAAATAAATAATTTTTTTAATCGGTTAGTAATTAACAGAGATGTCGGTTTTTAAATATTTGCCATAATAATAACATATTGGACAACGTACTGCGTTTTCCGCCAAACTAAGATATAAATTATCTCCGTAACCAGTTGACGTAGACTAAGATTTAAAAATACTGGATTACTTATTTTTTCGAGCCAAATTTAATGGTTGCAAGTATATTTTCGTTGGAAGTTAAAAATTTTGTGAAATTTGAAAAATATGAATTTTTTAACACATAAAACCCCATGACTTCTGAACCTGAATTTTTACAGACATGCGGGTGGTGTAATTATGTTTGTCATCTTAATAATCATGCAATTTTTACCAAATTGTTTGAGCCGTTTTTTGAGAGATTTGTATGTTTATTGTTTAAATGGTTTTTTATAGAGTAAATAACCTAAAAAATAAAAAATTCAAAAAAATAAAAAAAGTACATGCAGATATCTCGGTTTAATACCTACATGCCAAATTTAATGAAAATCAGATCACGGGTGTTGACTCTAGCTTTGTTTACATCCACACACACGGACAGACAGGCACCACTCCGAAAACCACTTTTTTGGACTCAGGGGGCATTAAAACAAATATATCCACTAACAACTCCAATTCTAAAATTTTGACGTAAACAATACTTTCTCCATATACAATGTTGGCCTGTAGGGGGGAGAAAGTAGTAAGAAAAAAATCCATTATTGTCATGGATTATGTACAATAGCATGGACAAATCGTCATTAAACTACATAACATACTAAAACAAATTTAAATTATTACAATCATAACAAAACAATAAAAATCCCTGTTCTAAGGAGAAATACCACACATGTACAATTTGATACTGTAATATTCTTTGGTAATTAAAAATTCTTTTACCTTTTTCCTGAATATGGTTACCTATATCTCTGACAATGTAAACAGGCAATCAGTTGAGAAGTTTTATAGCAGAATAAAAGATGTGCTTTACAAAAATGTCGATGTTTAGGTACAACTAATTTAGAGTGTCTATAGTTGTAACGGGTGGTGTTGCAGCTTTGAAAAATTGTTTGTTTTTCACCAAGAGAGAAAAGGCCATAAATATACAAACAAGGAAGTGTCACAAGGTTATGAGTGGAAAATGTTCCCCTACAAGAATCCGTCCTCCCTAAACCAAACATCCCACTGCCTTTCTTTTAGACGGAAAAGCTGGAGGGTTCTTGTCGATTCAGCAAACCAAATGGCGATACCATAGTTCACGGGGGGAGGTACAAGTCAAAGTAGCGTGAATGTACATGGGTCACTACATCTAGCTCTATTGCCCCAACACCGCAACTAAGTGTGTGGTCTAAAGCTTCATTCTCGGACACAATTTGATCCAAGTCTTGTTGCTGACCGATTAGCCATTTCATTCTTACAGCGTTTTAAAATGGCGATGTCCATGAGAAATCCCGCCAGATGCGAATGAACTGATTTTAATTGTGTTTTGTGGCCTACAAATTTTCTCCATGTTGAATTTATGCCTAGAGGAGAAAATAGTGATTCTGAGTTCGTTGTGGGACCCAAAAATTAACTTGAAATTCCATATAAAATATCCGACGTGAAAAAATCCCACGACAAGGTTGTTTTTTGTTTTGTTTAAGAGGGCCATGGCTTCACTTGACCATGGTGTTACAACGCAGCAGAATTAGCTTATTGTGCACCCTCCGCTCAACAGGCCTACACTCTCCGTCAAATCCCAAGGTCCTTAATGAACCTTGAGATCTTCTTGACGAAGGTTACCTTCTTCTCACAGCACTTCCGTATGATAAAATTGCTTAAAGCCGCGGCCGGGAATTGAACCCGGGCCGGCTGAGTGAGAACTCAGTACGTTACCGACTAAGCTACGGACACATGACATGTCTGTAGACAAGGGGGGCGCTGTCTGGGACAGCGCGTCAACACGCTGATCCGTGTTGACGCGACGCCCGCCCCCACGCAGCGGAAGCAACTTGACAGAACCTTGCCGCCTAAAGTGGGGCGTTTTCAGACAAATCCTGTACCTATAACCCTTATCTGGCCCTAAATGAATTCTCATTTTTTAAGGATGAGGGGATTTTTAGGCAGGAAAGTGTTTAAAATTTGTAGGGACTGAAAGAAGCAACACTATCAGAACAAGTCTAATTGGCGGGATTTTCAATTAATTAACACTGCCATTTTGAAACGCTGTCAAGAATGAAATGCGAGATCGATCGGCACGAGACTTGGCTCAAATTCAGAATACTTTATTGGGAGTGGAGCTTTAGATTGCACTCGGCCGCGGAGGTGGGGCAACAGGACTAGATCTAGTGAAAAAACGTTTTTTACTTTCTGGATGAACCTCATAATTTATACTGAAATCTGCGTTATGCCACTCGAGATGCAGGTTCAGAATCAGCTATCAGAATACTACAAGTAACGTATATCAGTAACGTTGTTTGCATGTCCTTTTTGGGTTATCCGTTATTTTCTTAATTGAATATGCCGTCTATAGCGGTTATTTAATATCCCCACGTATTTCGATATAGTTTCTTTTCCCGAATTTTGATTATAGTAACTCTGATAGCGTTGAAATCACACCCCGAAATTATGTCAGTATACATATACACATAGATCGATGTTTGTCTTAATGCATGTACTAAAACTAATAGGTGTTGTAAGATAATTATACAGTTTGTAAACTAAGTATGGAAACAAATTGGTATTTTTTCACCAAAATAGAAGTACTTTTTGTGACATTGGTTGTTAACAAAGGTTGAATTGGGTGAAAAAATACCCATTGCACCTATTCAAAACTTTGAATGCCTGCTATTTCGGCTGAGGGTGGCATATCGCCTTTAGGTTTGCTCCATTGCTTATGTCTTAACAAACTTTACTAAATGAGGGGTCACTCAATAGGGGTGTACATTAGAAACTTTGAGGCTTCCCCCAAAACGCACTATTTTGGGGACTGGGGCTAAATTGGGAATATGAAAAAGTCCACTTTTCCATATAATAATGGTATCCAGTGTTTGGCTTACCCAATGTAACCCCTTTGAAAGGTTAATTAGTGTATCCATAAATAATCTCGTTGGTCCATCTCAAAATTTAAATTGGCTGCCATTCTGGTTGGGGGTGGGATATAGACCTCAGATTTGCGCCAATGTATTTCCTTTGACAAGCCCTTCAAAATAAGGGCTCACTCTGTAGGGGTTGCTATTTGAAAAAAATAAGCTACCCCGTATTCTGTTAAGGTGGTAAAACAAAATTTTTGATGAATAAATCCTGGGACCGTCGTTAACAATCAATGCCACAAACAAATATTCCTATTTCAAAAATACAGAATAGTTTCCATACTCAATTTACGCATTCTATATTCATTAACTTTAATAGCACCTTTTTCAAAATAAAAGTACAGTGCAAACACAACAGTAGTAGGATGTGGATGTTCCTAGGGTGACATCGCCTGGGGAGGAGTGAGAGGGAGGGGCTGCGGGAGCGAGCGGCTGCGGGAGTTACGCACGGAGATCGTGCGGCCGCGGGTGTCGGCGTCGCTGACTCTGCCGCGATCAGCAGCTGCGCCGCAGCCCGTCCACGGCGCCATGTCGCGCAGCCGCAGTCTGCACCTGGAGGACAACAGCTCGAAAGAAGGAGAAGACACCTCCTGGAGGTTGTACGATGTCATAGACAAAGGGGGAAAAATAGCCTTTTAAAGCCATGTTAAATAGTGTATTTCTCTCCAAGAACCGAAAATGAGGTTTTCCAGGCTTGATATCATGCTTTAAATTCGAGCAAAGCTGAAGTCGAGAATTTGAAAAGATCGAGAGCTGGCAAACCCTTTCGGCCGAGGTATAAAAACTATTTTCACCCCCACTACAAAATGAAATAAACCCGATATAATATTAAAAATAATCATTTATTTGAGACACTTAAAACGATCATAAAGATTTTGAGTCCAGTTATCTTAGAAAGGAGAGATACAACTTCTTTTTCTTGGTCAGTAGGCAACGCAATAAAATTAAAAATAAAATTATATGATTAGCAATAAAATTATATGATTGCCACTAGCCCGCCGTTGGAACCTGTTGAGTACCATACAGTTATGTGATGTTCACATGTTGTTTCAAGCAAATAAACGATCAGCTGACTTTCATTCCGAAAATGTATCAGAAATATATCCTAATCAGGGCCGAAAATCTACGGCCCTCAGACGGAAAAGAGCTTTTTCGGCATCCCTATGACTTATGCAAAACAGATGATTTTATCTTAGTGTGGTGAAAAGGATTTTTTGCTTATGGCCGGATACAAATATAACATAATTCGCTAAAATCACCAAAAGCTGCCGTTTTTAGATATACCGTAGATCTAACAACTACTTTCTCGGTAGATAGCATAAAATTGTATTAAAGTCGGGGTTTCAGTTAGTGAATTCTGTTACCATTTTCATTCCGGGGAACAGTTGTTTCACAGTTAACTGATAAATAAATAACGGACGAAACTTACAGCAGTGTACTCTGTCGGTGACTCAGGTCTGGTTTTCACGATGACGAGTGCGAGTGACAAGTGACAAGAAGTCAGTGAAAAAATATCCTTTGTAGTTCAGAACAAAGGATCCTTTGCTTTCACTGGCTGCTTGTCACTCGAACTTGTCACCGTGTAAAACAGGCCTTAGTATGACCATGTCATATTTCTATTCCTTCTAATCCTAGGGTGAGAGGTCTCCTTCTATCGCTTTTCCTATAATAATGTTGACACATACGAGTATATCATAAGGAATAAATTAAGCACGTGGTAATATTACCATGACTAAATGAATTCTTTTAAAGTAGTCGCATGAAAAAAGGTCAAAAGGCCGATTTTCATGATGATATTATGATGTAATTCTAATGGCAGTTTTTGTGTTTCTACCTCTTTCTCCCTTCCATTGAAATCGATATAGCTCTCCACATAAGACATTCAAAGTGAACAGTTTGAAATCGAAATGTTTCAAATATTCGAGATATTTAAATAACAAGATTAACATATTTTTAGTGATCATGTTAAATCTAAATACAAACGAGTGATACGGTAGTAATATTTTCATGTAGGATGTGATTTCTTAAATTTAAAGAGATGAATTATTATACCATTTTCAATAATTTTAATATTAAACCCAAGACTTAGGCGGAGTTCTTCCGAAAGATTTGACGTGGGTTTTGATAAGGGTCCAAATTAATCTCTTACATCTTACATCTCGTGTAGCGTCGTAGCTTACTTCTCACATAGCTAGGTTCCCATCAGTAGATTTGTTAAGGTGCCTATTTGGGTAAGTCACAAGCAAAGAATAATTTGTATTAGCCTATTTAGGCTTGAAGGCGAGAAAAAAAGAAATCCCAGATAAACTGGGCCATTGAATAAATTTAAGCCATGCATGGATTGGTTTCGAACAAAGAGTGACAATCTATGACATTCTGCAAAGAAATATTTTTTCCTTGTTTTATATGATGCGAGGAATGAGGAAACTTATGGCAGGCTAAAAAATGAGCTGTGGGGTATTAGCTGTGGGCGTGCGGCTGTTTGAATCCTCATACAAAGAGCTGAACGGGCTACTAAGGAATTTATCTTCAAAATTATCTTCACCCGCTCTAGATCAATCACTCATTTTTGGATGCTTAATCCTCGAAGTTTCAGCTACCTTCTGTTTTAAAGCTGTGTTATTTCTGACAACTTCCTTCATAGAAATATCAAAATTTATGTCATGGAAGGTTCAATCGTTTAGTTATCGATTTAATATGGTGTAATATATCAGAGGAAATTCCACAAAAAAGCCGTACTACTTATTTGCACATCGTGGTTCTTGAACGCTTATTTTATATAGCATGATTGATCTTCTCATTTCACCCAATTTGTTTTTGTAAACCCCCATGAACATCGGTTTAGTTCTCACAGCCTTATTCAGACATATAGATACGCTCAGTTGCTTGTAATGTGCCCATTTTTATTCCTTCTGGTTTGGAAAAATGTAGCGATTTCTTAGATATATGTAACTCTGTTCCTCAGAACGTTTCAGTCTCTTGTGCAAGTGTTTGCGTTGACAACATCCTCAACAAAACCTCAATGAAAATATAGTCACGTTTTTTAAAAAAGGTAAAGTCATATGCTGGTGGTCATCTATGATCAGAAGGCAATAAAATAACTGTCAACAATACACCTCGCACCGGAGCAGCGCCACCTTACACGGAAGCCATCGTCTGTCTCTCGACCGATTCGACAGACCTCTGGGTATGATCCCTCAATCCGCTCTGATTGTAATTGAAGAGTCGGTCTTTGATGTATTTTCGTTAGGTATAACTCAGGGGCTCGCTTTAACCCCGATCTTTTTAATGGCAAGCCCGCAACCGAGTGGGGCCCTAATTTAATTATTTCAGATATCTCTCTTTAGTTCCTGAAGTGGGCTATTTTCAAAGATATGCTGGTCTTGCAGGTTCTGATGCATGCTCGTCATCGGAGGCAGCTGTGGCTTCTATTCTGGCCCTGAACATCCTTCATCCGTACCCTTCTCACTTCTCACATCAGCATCGGTGGCTGAGTCAGTAAGGTAACAGATTCTGGGTCCTGTGGTGCCGGGTTGAAAATCGATGAAAGAAAGTGATTTATGGCATATTTTATATTATAAATTACGTTCATTATAATTTTAACACCCGTGAACACACTTTAATAGTTTTATTTTTGTTTTCAATGTCAATAACTGCGGAATTGAAGACAGTGGAACCAACTACTGAAGGATTCATACTCTCGTCCGGCTTAGAACGAAACAAAGATGAGGTGTAGTCCGGATTCCGACTCGAAAGTGTCCAATAACCTCGATCTCATCTCATCCTTCGGTTAGATATGTGTTTTATCCGACAAGTTCATCTCATTTAGATCATATACAAATTCCTCTCAGCAATCAGTCTTAGACGATTACTCCTTCCACGCGAATCAAGATGTCGCACCGGTGACGGGTGAATGTAAACTCTTTCCTCATTAACGTCGGATAAAACCTACCTCAGATGGCTATGTCCTATTCCGAAGCAGCTTGACACATAACGAAAACTTAGAGAATTTTGAAAAGAGGAAAAGCCAGCACAGCCATATAATTTGGAAGACTCGAGACCTTGACATGCCGGGATGTCGACTTAGTCAATCACTCGAGAGTTACCCCCGCTCTTCCAACAAAATCCTTAACACACTTCCAAGGGAGTGCGTGACTTAGAAAGAGCCAAATTAAGGGCAGTGCTACACGAGTGTCTCGTCAATAGGCCTCTGTAATCACTCGATCAGCTGAGCGGAGATTATCTTATGTCGGGTCGAGGAAGTGAGGATGAACATTAAAGTAGAAATCGCCACAGCCGAATTCGTAAGTGAAAGTGAATTGTAAATAGTAGTAATTAGTAGTAATATATATGAATTTCAACTAAAGACGCAATATATCCGACACTCGGCGGTCATCGATGATGGACCCGAGTATCGAGTGACTAACCGGACGTGCGTTTCAGGTTCATGGTGCCCTCGGCGCCGCCCGCGCCGACCGACCAGGGCTACGGCACCGCCGAGCACTCGCCGGAGAGCCCCCGGCAGCAGCCGCGCCACCAGCCGCCGGCGCCCCACGTGGTGGTCTCCACCCCGGCGCCCCCGGAGCGCCCCGGCCCCTCGGCGCCCCCTCGCCGCGACAGCGACGCCACCTCCACGGGCCCCACCTCCACCGTCACCTCCCCCTCGCCGACCTCCTCCCCCTCCACCACCCCCACCTGCTCCCCGTCCCCCCTACGTGTCTGGCCGCACCACGTCCCCGAGCACGTTCACTGCGAGCAGCTCCTGTAGACCGCTCCAGCGCAGCGGCGCCGGCAACATCCGCATATCTTCTTTTGTGACCCGCCAAGGGAAAAGGGACCTTATCTTCTCAGACGAAATTTACAGGACAGCAAGTTTTATAGGTTAGGGTAGAAAAAACTTTTTATGATTTTTATTGTTTCTTCCTCTATATATGTTTCCAAACAATATTTGGTCCATCTTAAACTGCAATTGAACTTTTTACATGGTTAGGTTAGTTTCTTTTCTAAACCCTTCAATCTGGAGAAAGGGGACCTAGACTTTTCAATGCTATTTTAGCGCTTTAATTAAGAAAATGCGAGATTTCTGTGAGGAATGAAGGACTATAGGAATGTAGGAATGCAGTACTTGCTGAGTCCTGATCCAGGAATCAGAACATGAAAATGTACAGGATCTTCCAGAAGAAGTAGTTGGTAACGTAGCTCCTGGTCCAAGTGAAGTTCCAAAAAAAATGACTAGAGGGTCAACAAAATAAAAACTCAGACACCTAATGTAATGTCATATTTTGTTAAGATCAGTTGTAATGAATTATTATTTGAGTATAAAATAAAAATTATCTGTAATTTGTACTATGTCACAAGACATTTTGTCTTTAAAATGTTGCGCTTTTTTATTACTTCCATCTACTTAAGCAGCGTTCGAAAAAAAAATGCAAAACGTTTACTCAAATTCAATGGTGGATTTATATTCAGCTTTGAATTTCTGACAAAATTATATGTGAAACACAGCCAATAATATATGTAGTAACAAAAATATATAGGCTAGAAATTTGCAAAACTTTAGACCGCGATTTCCTAAAATTGCTGTTTACAATATTTCAAATACAAAAATTTATAACATGCATTTTATAAGATATCTCGAAAATTCTTTCACCAGTTTGTTTGGTTCTTAAAGTAGATTAAGAATATAGCTCAATTTTTTTATAGCTCAATTTCGAAAAAATGGAAGTTAAGGTACCTTTTCCCTTAGCGAGTCACATTTAAAGGCTGTGCCACACTAGGCTACTTACTAGCTGCTAGCGAAACAGCGACTACTGGTTGGTTACTGTGACAGACAGGGGCGGTCAGTAGGAGTAGCGCGCTAGACAGATTTCACAAGCGTCGAGAATTGAACTTGTCCGAGCTACTAACTTGACTAGTCACTAGTGACTAGTGAGTGACGTTACGCTCAGCGGCTCCTAAGTAGCGCCTGTCGGCCAGTGTGACGTGTACAAGCGTAGCTAGTGGCTGGGCGTGTTTGAAGTTTGTTTATTGTTCAAGTCAATTGACTTAGTGAAAAATTTGTGATTTAGGGCCGTCCATAAATTACGTAACGCTAAAATCTGCATTTTTAGACCCCCCCCCCTTGTAACGGAACTCTAATGGCGACTCTAACCCCCCCCCCCCTAAAAATTACGTAACGCAGCTCCATTACCTCCCCCCCAATTTACCTTATCCAAAAAACTGATCAAAATCTTTTGTAATATATAAAAAAGACAAATTTAAATTCAAAAGAAACAAGTAATTGATTGATACAACAAATACAAATATTTGATCAAATCTTAATGTATTACATCACTTTATATTGCACACAGTGAAAAGAAAAAAATTGAAAATATACAATCTTCACACGTGCTCCCATGGCACTATGGTTGGCACTGTGGTTGATTCCATTCTGGGGTTTTTGGATAATTGGGCACGTACGTAAAGTTCTGTTCGACCCGGGTATCCAACCCGGTTTAACCAAGTTCATTAAAAAGTTATTCTTTTTTCCAATTTTTATTACAATTTAATTTTTATTTTTCTACAATTTTTATTTTTATGCTATTTAAACTTAGTTCCGTTTGCATTCTTATGAGGAGATATAATACTAACGTTAAACAATTACAAAAAACTTGAATTCTAACCAAAGAAAAACTAGCTTGAAATAAAATAAGACGTATATTCTTGAGGATTAGCAGTTACGTAACGCTGCGAATAAAACCCCCCCCCCCATCCTCCCCCGTCACGGTTCATAACGCTGCCGAAAACCCCCCTCCCCCTTAGGGGCGTTACGTAATTTGGGGATGGCCCATTTGAAGTGGTTCGCCGGGAAGATAACTACCTTTTTAAAATTTATCGAAAGTATCTATGTCTATGGGACATTACGTACCCCGATAATTTGAAGAGGGTAAAAAACGTGCCATTTGCTCGACTTTAGCAGGAATCGTTTATTCCGGTCTATCGGTTGACTAACATCACGAACAAAAATCACAATTAAACACCTTATTTCAGCCCGGCTTTTACCGACGGACAACATTTCACATAAAAAGCTACAGTTTATTTCCTGTTTGAAGGGAGGAATGACATTGACTAGCTGAATCGCTGCTACTAGATTTTGTCGCTTTCGATATTTGTTGTGTGACAGCTTTCCTAGCCTTCACTATACAGCAGCTAGTAAGTAGCCTTGTGTGACACAGGCTTAAAGGCCGAGTTAAGTCGATAGATTTTTACAACTCATGGAGTTTCTCAAAACGAACTAACCTTAAGTGAACCGGTTTTACAGAGTTTGAGAGATGAGTGATTAATTTAAGTCATGCCGATGTTAATTTTACTTCTTAACACGGTGGTAAAAACATAACTGACGTAACTGTGGTCGAAGATAGCCATGGACTGTGGCACTAGCGAGTCTTTTACGGTTTTTATACATCGACAACGCATTTAACGAACATGTTTTCCCTAAAAATATGTGTTAAGAACTGTGCGACTACCTTTCCAGCACACCGGAATAAACCACATTTCACTACCTGACAGTACACTGTCAGGTAAATTATGGTTTATATCCTCTCTATATACATTTAATTCCTTTTCGATGTTAGATTTTTTATATGAATCACTTATCGATGGAACTACTTTATCGCGATTATCCTCGATATGGATTTTATATGTTAACTAAAGATCACAATTAATTGCGGTTTGTAGCCTGTATTGGAAACATTATTTCTTGATTTCTACAAATATTCATTTAATTTTAACCACCGGGAGTTTCAGATACCTGAGGTTCAAAATATTTGGACTTCTCACTTATATTGAGCTATTCACCAAATATGCTGACAAATCTGTTGCTCTTAACTTTTCTATTTGTTTTTGCTGGCTCGACATCAATACCGAGATTCCTTTTTTAATAATTTCTAATAAATTCGACTGTTTATTAATCGGACTGCTAAATTGAATACAATTTTGATGGGGTCCAAATCCCGTTATTTTTTCATCCAAACTATTATCGATACAACATTTATACCAACGGTTTTCAAGTGAAGTTCCTATTAGTTCATATATCAGTGTGGACATTATGAGTAATATTTAAATTATTTATCGATTAGTTATTCGTATGATTTGTAGCTATATTTATATCGTAATGTTCTACTACTCATGATAATTTTTATGATTATCCTAAGATTCGTACAAGTTGTATTATTTCACTCGCCTGGGTATTGGCCAGTCAATCAGTTGCAAGACTGGTGTGAAAGCTCATTCGCCAGTAGTATTCAATCTATATGTGAGTAAGTTACCACGCATTAGAGTAAGTTTTAAGACTGAATACTAAAATCTAATTTTTCATTTAGAAATGCTCACAATCAAACTCTTACCAAAGATATATTTTATGTAATGTGTTAGAGTGTAGGTTTTGTATAAATATTTATGGCTATTAACTATCGTAATACGTGTTACGAGTACCTTGTCCAAGGACTGTCGTGTCTATGAGATATAAGATATAAAATGTTATATGTATATTTTTAAATGTGGTAATATGACGGTTTTATCCAAACTTGATTATGTATAGAAAAAACGCAGTGAAGATAAAATATTTGGTAAATAGAGGGCATTGTTTTTTTGGACACCTGTGCACAGATACATTTGCATTGTACAGTGGGAAAAACAGATTATTTAATCGGGTAAACTTTCGTAAAACATTCTAACGTTGATTTTAGCTTCTCAGAAGTAGTTAAAGATACTGTTGAACTATTTTTCCGTGATTGGTTCCATAATTCAAATATGTCGCAAGATTACTCCATTACACTAACGTGTAAAAGACTTTGAGGCTAAAATATACTTAATTAAAAATAAAAACCCATAAATTAATATAACTAATGTTAAATAAGGGATATTGCAAATAATCTCATCAAATTAATTCTTCTTTGAGAAATAAAAACCAGTAATAATTATTTTTTTAATTTAAACCCTAAAAAATGTCCTGACACTATTTTAAAATTGTTTGCCAAAGTTAATACATACAATACCTGTACAATCAGTATGGTCTACTGTGGGAGAGTGGAGGGGAGGTCTATATTATTGTGACGCATGGTAGCGTACGTCTCGCCGAGTTAAACGTGTTAGAACATTTTGTTGTCAAGTAGCCTTCAAAAGCATAGCACAATCTTTGCTTTAACGATGTTATTCTAGTACATATGTATTTTATTACTGTTGTAAATTCAGAGACTATTTATTTAATAGAATAGAAACGTTTGTTTCCCCGATATATTTGTTTATAACATAAGTTACTTCGATAAAATAAATTTTAAAAAGTGTTTTCTTATATATAAATGAGAAAATCAATGTGACAACGATGGAATGCGAGGATTTTATATCTTCAAAGTAACTAAAAAAGGATTTTTTTACTTTATACAAATTTGCATATGTCTATAAATGTTAGCTTTATTTATGTACAGATAGTTCATTGAAAAAAGTTTTAAACCTCAACAGACTATCATTCTGAAGGTTTGTGAAATAGTTTTAACACCAATTTTGCCTCTGTGAGGGCTCAAACGGCTGAGTCTCTTATAGCACAAAATGTCAAATGAGGTCAAATTGATGTCAAAATGACATATGATAAATCATCTTAAAATCAATTCGACGTCATTTGACAAATTGTACTATATGGGGTCCCAGAGGAGCTGTAGAGTTGACGACGCTATTTCAAACCGGTCATTCAAATCAACTTTTGAGTATAATTGCTAGTATTAAAGGCAATCATGCATTTTGGTGGAGTGGTATTTTCACACAAATAATCAAAATCCGTACAGATTTATTGGGGTACTATGAGGTAAAGTCAAAAAGTTCCCGGAATGAATTTTTGTAGACTTTTAGCGCGATCGCCAGCGGGAAATTCGCCTTGCAGTAGTTGGTGCGACTCCTGGGGAGGGCATATCGGTAATGTGGGTATAGCTGACTTGCCGTAGTGCAGCATTGGAAAGCGCTTTTTGTGTACCTGCATGTCCAAAATGTCGGATTTCTTTGTTAAGTGAACAAATTCGATGCATGTTCAAATGATCATAAAGAAACACTTCCATGTGATAAATTTACCTGAAATGCAATTTCATCGATTGTTAATTTCCGAGTTTCATGCACAACTTGTCGTACTCGCTCAATGTTTTCGTCATTAATTGATGTTTGAAGGTCGTCCACTACGAGGGTCATCCTCAATGCTTTCACGGCCTTCACGGAACCGTTTGTGACACTCCTAAACTTGACTTTTCTTCATCGCCTCTTCTACATTAGCTTGAATTAACAACTCAAGAGTCTCACTATGTGATTTTTAAGTTAAATACAGAACTTAACGTTCGCGCGCTGGTCATGAAATACCATTTTTCAAAATTCGACAATGTAGACTTGCAGGAACACGAAAAGGGCTTTCCAGTGCTGCACTACGGAAAGTTAGCTATACCCCCACTACCGATATGCCCTCCCCAGGAGTCGTACCAACTAATGCAAGTTGAATTTCCTTCTGGCGATCGCGCTAAATGTCTACAAAAATTCATTCCGGGAACTTTATTATTTTTAATTAACTTAAGGGAATGTTTAGAGAAAAAAACACTTTCTCCTAATCAATAAGGCCGGCTTAGGCCTAACAAAAGCACTTATCATGCATTGTTTTACGTTCGCGGCAGCTTGGGCGTGATGTAGTAAGGTGTCTTGGCGTCTTGGTCTGCAGCTCTGAAGCCGTTGACCGTTTCACAGAGGTCCTTCAACAAAATTACATTAAAAATCACCTAAATGCACAAAATTTCCATGTTAATTTTTTTTTACATTAGAAAGTTTACTCACTTCTTGTGTTCGTAGAAACATCAAAGAGCAAAATGTTTACCAACATAGTTATACCACTAGAAATAGGTTTGTTTGCAGCCCCTTTATTACAGGGCTCAAAATTTTTGTTATTTCAACTTTGGTTTATTCTTCAATGCTTTCTTTAAACTTTTTTTCAATTACATTGGGACTAATATTACTCGTACTTTAACACAATTATTTTATATTTGAGAAAGCTTTCAACCAAAGAGCTTTATGTTTTGTATATAAATATGTTTCTGAGCTGTTACAAAAGAACTGTTGTTGGTTGTACTATGTAATTTTTATCTTTCAAAACTTTATTTCAACCGTCATTAACATGTTTAATTAAGAGGTATTTGATGTAGTAAATCATATCTTCTTGTTCAAGTAGAAAATCTCAAATAAACAGTGTTATTTTATTAGGATACAAGCTCTTTATTTGCCCACTCGTCATTGTTGTATTTATAACAATAGAATATTACGTCACTAGACCGGTAAGTACTGTTTTACCGGTCGAGTATAATAGTTCTCGCACGAGCCAGGGGCGAGCGTGGGATTTTCATGCGAGTACGGTACTACAGAAAAAATGCGATTACATCATACTACTCAGAAAAAACGTATTTTTTAATCATAACGTATTCCTTGCATAAACTATTACGTTCCTAAATTCTTCAAACCTAGCCTATAATAAACAAACATTTGCTACTGCCTCTGAAGTGACAAATAAACACGCATTAAACGTCGGCTTACTGCAATCAGCTGATTTTTTTATTGTTTACTTCCGTTATTTCCGTTTCCTAGCGCACGGTAAATTTACTGAGCACTGCACGGTAAATTTACCATGCAGTAGTAATGTGATGTAATGGTATATTACGTTACGAGCCCGGTAAGTACCGTTTTACCGTGCGATCATGATAGTTCCCGCAAAAGCCACTAGGCGAGTGAGGGATTTTCATACGAGTGGTAAAACCTACCGGGCGTGTGACGTACGATACTTTATATCACACTACTCAGAAAAAACATAGTTTTTAATTATTACATTAACTATTACGTTCCTCAATTCTCCAATACTTTAAATTAGCCTATAATAAACAAACTGCCACTAGTACTGCCACTACATTCCTCTGAAATAACAAATAAACATGCATTAAACGTCGGTTTACTATGTAATCAGCTGATTATTTTGATTGCTGACCTCCATTATTTCCGTTTCCTAGTGAACGATTAATTTACTGTACACTGCAAGGTAAATTTACCGTGCAGTGATCGGCAAAGAGTAACTTTCCAGCCAATAGTAAGGTACAGAAAACAGAGATTGCTGTGCAGTATGATGTAAAAGCCTTTCAACTAACTGTAGTTTGAAGTTAATTGGCCAAGTAACTCAAAAGTTTAATACGCAAAAAATAATATGCATTTGTGGTAATGGTGCTAAGTTGTTGAAGCAGTGACGCACGTATTGGTATTGATGGGAAACATCATTTAACAAGAAATTCCGAAGAAATTCATGTCACACAAGAATGCATAAACAGGACTTGATATACTGATACTTCCGTATGAAAATACGCAGGGTGTACTCGCACACTCCTAGTAGTAATACTGTATGTTAGAGAATGTAGTACTTTACTAGTTCGGGAATAATATTCACCTGAATTTCCCAGCCTAGGCCGGAAATATATTACTTTCCGCACTCACAGTCATCATCGAAAACAGCTGTTTTCCATACAGTGTGCCGAAACTATTTGAGACATATTATAGTTTAATATTAAACTAATGCTTTTATCCAAATGAAAACGAAAGCGACTCATTTTTCCGGACCAAGGAAATGTTACCCCGGCCACGTTGGAAAAACCCGGATTTTACCTATTAGTGCCACGATTTATAAATTACAAAAATTTAAATCATGATGTATGATCATAACCTCTTGGAATTTATACTCATGAACAATCCGCTAATTGAGCGAAAATTTTAAATACAAATATTTCTTAGCTTAAATAATTTTTTCAATGTTTGTTTTAAATTTAGCTTTTTATGGTTAAATTTTGACGAATGTAGCCCGGATTTAATACTCATTTTGTAATATCTTACATAATCTTCGTGAACCTTTCATAGGTATTGTAAGTACTAAATTGTAAGTACTATGAGTTGAGTTTTAAATTGTGGCACAGACAAAAATTCGCATTCCGATGAATGATCTAATAAAAACTGAATTTATTTCAAACAAATATAAATATTCCCGTGATTTATAATTACAAAATAGAAAAGTCATACTTAACACTTTTAAAACTTAAAAAATAAGATTTTAAAATATAAACCTTTGTTATTGATGCTGTTTTTCACTTACATTTGAAAATCAACCTAGGTGCACGTTTGCACAAAATATAAATTAGTTTCAATAATAGAAAAAAACTTTTGTTGATAAGTATTAAGTTCTTGGGAAACATTTACATGGAGACTAATGCCTGTGCATCAGGTTGGGGTTATGAGTCCTGTAGTAATTAAAACTGATAAGTTAATTATTAGAAAATAACTGCAAGGCCGTTGAATTGGAAGAAAATATAAACGATTCCTCACGCAGGATGCTGACATAACGAATTTCAATTTCAGGGCTTACTTTTTACATCTTAGACCCGAATCCCCCAAATTTTGGGTTTTATGTCCCCTAAAATGGGGATAGGGGCTTCAGATTTATTCTCCTGACTCAAAGGCTAACCAGACCGTTGGGAAAAATATCTCTACCAAATTTAAAGAACATCGGATGATAACTGCGGCCGCTAGAGTGTAAAATTCCCTTAATACATGAATTTTTAACCGAGGGTCAGGCTTCGTAGTTTCCACAGTCATACTCTACTGTTATATTCAGCTCATCGTGGATGCGGCCAGCACCACAGCAGATGCGACCTCAGCAAATCTGCCATCGGTGATCGGCGGGAATTGAACCCGGGACCCTGCGAACCGAATTCTCGCTCTCTACCCCAACACCGGGCCGCTCCCTGAAGACAACGTACTGCATTTACTAATCCCAATTCAAAATGTTGGGTCCAAGATTGCACCCGGAAAATTTTTAAAACTGTAAAAATTACGTAGAAATGGCTGCTAGTGGTTACTTGTCATTAACTAGCTTTATTTTTTTATTGTGGGCTTATATTTTACAATGCATAAGTTAAATCGAGTACAAACAAATTTTAAAAACCTTAATTTCTTGAGAAAGAGTCAGTATTTGTTAACGGATTACGGCAATGAAACCGGTGTAAAAATGTAGTTTAATATTATGGGTCACAACACCACATAATTGGAAAAAGGTTTTTATCCAATATTGCGGCTGAAGATGGCCACCCACTCAAAATTAGGTACTTACACCCATCAGTGTTCGGGGGATGTCTGGGATTGATATTTTTTAAATATAAAAAAAGGGGGACATTTTTTTTAAAAAACTTACCTTTATTTACAGTTTTTAACTAATGTAATTTTTTGCGCCCGAGGAACCCAAAACGCGTTATCATAGCCCCATTTCTCACAGCCACCGTGCGGGTGATGCCAATAGTAACCTAAACCAACCTAACCTAACCTAACCCAACATCCCAAGGCCTGTGGCTCACGAGGTGGTCGCCTGGTCGAGCCCCGACTACTGTGGTAGCGGCGACACGAGATAATGTAACAACTAATGAGATACTCGTAAACCTGACTATCAATATGCACAATTTGGATATTTACCATTCATCGATGACTCTATCTGGGAACTCATTTGTAAATAATTTAATCGTTCAGGGAAATGTAAAATAGTGCATGTTCTTTTTTAAAATAGATCCGAAAACGGAATTGTAATTTGGCAACAGTCACGTGAAGGCACAGCCTTTGGTCTCGGGCGGTGGCGGGGGACAGGGGGGGGGCGGAAGTGTAGCGCGATGGTGAAGCCTAAGCAAATTTGCAATAAATAAACATTAAATCTAATATTCGAGTAGTCAATAGACAATAGACAATCTTTATTGGTCCGTTATTAACAATGAAATTGGACAGGTCAAGTGTGAAATAAATTGTACATAATAGTTCCATTAAAATTATCAAATCAAATCAAATCAAATCATCTTTATTTGTAATGAGGCAACTACATGCAGTGACAAAGTCACAAATGAAGGCATCAGCCATGTCTTAACTTATTTATAACGGTACACAATTTGTCCAATAAAAGTACAACAGAACGTAGTCCAACAGAATGTATCTTCCTCCTCTGGTGAGATTAGGTTGGTCGGCAGAACAAAAAAGACCAGGTAACAGGGTCTAAGCAAACTATTAACTCAACAAATAAATAACAAGGATTAAATACATAACAAGAATAAAATTCAATAAAAAAAAACAATTCATAAAATTTAACAGTTAAAAAATAAAATTGATAAAATGATGACAGAGAGACAACAACTGAGGTTAATTTAAAGTACTATATCACAATGTTCCAGAAACTCGTTCAACGAATAAAAAGGATTTTTAACTAGCCAAGAAGAAAATTTGTTAATGAATATCTTACTGCTATACCCATTGATAGAATCGCTTAGTTTATTATACACTTTTTTTGATAGAACTAAATGACTTTTCAATGTCTTGCTTAGCCTACAATACTTAAAGCTCACATGTTTCTTATGCCTAGTGTCATATGAATGAACATCCTCATTAAGTTGCAAATCAGGTAACTTTTTCAAAGAATATATTGCTAATTCAAGTATATACAAGTTAACTACTGTATTAATTTCAAGTTGAGTAAAGAGCGGTCTACAGTGTTCTAAATAATGTGCACCAGCAAGAATTCTTATAGCTTTTTTTTTAATACTAAAATCTCATTAATTCTACTGGAGTTGCCCCAAAACAGCAAACCATAATTAATAACAGATTGAAAAAGAGCAAAGTAAACCATTTTTACATAATTAAGGGTAACACACTGTTTTAAACGGCCTAATAAATATATAGTAGAGGACAGTTTAGGCAGCAACAACTCTATATGATTATTCCAGGTAAGCTGGTTATCGATATGTACTCCTTAAAACTTAACACAAGTTGAATTATCTGACAATATTTTTCATTAAATGACCTTAAACTAAACAGAATATTTTGAGTTTTGCTTTCATTGAGATGTAATCCGTTAGATTGAAACCAAACAGCAGCGTCCGACAAACTAGATTTAACTATATTTTGTAAGTACTCAAAGTTGTCACTTATATTCAGAAACGTAGTGTCGTCAGCATACAAAATAGTATGGGTTCGCACATTGTCAGTTAGGTCATTTATGGTGATAAGAAAGAGAGTAGGACCAAGCACAGAGCCCTGGGGGACGCCAGACTCTAGTGTAACCTCATGAAACCACTCACCATCAATACAAACCTTCTGTTTGCGATTTTCCAAGTAAGGCCTAAAAAGATTGAGGGAAACCCCATGGAAGCCATAAAACTCAAGTTTTTTTTAAAGATCTGAATGACAGACAGTGTCGAAAGCCCTACTCAGGTCACACAGGGTGACCTGAGCAAAGAGCCTCTCCTCAAACACCCTGTGAAGTTCAGACACCAAAAAGTCCACAGCATCCACAGTGGATTTCCCTCGCCGAAAGCCAAATTGATAATTTGAAAAAATGTTGTTTTCTTCAAAAAAAGAACTAATTTGTTCGAACATCAAAATTTCAAAAACCTTCGACAGAACAGGAATGATAGAAATCGGGCGATAACTTTCAGGAAGGTTCTTGGCACCCTTTTTATAAATTGGACAGACTCGCGCTAGTTTTAATTCATCTGGAAAGACACCTTCCTTCAGGCAGAAGTTAATACAGATGGTGAGAGGTATAACAATACTATTTATGATTACTTTTAACATATTGTTGGACATTAAATATACATCTTTACTATCAGAACAACTTAGTCTATGAACAGCCAAAAAAAAAAAACATCATATCAAAATGAAATATGATGTTTTACGTAAAACAAGGCTGTTCAAGGGAACTGATTGTCCATATATTCAGCCACAGTTTAAAAGGCTTGGTTCTTGATCCACTAATTAATTGTCATTCAAAACTAATTCCAGGCATATTTATTAAGGCTAAAGGCAGTTTGTTACATAATTTCAGTTGCTGGTATGTATGACTACTTAATGTTTTGGCTAGCCTAACGTAAGATGTTACAAGGTTGTATTTAAATCTAGTTAAATGGCCATGCCCTACATTTTGACGAGTAAGAGATTCTAAGTTTTGCTGTTCGTGAATTAAATTGCTAAAATATACAATGAAGGAACAGTAATGATGTTTAACTTTTGAAAACTAGTTTTAAACGAATGTCGATTGGTTAGATCATCCACCAATGACTCTAATAGCCTTTTTCTGCCAGATAAAAACTTTGGAGATCATCAGTGTGTTGTTGTCTTTTTAGCTTAACTAAAGAGTTCAGTTTTCTAAGTGGAACAACAATACGGGCAAGTTTCCTACATAAGTTATTAAATACTAAATAGCAGAAATAAATAGTACTCATTTATTATCAAATAGCGGCACTGTCGAAGAAAGCACTTTCCAATACAGCTGGAAAGCTAAGCAAATAAAATTTGATTTCACAAAATGTATTCTTTTATTTTTCATAAATAATTTTATCTTGCGTAAGACATTGAAATATGAAAGGGTTCTTTAAATGAGAACTCTACATGAAATATATATATTAACTTTCATACGGTACCGACCTATAAAGATATAAAAGAATAAGAGGAGAAATTGGATTTCATCACGGGATTCGTAATTTCTTGAGGGCAAACCTCCCCCACTCAATCAGTGGAATCGAATACCAAACTTATTTGGCTTTATTCTCTCTCGAAAAATTTCATGTCAATTCGACCAATCTTATCACTTCGACACATAAAATATTTTAATCTTCAACAATATGAAATTAAATTTTAGTTATTCAAAAGTGCATATATGTTTATTAAACGTATTATTAATTATCTATTAAATTCTAAATTATGTTTACTGGAGTATCCATTTTGATTTGCATACAATTATTCACATCTGCTCACCGAGATATATAATGCTGTTACATTCTCCATTGATTATTAAGCGTAAAAAGTGCGCTGAAGAGCGGCAATTAGGATTGTAGATATAGTTTTGTTTCGCAGCAATCACCAGTCTCCTACCAGAAGCTCTAAATCCAGTGATTTAAACATAATCCGTTATCAAACATGCTAAAACAAAGTCTCCGTAAAAGTAAAACAGGGGAAGTCAGTATGTAGTAGCAAGTCCATTATTAGTATGCCAGAGATGTGACAGAAACTTTTATTCCAAATCATGTATACACGATCAGAAACTTTTACTGATCGTGTATACATGATTTTTTGAGTGCCTTTTTCTCCTCGATTGAAATGGTATATTACGTTACTAGACCGGTAATTACTGTTTACCGGACGAGCATGACAGTTCCCGCGCGAGTCAGAGGCGAGTGCGGGATTTTCATGAGAGTACGGTAAAACGTACCGGGCGTTTGCCGTACGATACTTGACACCATATTATTAAGAAAAATCATATTTTTGAATCATTAAGTATTCCTTGCAAAAACTTATCAATAATTCTTCAAACCTACCTATACCAAACAAACAAACATTTGATTCTGCCACCAGTGCTGCCACTAAATTCTTCTGAAGTAACTAATAAACATGCATTAAACGTCGGGGGCGTCGGTATACTGCAATCAGCTGATTGTTTTGATTGTTGGCTTGCGTTATTTCCGTTTCCTAATGCAAGGTAAATTTATATCGACTTCACGTTTTCACCATTGCTTATATCCTTACAAACCCTTCAAAATGAGGGGTCACTCAATAGGGGGTTGCACTTGAAATTTTGAGGCTGCTACCAAAACACCCCATTTGGGGGCTGGGGCAAATTCACGAATAAGCAAAAACGTCCACTTTTGATCTAATAATGGTATCCAGAGTTTGACTTGCCCAATATAACCTGCTTGAAAGGTAATTGGGGTATCCGTCGTTATCCTGGTGTGTTCATCTCAAAATTTAAAATGGCTGCCATTCGAGTTAGAGTTGAGGTATCGACCTCGGGTTTGCGCCATTTTATTTCTTTTGACAAATACTTCAAAATGAGGGGTCACTCAATAGGGGTTGCTATTTGAAAAAAATTAAGCTACCCCCTACCCCCAAAACCCTGTTTGGGGATGACAAAATTTTGGATGTCAACATTTTTGGAACTTAAGTTAACAACCAATGCGACAAACAAAATATATATATCTGCTTCGGTTTAAAAAATGCAGATTTGTTTCCATACTTAATTTACACACTGTACAATAACAAAACAAACATTTGCTACTGCTGCCAGTGCTGCCACTATACATTCCTATAAAAAGTAACCAATAAACACTTATAAGTATTTTGAACCATTATAAGTAAAACGTTGGTATTTTAAACAACGTGGGAGACTAGGTACAATTCCGGAATTTCCGCGACGTTATTGAAAAGTGGAACTACGGGAAGGTTGTGAAGACTGACGGACGACGGACACTTACACTACTGGGTTGAATCAAAGGTTAAGACAAAAAGAGGACACGTGGATCAAATGCGATCGACTTTAATCCATTCAATGAGATCACCAAGAACCAAGAATTGGGGTTGTTATGGTGGCCGTCCTCCGCGGACCGGTGCACCGTAACTGAGCCAAAGTGATAAGCGGCCCCTCGAAAACGGTCGTAACTAAGCCAAACGTCACGTGCCGCGCGGCCGCCGCCGACCGCGTCCCAACCGCAGGACTGTTATTATTCTAAAGATCGAGTACTCATGGTTAAAAATACAATTCAGTCATAAATAAAAAATCGTCCATAATATACAACTCACATTTTCTGGAAAGGGAAAGTTTGAAATTATAAGCGGTCAATCAAGTTCAATAGATTTATTAGATGCTGTAAACATTACGTCAAAGAGATCTTAACAATATTATACATAACTTACACTATTACAATTAAAAGCTCACAGTCATAGGTTTTACATTTTCAAATTTTAAAATAAAGTTGGCCAATTACAAAAAATGTATAAAATGCTATAACAATTACATAGTGCTATAATGCTAAAAAAATTACAATGTACAAATTCTATAAGTGCTATAAAAATTACGTGTATAAAATGCTATAAAAATTACATGTATCTAAAAAGAAGTACCTAGCTTTTTACATGTATATTTCCTTTAATAACTATTAGTAGGGGGTATTGGTAGGTTCAACCCCAGCAGGGTGGTAGTGGTCGGTCTAAAAATAGAACTCCCCCCCCCCAGCTAAAAATAGATTTCTAAAAATAGCTAACCTAAAAAAAAAAAAATAATAATAAAAAAAAAAGTTTTAAAAAAAAAAAAACCTAACTTTTACTTTTTGCTGACGTCATAGAGGTCAATGACCTTTCAACCTTAGATTGCCCCCCCCCAGCTAAAAATAGATTTCTAAAAATAGCTAACCTAAAAAAAAAAAAATAATAAAAAAAAAATTTTTCAAAAAAAAAAAAAAAAAAAACCTAACTTTCACTTTTTGCTGACGTCATAGAGGTCAATGACCTTTCAACCTTAGATTGCCCCCCCCCCCTCCCCCCCCCCCGTGACGTCATAGACTACCACCCTGCTGAGACCTGGAATTTAAATCTTGATTGACAGGACCGTTATGGAAAGTTAATGACTCGGCTATTGTTGGTACAGGGCTGTCCTAGCTTTCACCGTACCGTCTTCAGTTTAGGTTGGGAGCTTGACAAGTACGGACGCAAGTATGGACTGTGACTACTGGGACTGTGAGATCAGCGATGAAGAGTTGGCGAGAGTTTGCGCTGAAGCTGAGAGGATGGAGGTGGAAGAGGAGCAGCAACACAACTACATCAGCAACAGGAATTGGATCAATCCGAAGGAACAATGGAAAGAAGAAAAATTCACTGATTTGGACTGTCGCTACTTTACTCCAAAACTAAAATTCTTTACACTCCCAGACCTTGAAGAATATGAGAAGCAGCTAATGTGGCGTGGGAAGGAGTTTTGGAGTAGATGGGCAGGATGCCCATCAGACGATGACTTGGAATGGTTTTCATCAGATTATTACTACTTGGAAAATGAGTATCCACTTGAACAGGATGAGAAATGGGAACCAATAGAAACAGAGCAAAAATACTTCAGGGAAGTCGAAAAATATTGGTTTCCGGATAACCATTGGTGCCGACCATTGAAATATGTATGGTGGCCGGAGGAATCTTACTTGAAACTATTGGAAAATAAAAATTGATTATCCTGTAAAATCCTTTCACCTCCACCCTCTCAGCGAAAAACGGCCTTTTTAAAGGCCACCTAAGCCTTAAAATGACTTAGAAATAAGATAGAAACAGCCGCTTGTTCGGTTGCTTCAGGAAAGGTCATTGACCTTTGTGGCTATTAATAGAACCCCCCCCCCCCCCGACCACTAACCCAAAAAAAAAAGACCCCCCCCCCTCATACCAGTCAGGTCATTGACATGATTAGGGCAATGACAGGATTATCGAAAGTAGACCCATTAGTGAAACTATAATCAGTGCTTTTACTGGTGGAATTAGAAAGCTGGCGTGACATGTTAAGTGGCTAGCAACCTATTTTGGCCTGGGAAAGTTTGGAAGTTTTAGAAACTACTGGCTAATGACCTTGTTGTTACATCCGTGTTGATGACCTCGGCTGACTGTTGCTGATATTACGGTCTCAGGTGTTCATTTTGGTTTTGGAGCTCGAACAATGAAGACGCTACAGCAACTGAGCGCTGCATGCATTGCTGATGCTTTCCGTTGTTGGGGGGAGGTTGAGCAAGGTCTTGGACACATTTTACCTCCGTCCATAGTAAAACTTGTAATAAGAGAAAGAGCAAGGAAAGATTTTGAGGAACAACGAGAAGAACTTGAGGTGCGAGAAAATACAGACTGGCTGTCAGGAAGAATGGTTACAATGTACTATGACTTGTATTTGGAAGATCAAGTAAGGAAAGAGATGTTGGATTTTTTCCTCAACAACATCGAATTAATGTTTCCGTAAGGAATTTGAATAAATGGGGAAATAAACTGTGGAAAAATAAACTGTGGAAAAATAAAAGTTAACACCTTAAATCCTCCCTCCTCCCCCATCAGCGATCAATCGGCCTTTTTAAAGGCCACCTAAGCCTTAAAATGACTTAGAAATAAGATAGAAACAGCCGCTCGTTTGGTTGCTTCAGGAAAGGTCATTGACCTTTGTGGCTATTAATAGAACCCCCCCCCCGACCACTAACCAAAAAAAAAAGACCCCCCCCCTCCCCCCCTCTCCCCCCCCCGACCACTAACCTCAAAAGAAAAAAAAAAGACCCCCCCCCATACCAGTCAGGTCATTGACATGATTAGGGCAATGACAGGATTATCGAAAGTAGACCCATTAGCGAGACTATAATCAGTGCTTTTACTGGTGGAATTAGAAAGTTGGGGCTGACAGGATTATCGAAAGTAGACCCATTAGCGGAACTATAATCAATGCTTTTACTGGTGGAAATAGAAAGCTGGGGCTATTAGCAGGTATTAAGGGAACAATGTCTTGTTGGTTCTGCTTATAGCTGGAAATCTAGAAACTTCTGGACAATGACCGTCCGGTCACGTAGACCTGCTTTCACCGTATAAAGACCTCACCGTTTCTAGCTCAGTTTAGTTTGGGAGTTTGCAACGATCAGTTAGCAAGTGCGCGTGTGCTCTGTGCTGTCAGTGATCTGTATACTCTTTGTGTCACAACACCCAGTGCTACATCATCTTTATTTCTTCAATCACTGAGTAAGTTATTACATTATTTATTTTAATTGATTTTTTTCTTTTATTATAAATTTTAATTCTAAACTTTAAATGTGGCTTATAAATGTGTGAAGGATGATATTAATTTTGAATAACTACAGATTAGCTTAATTTAACTTTCATATGTTTCACAAAGTAATTTGACGTAAATTGAAGAAAAATATGAAAACTTAAAGTTTAAAAATGAAATAATAATTTATTTTTATTTTGATTTTATTTGATTTATTTATTTATTTATTTTTTTTTTGAAAATCACTTTTAACTTAATTGAGTTTTAAAGTTTCATAAATGACCTTTCAGTTTTAATGATAGTTGTCATAATGATTAAAAGAATTTATTAAAGGATTTAGTTGTAAAGTAGTAAATGACTTAGAGATCATTGACCTCCATGGTTATAATTAGCCCTGACCCCCCCCCTCCCCCCCCCTCCCCCCCCCCGAGCCAAAAATAGACCTGAACCCCCCCCCCCCCCGAGCCAAAAATAGACCTGACCTGACCCCCCCCCCGAGCCAAAAATAGACCTGACCTGACCCCCCCCCCCGAGCCAAAAATAGACCTGACCTGACCCCCCCCCCCCGAGTCAAAAATAGACCTGACCCCCCCCCCTTCTAAAATAGATTCAGGACTTGTACAAATTTTCAGACTTTTAAATGCTGTTCTTGTATTATAGTTGCATGATAGTTTTAAGTTAAGTTTGTACAATCCGGCTGGCATATAACCGGGGGCGGCTAGACACTGTATAGATTGGATATGTTTTGTCAAAATTGTAGTTAAACAACTACTACTATACAGTGTTGGGCTCAGGTCAAACTCGGGTCAGTTCACGGATTTTACAAACTTGTGTGCATGATAGAAATTAATAAATAGCATAAGTTCTTATGAAAGTGTTCAGTCTGCATCGAGACAATGTAGAGACAGTGTCATGTCGCATAGGTTTCTACGTACAGCGAGGCTTGTTTTGTGATTTCAGGATGGAGTTCCACTGCGACGTCTGCGGCAAGTCCTACAAGAGCCGGGATGCACATCGCCGTCATCAGGCGGAGCACAATGCTCCGAAGCTGGACTGTGTGCTTTGCGGCTACTCCACTACTCGTAGGGACTTGATGAAAAAGCACAAGTCGTCAGTGGGACACCAACAGCGATCTACAGGGGTGCAGCCGCCTCCACCAGAGCCTCGCTTCGTCTGTGGAGTGTGTAGCACCTCTTTTACACTGGAGAAGAACCTCCAGCAGCATATGCGGGAGCAGCATGACCCGGACGTCGAGAGGAACTTCCGCTGCCAGTATTGTGGACGGCAATTCTCTCGGCGTGGGAACCATGCGGCGCATGAGGAGTTTCACTGCCCCGTGAAGAGGGAAGCAGAGTGGGGCCCGTCAGTGTCTTTCTCAGCTTCCCGGCCAGGGGTGAAGCGTCCGCACCCGCAGCAGCTGGAGGAGTCGGCACAGCCTGAAGAGGAGTCACCGCAGCCGGGACCGTCTTCAGAGCCTTCGCCGGGACCTTCTTCAGAGCCTTCGCCGGGACCTTCTTCAGTGCCTTCACCGGGACCTTCTTCTTCAGAGCCTCAGCCTCGCGTGGTGAGTGTCGCCGACGACGTCGACGTTGATGACGACGACGGCCCGACCTTTGTGCGTGTGGAGGTCGGGTACGGCAGTAGGCTCCAAACATTCGCGCTGAAGGAGCCTATGCCGGCACTCAGGACAATCCCCGAGGTGATGAGAGACTTAAGGTGCCATTTAGTTAGATTGATAAGGAACGCGATCGAGGAACACCCTAATATTAAAGTGAACTTGTTCCTCGAGTGCGAGTTTGTTGATATTACCGGTGAGAATAAGTGTAAGCGGGCATTCAAGACCAAAAATGCTCCTCTCGATAGCACGAGCGACTTTGAAAAATTTGTTGAACTATCCTTTGAAAAGCTCGTGCATGAGAAGGAGCAATGCGAAATGGTAGGCTCTGGTTGGACATACCTGCGCGTGACGAACTTGGAAGTGCGAATAAACAGGTATAGTCCATTGGGCGGTGGAGCGCGACATATTTCACTGCCCAAATCGCTCGCGGGTACGCGAAGTGTAGTGAATGTGTTTAACAAGGACGACAAGTGCTTCGCCTACGCTATGCTGAGCAAGTTCGTTGTGTCACACCCCGAGCGGCCGGAGTCTTACCCGCAGGCCTTGTTTGCCCGCTACAATTTTGAAGGACTCAAGTTCCCCGTTGCACCTAAAGACATTGCACGGTTTGAACGAAACAATCCTAATGTTAGTGTGAATGTCTATGCACTCGAGGTTATGTATATAGAAGCGCTAGGGTGTTCCCGGTACACTGTGTATCCGCTTCGTACCTGTCGGCGGGAAATGGCAGATCATACAGATTTGCTGTACCTGACTAAAGACGGCAATGCACATTACTGCTGGATTAGGGACTTGAGCCGTCTCGTCAGGCCGCAGCTGACACGACATGAGCAAAAACTGTATGTATGTAAGCGGTGTTTCGCACACTTCGATGATCGCGAAAACAAACTCGGCTTGGACGGTAAGACAAGACTGGAGCAGCATCGACGGTACTGCGGAGTGGAGGTGCCGCTTCGCATGGACCTCGCTGCGAAGAAGACCATCCAGTTTAGCCACCCGGAGTTCAGCAGGAAGGACCGCTTCGCCATCTATGCGGACTTCGAGTGTGCTTTGCAGCCTGCATCGGAGGTGTCCAACGACGAGCATCCGGCTGGAGGTACAGCGTCTCGCATCCATGTCCCGTATGCCTTCTGCTACCATGTCCATGACAACCGTGGGGAAGCGTGCAAGACGGTGACATACTTCGGTGACGATGCATCTAGGGTCTTCATGCACCGCCTGAAGGAAGATGTGAGACGCATCAAGGAACTCCTCTTCAATGACAGGAACCTTCGTGCTACGCTTTCGCCATCGGAGTGGGCAGAGTTTCGTGCTGCCACAGTGTGTTACTTGTGCGGTAAACAGTTCGTTGACGGTAGCAAGGACGTGAAAGTGCGCGACCACAACCACGCGGCTCCGTACGAATACCGCGGTGCGGCACACCGGTCGTGCAATCTCCGCTATCGGGAACAACAAATCATCAATGTGTATTTTCATAACCTATCCAACTATGATGGACACTTCATTGTGCGCGAGTTGGCAGTGGATCCTGGTAGCGTTGAGGTTGTCGCCCATACGGAGGAACGATACATATCCTTCACAAAGAAATTCGTCTACGACGAGGTCATCGGCGAGGCACCCACTGCAGCGAGACGACGACGGCGACGTCAGCAGCAGCAGCCTTCGAACAGGCCGCCGTCGCCACAGCCTTCAACTTCAGTGCAGCAGCCGCCACAGCCTTCTACATCATCGGAGCCGGCGCAGCAGCAGAAGAAGAAGCAGCGGAAGAAGAGAGGACTTGTAATCCGAGTACGATTTGTTGACTCGTACAAGTTCCTTTCTTCGAGCCTTGCCAGCCTTGCAGCAGCTTTACCACCGGAGCAACTCGTCGAGACGAAGAAAGCGTTCCCCGACCCGGCGAAATTCGACCTTGTGCGACGAAAGGGGGTGTTCCCATACAACTTTGTAACGTCGCTCGAAGTGTTGGGGTCAACCACGGACCTTCCGCCCAAGGAGGCATTCTATAATGACCTCACACTCGAGCACATCTCGGACACGGACTATCATCATGCACGAAACGTATGGGACACCTTCCAGTGCGCGACTCTGGGAGATTATGCGTCGGTGTATCTGCAGTGTGACGTAGCTCTACTGACAGACATTTTCGAACAATTTCGTGATACGTCCCTGCAGCAATACGGACTTGACCCGGCGCATTACCTCACCCTGCCCTCCTACGCGTGGGATGTAATGTTAAAGTTGACAGATGTGAAACTAGACACAGTGCGGGACTTTGATATGTTTATGTTTTTTGAACAGGGCATCAGGGGAGGTATCTCCCAGGCAATTACGCGTCATGCAAAGGCGAATCACGACCGGTGCCGCACAGAAGATCGTGTAGCCGATGAACCATCACGTTACCTAATGTACTTCGACGCGAATAACCTGTACGGATGGGCCATGTCGGAACCTTTGCCTACAGGACAATTTGAATGGCTCTCCGAACAGGAAATACAAGACTTGGACATTGCGTCACTTGATCCGTACGGTGAGTTCGGGTACGTGTTGGAGGTGGACTTACATTATCCTGAACGGCTGCACGATCTTCATAAAGATTTACCATACTGTTGCGAAACCCGCCGCCCGCCGACAGGTAAATTCCCGAAGCTGATGACTACATTATACGATAAGGAACGATACATTTGCCACTACAGAGTCCTCCAACAGGCCCTGCAGAACGAGTTAGAGCTGACTCGCATTCATCGTGTTGTTCGTTTCCGTCAGTCTTGTTGGCTGGCGCCGTACATCCAGAAGAACACGGAGCTGCGGAAACTTGCCAAGACCAAGTTTGAACAGGACTTTTTCAAACTTATGAACAACGCGGTCTTCGGCAAGACAATCGAGAATGTGAGGAAGCGACTCAACATGGAACTGGTGGTCAACAAACAACGCTTCAGCAAGCTGGTGGTAAAACCAAACTTCTTGGACAGGACATACTATGGGAACAACGTCACACTCATGCACATGGCCAAGATCCGCATAGTGCTCGACAAGCCAATCTATGTCGGCATGTGCGTGCTTGACATATCAAAGTGGCTGATGTATGACTTCTTAGCGAGGATGAAACGGAAGTATAAGGATAGGCTAGAAGTCGACTATATGGATACAGATAGTTTTATCCTGTCCATCATCAGCAACGACTTCTACAAGGAAATGAAGGAACACCTTGACGACTTTGACACCAGTTCCTACCCGAGGACTCATGACTGCTTCAGCATGACCAACGCCAAAGTCCTTGGCAAGTTCAAGGACGAGTGCAACGGGCTACCGCTGTTGGAGTACCTAGGCTTGCGGTCTAAGCTGTACTTCTTGGACATTTGCGACGATGAAGAGAACAGTGAAAACAGCGAGACCGCGACCAATGATGGACCATCGCCACCAAAACGTGTAAAAACCGTTAAGAAGGCGAAAGGTGTTGATAGGGGCGTAGTGAAGAACGTTTTAACCCCGGACGACTACCGCGAGTGCCTCTTACACGGAGTGATTAAGCGAACTGTGAATACGCGTTTCCAGTCGCGACATCACCGCGTTTATACCGTGCAGGTTGAAAAAATTTCTTTAAGCTCCACGGACGATAAACGATACATCTTACCGGACGGTGTACATACTTTGCCGTGGGGCCATAAAGACATCCCTGACATGGGTGATGGTGGCGGTGATGACAGCGGTAGTGTAGGTTCGAACGAGGAAAACCTACGCACCCTCGTCGACCTACTCGATGCTGAAGATGAGGACCTGTAGTGGCTAACGGACAGTGTGCGCGAGTGGGTAACCCCCAAACTGTGACAGTGCGCGAACTACTTCGTGGGGACAGTGCGCGAGTTGTACTGCACGCGAATGGGTAACCTCCAAACTTTGACAGTGCGTGACTTCATTGTGGGGACAGTGCGCGAGTTGTGCTGCACGCGAGTGTTTGTGCGCGAATGGAGGTTACCCAAAACAGTGCGCGAGTGGGTGGATCGGAGCGGGTGTAGGGGTGTGTGGGAGCCCGCTCGGGGGGAAACCCCCAAAAACAATTGTTAGCATATTACTGCATTATTAGTGTGTGATTTAATAAAGTGATCAATAAAATGATTTATCATCACACTCGGGTTTTTTCTTCCCACTTTTTTCTTATTCTATAGGGAATAAGGTATAATAATAAGTCAATGTAGTAATTATTATTATTTTATTTTTCCAATCGACCTTATACCTATCAATAAAGGTTATATAAAAATTAGATGTAGAATTCTGCGAAGAGCATCTGGACCAGCATATCATTCTCAGCAGTGGAGTCACCGAAGAGTTGGACGAAATCATTCATCTTCATGTCATAGTTGGTACGGCAGTACAGGTAGGTCAGACAGTAGTGGCCGCAAACCGAAGTATCCAAGCCTTGTAGACGGTACTTGTTGTAGGTGTAATGCAACATATGGCCATTGATGTTACGTCTCAGAAATTGTTGAAAATCGCCATGATACGGAGGTCTGCCAAAACTGTCGAAATATTCAACAACATAACTGTTATTGTTGCTGGTATCTTGTCCTCCAGCTCTGTAGAATGCCACCCAATGTTCTCCACTATGTGTATGCGGTTGGGTGTTTACCACTAATGCAGATGACGGAGCAATATGTCTCGGTAGACGATCTGATGCAAACACTCCGACATGTTGTACATTCGGTAATTGTAGTAAATATTTTCTTATAGTTGTGGTATTCATTCTTGTGAAACTGTAGTCAGATCCAAGCTGGTATACACTGATTTAGTCGTTGTAGTCTTTTTGCGGTTTTGTTCGTTGTTGTGGCGACGAGGACAGCAACAATAACACGTTCCACAATGCGACTCTTTAGCTGTTAGTAGTAGCCAGCCACGTAGCAGTGTGCAATTGACCAAAGCACAACGGTGTTGTACACTTTTATGCTGACCGCAACGTATCGTATTGGTGGACAATAGATTGCTAATGGTGGACAATGATCCGCATCCAATATCACCCATGTCAACTACTAGCACTTTGTCATTGTTTGTTATAAGATGTTTCATGGTATATTGTTTCTTTTCCGATCCTTTTACGTACACAACTGATTGGTTATTGAGACATGTACGTAGTTTATCAATCAATACATGGTACGATATATCACCATGATTCCAGTCAATACCGTGACAGTGTTTGGTTAACCAGTAACTTTCTCGAAGTTTTTCTTCAGACAAAAAGTCACGATCAAACGGTGGACGAGCAATGTGGTGAATCAGTAGTGTTCCAGTACACACATCAATAACACTGACTTCTTTTACTATATAATAATTACTGTTGTCTTTGAAACATTGTAAATCCAACACCACAGACGACTGACACAATTGATGTTCTGCCGACATGTTTATTATAACACTGTCAGTGATGTACTGGCTGTAATGCACTAGTTGACTGTGCTTTATACATTTAGCCGGCATAGTCCACCGATACGTTACGATGTCGATCAATCTCAATGACATTGTCCAGTTCTGCATAGACAATAATGTTGACTGATTCGGTCAATGCTTCGCTGAATCCAATCTCGATGCGTAGATTTCCATTGCGTACCAGGTTCCAATGGCTGGACTCGTTAGCGCTCAAGTCAGGTGTTAAGTCAAACGCTAACAGACAATAACCTTTTTCGAAATCTTGTCTGCTGATATCATTACCGGTATTGTCAAAATGTATTCCGGTACCGCTGAACAGTGTGTGATACGATAGCGCATAGGCAACATCCGTATCATTACCAAACACTGGCTGTAATGCTTTCATCGGCACTTGTTCACCATCCAAGTACAGTGCGAAATAATTCATCTTGAAATGATGGAAATTAAATGGATTTTTCTTGTAATCTCCGTTGAATGCTTGATTAGTAATCATGCCGACAATTACACGTTTTGGTAACTGACCCAAGTACACACTGTCCAATGTTTTGCTCAGTATGCCAGCGGGTAATGTGATTGATTTCACTTCAACACGTGTGATCGGATATTTGGCAGTACCACTCTCGAGTGTTTTACTATGTGCCAACAGTACGCTCGGATTGATTTTACAACGACGAACAAACAGATTTGTCTCTTTGATATGTACTTTATATGTTGTGTTATTGTCCGACATGATGGCAAATGCGTTCCTCGATCTGATCAAACGTAAACGCATCTCTACACCGTTTAACATGAACTTGTTCTGATTGCACAAGTCAATGTGTAGATGACCGATCATGTCTGCATAGTGACTCTTTTCAGTAAATTTTCGTCGTTGTACTAGTCCTTCATTTTCTTCTTTACAATTATCCATGTTATTAGAGTCATCTTTGTAGAATAACACACTTGTCATGTGTGACTTTTTAGCATCATGTCCGTAGTTTAAAAGGTTTTCCAAATACGCACGATAGGCGTAGGTATTGTTTTGCGGTGACACTAGTTTATTATTCAAGTGTAAATCCACTTGGCTAAATAGCGAATGTAACCAGTTATTAACCGGACCAAATTCCTTAATCGCATCGGCAGCTGTAAATTTTGTTCCATCTTCTTTGACAATAGTGGCTTGTACGTGTAATAATGTTTGTGATAAGTCCGTATATTCATCACCATGTCCGGGTATGACAAATTCAATAGGTGAGTCATCCGTCAATGACGATATGGGTTTATATTGCACCCATTTACCACTGTCAATGCTGGTCTGTGTCGGTGGTAGCGAGAATAAGTCTAATTCCGTCTTTGTACATTCGCATGATTTCTGGTGAATAAATGACATGGTGTTTAAGAGAAAATATCAATTTGTCTTCTCGATGAACTAGTTGTCTTCCGCTTTTTCTTATGTTGCACACGCCGCTTTACTTTACGTGTCACTCGTTTACGTAACTTTCGTTTAGTCACTGATGATTTGCGTAGCTTACGTTTCCTCGCTGGAGACGTCCGTGCTCGAAGGAGTTTCGTCAAAGACTGTGGTGTGACACGTGTGATGCGCCTCTTCTTATAGACACCACTGCCGCCACCGCGAAGCACGCGTTCCAGTTTGTCGTCAGCTCGACGTTTAAGTCCACCAGTAAATTGTTTAAGACGTTCATTCGCTGCATTTCGTGGGTTCATAGTACCATCAGCTATATCACTGAGAAACCCAACACCTGAACGTAATGCCTCCTTGCCCACAGCAGTTGCACCTGACTTGATTAATGGCATGACTGAACGAACAAGTCCACCAAGAAAACTTCCAATCCCATGTCCACGTTGATACGGTGCGCCTCTATACACTGATACAATACCACTACTACCGCCAAGTTGTTGATCACGGTAGTATTTGAGGTAGGGATCGATAAGATTCATTATACTGTTGTAACTGCTGGTACTCTGCGGAGGTGAAGTTTCATGTACGTAGTACCGAACTCGAATGGCAAGTGATGACCTTTGTCGTCCCTTAAATCAATTTCCACACTCTCGAACGAGCTCTTTATGACAGGCATGTAGTGCGGTGAAGTGAAATGCACAACCTTATGAGACCCGTATTTATAGTCAGTGGTGTCAATGTTGACTATTTTTAACAGTGGTGCTACAGTGTCACCCACTAATTGCGGTTCTACAAGGTCACAATAGACATAAATGTCTGCTGGAATGCCAGCTAATAAGTTTGGTGGTCTTGTAGCTTTCCTATGTCTTTTCACATCCACATTATTTACATCATATCCTAACTGTAACGCTAAAGTGGGGCTAAGTTCAAGTTGTGTTAGTGTATCTGTCATTGTAATCAATTCAACCTTTTTTGTATCACTATCATACTCGAACTCAATACTGTTAAGTTTAAGTTTTGTATTCCCGTTAATTGCTGCTAGCAATTCATTAATATCTTTGTAATTGCCAGACTCCACTTTAGCTACAGTCAAATTTGTATTAGTAACTTCATTATCTTCAATTTCAGCAGTTGGTTTTGTGTAAATATATATGTTAGCATCATTACCAACTGTTAAAAACGAGCATGGATAGTGTGCTTCAACTAGTGCTATTTCCCAATCTGCTCCGTCACCACCAGGCAAATGTATTGTTGATGGAAAATGTGTCACATAATGAGTCACTGTATTGTTCGGATAGTAGTCCATCGAACTATTGCTAGGCAGTGTCAAATAAAACTGATTATGTCTAGACAGTGACATGACGGTTAGGTTAGGTTAGGTTATTTGTTTCACTTCAGATGCAGGTATCCAAGAATTAAATTCGTCTCCGTAACCTACCCACTTGACGAGGTAACGCTTACTGCGACCTCTACCCTTAGTGTCAAGTATTTTATCAATTTGGTACAATCGATCCGGTCCTATTGTCACCTTTTGTAGCTCATGTTCATAGAAACGACCGACTAAGGGTTTACCATTCAAGTCCCTTATTATATACAATGGTAGTGGTTGTGATCCATATTCTCGATCAATAACAAAAAATTCTTTACTCCAATTGGTCTCGTAGCCTTTTGCAAATGTACCTTTCTCTTTAGCAATACGCACTGTATCACCCGGTTTGAACTTTGGTTTTTTACGTTTTGGTAATGAGCTGTCTTTGTACATATGACTCCATACTTGGTACACTGTACTTTTGTTTGCTTTCACAACGTCCATCGGACATAAACCATTACCCAAACTTCGGTGTGCACTGTTATTGTAAGCATCAACCAATTCATCCAACACATCGATATAACGAAATGTGTTTTTATATGTTAAATATCGCCACATACGTGTTTTCAGTGTGCGATTGACTCGTTCGACAACAGCCGCTTTAACATCGGGGTTTTGTGTAGTGACATATTTCACATGATAATCTCTAAACACACGGTTCACTTTTGCACCTATAAACTCTGTTCCTTTGTCAGTTTGTAAACAACATGGTGGTACAGTGTAAGGACTGTTAAAAATTCGTTCGAATGCTGCTGCCACTTCTTCACCGCTCTTACGTTTTAATGGTTCCACATATAACCGCTTACTAAACACATCAATCACTGTTAGCAAGTAATTGTAGCCATCATTATATGAACTAAGTCCTCGCATATCATTCAGGTCAGCTTGCCATAATTCATTCGGTCCAAACACAACATATCTGTTACGTGGAAATCGTTTTCGAACAGGTTTGTGTAATGTATAGGTGTCTTGGGTGCGTAACCATTCGATAACTTGTCGTTTTGTTTTGTTCTTTTTCTTCTTACTTCGACGTAATGCTCTGACAAGTGGGCTAATACCACCAAACGAGCCTGGGTTTGCAGGATCATAATACACTTTCTCTTCCATCACTGTTCATGACTATAGTGTAAATGACTATCACATACCAAGTACACCTATACTTATACATTTTAATCTATAGTGAA
Source organism: Flexamia atlantica (assembly GCA_035578135.1). Taxonomy (NCBI): domain Eukaryota; kingdom Metazoa; phylum Arthropoda; class Insecta; order Hemiptera; family Cicadellidae; genus Flexamia; species Flexamia atlantica. The sequence goes on from JAQJVK010000010.1 coordinate 17,134,796, forward strand.
TGCATCCCACTGTAAAGGTTTTCCTCTTCGTGCTCCTGTCCTTGACCTTAATCTATGGGCTATTGGCGTTGGGCTCGGTGATGGCGGATAATATAACGAGTGGTGTGGTGTTGAAGGAGTATGCTGTCTTGATGGTGAAGGTGTAACCAAACCTTCTTCCAAATATGGTTCACGACCAATATACTGTCGAGCTTGTGCATTGCTTATGTACTCGGTCGGTACGTTCATATCATTTAATGCATCCAATACTTCATGCCAGCCTGTAGGTACATTTTCCAGTCTTCGCACTCGTACAATTGCATGTAACACATCAATAATGTTCGAACCAGGTATTCTAGTGTTATGAACAATAACCGTACCATCAGGGTCCCATGTGATTATCTGTTTGTTACGTTTTATAAATCTTAACAAGTTGCGTACATCCTTTTGATACGTGGCAGGAAATGTTTGTACAATATCATCCTCATTATCCTCTTCTTGTATCATTGGTAAAGAGATAGGGTTACGTTTTTGTGAGCTAAAATATAAAAATCTCTGCAATACTTGTTGATACTGTTTCCACTTTTCACTATCATCCAATGTTTTGTCTTGTAATATTCGATGCATTTCAACATCCAAACTATTAGTGTTAACCATGGATGAACGAGTAAGTTTTGATTGTGGGACAGTAGCTACAGGCATGGGCTCACTACGCATTCGCTCAATTAGCTCTTGTGGCACAATAAGCATTTTTTTCGAATGTTCCAAGTTGGGACTATCCATTTTTCACTCTAACTAATTGCACTATTAAGAACTGTTTGTAATACAGTACTTAATAACAGTGGTAATAGAAATCCACCACCGTGTTGTACAAGATATTTACGTTTCTTGCCCCAATTCTCACCACGTTTCACTAGACGTCTGAGCACCTTTTTATGTTTACGCAATTGTCGTTTTTGTTTGTCTGTTAACTGGATATTACCACGTAACAAGTTGTATGCGCACTCGCACACTGATCTAATACGACTGACGTCACAAGCCTTCAACAGTGCTTTACGTTCCTTCGGTGTAGCGTGTATCAGTGCCGTTAACAGAGCAGCGTCTTTCTTCACACACTGTGACATTACGACTGAGTGACTGGTCTCTAGTGTACACCTTTTATTTATACTTTTTCGGTTGATAAACATATTGTTGTTTTTCATCAGGTAATATACCCGTACGTATACGCACCTCGTCTGGTGTGGACTGTTTTAAATCCAACAACAAATAACCATGCGGAGTACGTGTAGCATCAGCATACGCTTCTTCAATAAACCTTGTATTTTCCGGATACACTTGTCGGGCTAAATGTTTTATTTGAGCCCGGTCTCTTGGATTTTTAAAAAGCACTATATAATGAGCATTTAGTGAAATGTCTCTTTGCCCTCGTCCTTGGTGGAAAATGTTTTGTGTTATAAAAAATACACTCAAGTTCCTATGGTGAGAGCCCTTAGTAAACAAGTCCACTATTGTATTGGATCCTGAGGTGGCTGATGATTCACGCATCATATCATCAACAATTACCAAAGTGGGTGTACCATCAAAGTCCTCCATATTTGGTAACCCTTCCCTATATTGCACATTACCACTATCACTTACACCAGGATTTAAACCCGGGGAATGATGCCAGTAAATATTATTAAACTTTGTATCACACATAAAATCCAAATACTTAATAAATCTGGCTACGAAATATGATTTCCCCGAGCCAGAAGGTCCGGCCACTATGGCTGAAAATGGATGTTGCCACCTCAAGTCCATTTTGTCAACTGAACAAAACTACACACTTACTATCACTCTTATAAACTTAAAAAAAAAAAAAAAATTAAAAATGGGTATAGGGAGTTGATAAATAAACAAGACGGTTTATTCTGTAAATGTGGCTATACTTATTTACTTGTAAAACTATCAAAATTTATAATTATTTAAGAGTTTCTTCATGTTTCTTGCTTTACAAATTTGATTCTTCTTCTTTTAAACAAACTCCAAAGGAGTAAATTTACTGCCAGGTGCAGCCGTACGTCTCACCAAATGAAGGCGATCCCCGTAGCCTGCGTTGTACTGCTCGATCATGATGTCACTGAGGCCCTCGTTGAAGCGTCGTGGTAGGTACACCCGAAGATAGTAGTCCTCGCCGACTTGTCCTTCCAATGTAGCCATGATGGTCGGTCCGTACGGTGTGTTAACTCGTTCCAGTTGCGCAATCCGGTAGCCACACTCTTCACGGAGATCCGTAATTTTACTATACGGTGCACTCGCTTTGCAAGAATTTAAACACGTCTTCAAGTCCATCTTCATGTCCATCTTCACAGGCGCACACTGTTTAACATTCACGGGAATCATAGACATAATGAGTACGCAACACTTACGGTATCAAGTCAGAACAACAACACGACCACACGGTACGGTGACTGGACAGCGAATGATGTAGGGTGGGGGGTCACAGCGCAGCTAAGTAGTGTCAGACTTTCACCATTAAGCCGGACCTTCCCCAATTAGGCAGGATTTCTAGAACATTCTTAACCGCATTCCATTGTCAGGTGTGCAGCGCCAAACTTTCCCCAATTAGTCTAGCTTTCTTGACCGCATTCCACAGTTAGGTGAGCGGCGCCAGACTTTCCCCGATCAGTCAAGCTTTCTAGTACATTCTTGTCCGCATTCCATTGCTCGGAAATACACTCCCTTAGTTTAATTTTGTCTTGTTAACCTCATTTATGATTTTGTAACTTTCCACATCTCTCAGGTGTTTCAGCCGGTCTTTTACGTTTCACCACCGCCTTTTTGTCTCCACTCCTTGATGTTGCACAATCTTGAGTCGGTTTGCGCCATGCTGCTAATGGCATCTTACTTTGTATCAGTCCATTTAATTTAGGTACTCCGGTCTTAGCATCAACCCACTTATTTTGCAATTGTAATAATAATGGGTTTAAAGTGTTGAATAATTCGTCATTATCATTTAAATATATTCCACAATTGTAAGTGGGAGCACCTTTGTTATACAAATGCAACTTGAGCAATACTTTTCCACAATTATCCGGGTTCTGTACTGTATATTGATACTCATTGTCAGTCCACATTATTGTCGGAGAATCATTAGTAGACCTTACGCTCCATCCACTTGCAATGTTACTGCTAATTTCCTTGTTGCTGCTAGTTGAAGTGGTGTCCGTCTGCACACTTGCTTCATTAGTCTTCTTTTTTCTTGTAACACGTTTCTTCTTTTGCGGTGGTTGTTTTTCATCAGTCACTGTAGGCATTTGTAATAAATCCGGAAAATATATCGCATTATCATCACTAACTTGATTCATTTCTTCTATCTCTTTCATCAATAACCTAATTGATTCATCCACTTCACTGATTGTAGTCATGATGTTAAACACGACCGCTCACACTGACTGCACTCACCAAACTGACCTTACAAGCTGATGTCTCGATAGTCATATTCTAACACCACTGCACTCTCATGACTTAAACTTGAACTATAACTCATTGTATTTAAAAACACACATCTTGCATTACACAACACATATTTAAGTATTAACTGCTGACATAAACCTCTTCGCTTATAATTTCTATCTCTGATTTTACAAAAAGTCATATCAATTAATTTACTCGCTATTCCAAAACTTTCCCGCATATTGTCACTACAACACGACATTTTGGTCTAGCCTTCGCAGACAACTAATAGTTGTCCTAAATTCCTACACTCTTACACAACAGTGTAAGACCAACTTTCACATTCCATTAGTGAAAGTAGTGGTCGGACTGGTTTCAGCAGGGTGGTTGGGGGGGGGGTCTTTTTTTTTTTTTTGAGGTTAGTGGGGGGGGGTCTAAGGTTGAAAGGTCAATGACCTCTATGACGTCACCAAAAAGTGAAAGTTAGGGTGTGTGTTTTTTTTTTTTTTTTTTTTTTTGAAAACTTTTTTTTTTTTTTTAGGTTAGCTATTTTTAGAAATCTATTTTTAGCCGGGGGGGGGGAGTTCTATTTTTAGACCGACCACTACCACCCTGCTGGGGTTGAACCTACCAATACCCCCTACTACTATTGTATTCTTAAACCAAATTAAAATAAAAAAAATTAAAATTAATACTTAAAGGCGGTATAGACATATTGTTATGTCTACAGAAAGAACCGGGCAAAAGAGCGTTGTAGCCGCCTTCAGCCAATTAATGAAAGTGTTGATAATATTCATATAGTATTCTTAAATGTAAAATCTCGATCTAGAAATATAAACATAATTCATACTACAGACTTAAAGTGCCACGTTTGTATAGGGCATAAAGAGGAGGCTCCAGTCATGAAAAATATCGCGTTTCTACCTGCTCCTCCCATAAGGCCAATGTTAACTTTGAAATTAGGTACAGCCTCAACCGCTCAACCACAATCGTTAATTTTTAGCTCATTTGAAAGAACTAAAGATAATCTAGCGATTTCAATGAGCAGAATTTTGATAACCCATTTAGTAATTAGTAATTTAACAATTAGTACTTTAAATTTTCACAGTTGGTAATTTAACAATTCCGAAAATACGATTTTTTGCGATTTTTTAACAACCAAACAAAAAACTACATCAAAATTCTGCTTACTGGAATCGCTAGATAATTTTTTGTCCTTTCAAAAGGGCTATGAATCAACGATTTTGGTTGAGCGGTTGGTGCTGTAATGAATTTTAAAATTAACATTGGTCTTATGGGAGAAGCAAGTAGTCGCGCGGGACTGGAGCCCCCTCTTTTCGCTCGGCATTTGCGGTTTGTTTGCGTTCCAAAACCGCCGCCGCTGCCACACCGCGGGTCTAGCTACCTGGACCACTTTGGCTCAATTCCGCCTCGTACCCTGTAATTAATTTTTCGTCCCTGTCATTAGGAGCGCGTTACTGGCTCAGTCGTGGTGTAACCCCGCGGACCAACGGCAAGGTTTAGGAGATCAAAGTCAGTCAAGTACAACAAGAGAAATGTTCGATGAGTTGTGTCACCTCTGGATTAGAAGATCAAGACTCGTTTCAAACTCAACCAACAGAGATCGATACGGGCATCGAAGAGCACGAGTTGGGTCATATTTCAAATTCAAGGGCCGAGGGAGACCACGCACCAGAACCTCAACCTGAACCAATCGGTCTAAGAAGATCAATTCGGAAAAGAAAACTACCAACACGTTTCCCCGAACTATTAACTAAGAAGGGAGGACTCTTATATCTTTGCCATTTCATTATTAGACCATGTGTTTATCTTTTATCATATGTTTATATTTTGTCAATCGAATGTCGTGATTTTGTTTCACTACATTATTCTTTCTGTTTGAATTATAAATTTTTAAAATAAAGATTCGATTTGTTAAACTCATTCACTATGATATCCTTGTGGGGAATTAAAAAAATTCTAAATCTTGCTTATTTCTCAACAGATTTTAATAAAACTTGATATTTGTTTTAATGTGTTTTAAACTTGGTGTATGGCTTTTTACAGTTCAGACCAACTAAATTTTGAATTAAAATTACCCAATTTGTACATACATGTTGCAATTGATGCAGCAAACCTGGCAAACCTGTATACTGATTATTCCCCATGTTATTTTTATGGAGATTACATGTATATATATATATATATATATATATATATATATATATATATTCAAATTTACATCGTATTTTTATGAATCAACTTTTTTCTTATTTATTTATTCATTCATGATCAACGGTTATGACCATTTACATTTTCGTACAGTACAAAAACAATTACACAAATACTCCTTTCAAAGATCCTTAACATGTACGTAGTAATATCAGCTTAACCTATAAAAACTTATATAAAACGAGCTTACATAAAAAGCCCACAACGTTTACGTAGAGTTGGGCAATCGCTAGTCATTGTCGTCAGAGATCGCCTTCTCTGCATATACATAAGATATTTATGGGAAAGATACAAATGGGCGGTTGTTGAAGAGAACAAAGCGCCGGCCATAACAGAGGTGCTGCATTGTTGTTAATGCAAGAGAATGCCCCTAAATTACTGATAAGATTTCTTTGCGGCAAAACCTGAATAACACAACCATGTTACGTTACTTATTATTTCTGATGAATCCGAATTGGAATTCAACAGAGAAGTTTAGCGGAAAAGCGAAAAATCCTTATTTAATTGAACATTTATTTGACAAAACAGATAATTTCATATCACATGTATACTTTTTACATTGATTTAATATCGGTTAAAATTACAGTATAGAATCAAATTTACTTTAAATAAATACATTATTTATGAACGTGTATTCTGTAATCAAAATTCGACCGTCTAATAGTAATAGATTCATTCTTATGAATCCAGAGGAAGGAAGAACGCCCGTGAGTCCCAGAACAATATCTCATAAATGTTTCCCTTTACAGGTAGGAGTTCAACTCGTCAGGAAATTCGATTAAAAGTGCCCCTAACGTGCAAGTACCTTAACTCGTCGAAAAACACTTTAGTCGCAGAAGCATCTGCAGTACAGATAAGTTGATGGCACTCAACTGGAGATTGTAACCAAATTACTCATATCAGGGATAGAATTAATAATTTAAATGATTTAGATTGGTGGAATGAAAAATTGTATGTTTAAATGGACCTTGATGTTGGAATGAATGGAAAATTTAGCTTTATTATGATGACGATTGCAATAGATCCCATGTACAAATGTTCATGTTTTATGTAATAAGCCATTTATTATTAATGAGTGGATAAATGAATAAAAGGAAGAATAAATTAAAAAAGTGTTTTATTGATCATTTTAAGTACATAAACAATACTTATCCTTATACGAAAACAAAATTCCTAAGAAAACAATTTAAATTAATTATCTACTAAATTTACACTTCCATCGTTTTTTCTTTGCACTTGTATCAGAAATGGTCATAAGTTGACAGCTTGAAATGTGCCACTTAAAATAACTTTGTAATAGATGAAAAATTAAACAGCGCATGATTACGAAGATACGGTTATTATAATAACAAATTACTTTGTAAAAATTAAGTTCTTGTATAACCTCCCATTTATACTTCCATGTGTCAGTTAAGAGCCAATCCATCCAAATCCCTCCCGTCTAAGTAATAAATTCATTCTTGACGAGTTAGTTCCCCTTTAAACAAAAGTCGTTTTCTTACTTGCGCTGGAATCGAACAAATTGCATGAAAATGATGTGTACATTATATTAATTGTTATTTAAATTACAGAGAGCACAATTATAATCTACGTTCAATACCCAGGGCTGGTAATTTAGATTAATAGATTCAGTACGCGCTTTGAAAACCCAACGAATAATTTTGTCCGGCATGTTATCTGTGGGATAAGCTATTTCGCCAAGGTCGCGTTCCAGCTCCATTTCGCTGGCCCGGCCATGTTTGAAAATCAATATTTTAAACATACCACGATTGAATACTGAATAAGTACTAACTAGTACCCGAATACTAGATTTAGTACTCCAAGCATCATTGAGTTATTAACAATAGTATGTTGCCAGGCCAGAGAAATGCTAACCCGGCATATCAGAAAATGAGGAATTCAACGGTGCCACCATTTAATACTCAATTGGTAGTACCCAAGTATTATATTTAGTGCCACGATTTAACACTCGATTCGTAATATTTGGTACCTGAGTATTAGATTTGGTACTCCAACCATTACCAATATTTTATGAGCCATAAATATTGTAGGAGCCGAAAATGCCAGTTCAGTCATATATGAAAATGAAAATATATATGTCATATATGGCACCGTTGAAATCCGCATTTTCTACATGGCCGGGCTGACATATCCGGCCCTTACTTACTATACGTTATGGCTAATAACTCGGTAATGGTTGAAGTACTAAATCTATTACTTGGGTACTAAATAGTACTAATTAAATATTAAATCGTGGCAACAGTAAAACCCACATGTTTCTGATATGGCCGGGCTAGCATTTCCCTGGCCCGGCAGGATACTATTGTTAATAACTCAGAATTGCTTAGAGTATTAAATCTAGTGTTTGGGTACTATTGGTACTGATTGAGTAGGAAACCGTGGTATGTTTAAAATATTGATTTTCAAACACGGCTGGGCCAGCGAAATGTACCCGTGTTCCAGCGATAAGTTAAGTGTGTGGTGTGCTAGCCGCCTACACACTCGCCTCCCAACTCTCCCCCCGCGCCACCTCAACCACCGATGACAATTGCCTTCGAATCTCGTCTAACGGTTGATTATACTGTCTAAATCTACTTCAATTCCGTATTTCCTACCTAATTTCTCCTCCGTGCTTCGATATAACAATTTTTTGATTTTTATTTATCGATTGATTAGCATTTAAATTTGGCCAACGATTTGGCGGTAACTTAAGATCATATATAACATACCCCAAATACATATTTAAAGTGCAGATATGTTCTTTTTCTAAACGAGTAAGAATGCAGGCGCGCCAGCTTTGACGGTGGTCGCCGGAGTCACCCCCGTCTTCTTCCTCGCGAGGGAGAAGACGGCGATTTATCGCAGGAAGCCCGAGGTCACCAGGGGCTGCAACCGAAGAGCGCTACCACTACTCCCCGGCAGCGCAACTGGGAAGCCGAGTCGAGGGGACGTTGGACCTTCAGGCTCATTCCTACCTACCTACCTTGTACCTTCTTCTGCATCCAAATGGCCGGGTGGCGTTGGATTTGTCCCGATGCTCGTGTCGTGCCGGGACATCATCTTGGGGGTTAGGTTGGGTTGCCCTAATGATTACTGAAAAAAAGAAAAAAAATTCTTCCAATGAATAAAATGCATTTAGTTGTAATAGCTTTTTTAGTTTGCTGTTAAATTTACACAGATCTAATTCTTGTCTTAATGAAAGTGGACGTTTCTGAAAAACTTTTAATCCTGTATAAATTAGTTTTTTTTTATTATTTTAATCTATGTTGTTGAGCAAAATTATTTCTATATCTGGATTGATGGGAATCGTTATTAAGGTTTAAGGACTGAGACTTAATGTACAAACAGATTTCTAAAATATAAATACAAGGGACGGTTAAAATTTGCAAATTGATAAAAAATTGTCTACAATGGGACCGAAAAGACAACTTTAGCATACTGCGTCTTGTTTTTTCTGAACAGTAAAAATTCGTTTTAGTTTGGATTTAGTGGATCCCCAAAGGGCGATTGAGTAAGAGATGTGGCACTCGACTAGACGATAGTAGACAGTTTTCAGAAGATCAATGTTTGTCAGTTCTTATGACAAATTGACCTTTAGCAATTTTGCCCTCGATCTTCGTCAACTGATCGTCCCAGCCGAGTGCATCATCCAGCTTCACCCCCAGGAAGTCAACCGTTGATCCCATTCGACTTGTTCTTCGCCAATGAATAAACTTGCTTCTTTGAAGAATTTTGAATTTTTTCGTTCAATTGTTTGAAAACAAGTGAATCTTGTCTTTTTTGGATTTAACTTTATCTTGTTTTCAGCAAAACATTGGGCCAGACATTAAATTTAATGGAAGAATCAATTTCTAGGTTGTCAATCTCTCTGTACCTGGTGACAATTGTTGTATAACCAGCAAACTTAAAGAGATTGCTTTCCGGGACTGCCTGTGTTTTACCATTTACATACACCAAGAACAGAAGAGGGCCCAAGATCGAACCTGCGGGACTCCACAAAATATCGATATTTTATCGCACAGTACAGATTTAATTTTGAATTTTTATTCATGCTGGATCTCCACCACATGGTGCCTGGCATCGAGATAAGAGTTTAACCTACACAAAGCTCCGCCTCTGACACCAAGGGCAGAGAGCCTAATCAAAAGATCTGTTTTGATGCAGTCAAAGGCCTTGCTGATATCAGCGAACACCCCCACCACTGTCTCCCCTCGACTGCATCACATGAATTCAATCAGAGCCAGTTTTGTTGATCGGGACTGTCTGAAGCCATACTGCCTCCCACACAGGAGGTTATTCTCCTCCAGGTAGGACAAGAGCTGACAGCAGACAGCCTTCTCAGTAAATTTAGAAACCAAAGGCAGCTGTGAAACTGGTCGATAGTTACACATCTCAGACTTACCCCCATTCTTGAAAATCGGTCATCCTTCCGTCCGACCATGCGTGAAACTGCAGTACAGCGAGGTCGACTACTTCGTGACCCAGATTCTTGCGGTCCATGGGTACTTCCGAGCTGATTTGCACAGGATGGGAAATGTCGCCAGCTTGGACTGTCTGTATTACCGGCGCCCTCGCAAGTCCGAAGACCAGGGAGGGGGCAACTGGAACTGCGTTGGGCAATTCATCCACGCTATTCTTCGGGCGAAAAGGGTGACCGAGCTTGCTCCACATCCATCCTCACAAAGGAAATCCCTAGTGTCATCAAACGTGAGGCCTAGCCCGAAGGAATGTGTAAAATATTTTCAGACCAGTGTCCACGGTGTTGAAGGGGTCGGTTGGTCGGTAGTTCGAGGGACATTGACACTACACCGAGGGGACGAAGAGCCTCTCAGTGTGCGTAAATGCATTGCACTTCCTCCTCTAAAAAAATAATGAATAAATAAATCATAATGAAAATGAAAATTAAAGAAATAATTGACCGTGTTACATTTGCTCATCATATTCCGATCGTTTTGTAAAGCTAATGTGCAAGGTTACTTAGCATAAATAGTTAAAGAAGTTGAAGTGCACAAAGAACGGAAGGTGGGGTTGCCACAAAAGGAAGAGAATGGGGAATGGAGGGAGAGATTAAAAGCTCTTGTGCATCTCTGTAGAGGAATTCTTGTATCCTACTAAGAACCTGTTTTATGGCTGAGGCGATCAACAATAATATTTTAAATAACTGATCTTTAAGATATATAAATAACTATATTAAAATTATGCCGATAGTTTTAATTGGAAATTTCATTTAAATTATATTTGTAACGAATAATTTCCGTGAATATCAATCTATTAGTGTCGATATTTAGTATAGATTTTACGAAAAATACCCGGTTTGGCGATTCCAATTCACAGCTTTCCTATTCGTCTGTAAATAGACAGGAGTGACTGTTATTGACCGTATGTAAATTCGCTGTGTCTTGTGAATGTAGCTGGTGTACGTGAAAGATTTAGTAATTTTGTTTATTTACTGCTCTCGAAAACTTTTTGGATAACATTTATTTTCAATGTTAAGCTGGTTTAAGGTAAAATACTTGTTACGCAAGAGGAGGTCCCATGTATTTATTTAACCTGTTTACAGATCATATTTCTCTTTTGATAATAATAATAGTCGGTGACTACATATTAATCTTCTATAGACCGAAGATTTAAAAAATATATTCATCGCAAAAATTTTAAGAAATACTAGGAAAAACATCTACATTTTGCATTTACATTTTCATGTATTTAGGAAAAACGTCTGGACATCAACAAACAAGGGACGGTTAATGATACATTTTTCTGTCGCTCAAAGTAAAAACAGATAAAAATAAATGTTTAGTTGGTAATACTTCATTTTGACTGGGTACTCATATACTCATGTACTCAATCTACTCATTTCCGTCGCAGTCATGGATCCGCTATACAGTGTGTAAATTAAGTATGGAAACAAATCTGTATTTTTTTAACCAAAGCATAAAGATATATTTTGTTTGTGGCATTGGTTACTAACTAAAGTTCCATAAATTTAGACATCTAAAAAGTTTTTTCATCCCTATAACAGGGTGGGGGGCAAGGGGTAACTTAATTTTTTTTCAAATAGCAACCCCTATTGAGTGACCCCTCATTTTGAAGGGTTTGTCAAAAGAAATAAAATGGCGCAAACCCGAGGTCGATACCTCAACTCTAACCCAAATGGCAGCCATTTTAAATTGTGAGGTGAACACACGAGATTAACTATGGATACCCCAATTTACCTTTCAAGCGGGGTACATTGGGCAAGTCAAACTTATACCATTATTAGATGGAACAATAGGCGTTTTAGCCTTATTCGTGATTTTTCCCCAGTCATCAAAATAGGGTTTTTGGAGGCAGCCCCAAAATTTCAAAAGCAAACCCCTATTGAATGATCCCTCATTTTGAAGGGTTTGTAAAGACATAAGCAATGGTGCAAACGTGAAGTCGATATGTCACTTTAGCCAATATGGCAGGTAGTCAAAAATTTTAATGGGTTAAAAGCACCCCAATTCATATTCAACATTTTGAATGTATTTTTTAGGATGGACGGATTTTAATTTGAGTCACTGTTTTAAGTGTGAAAAAGACTATAAAATGAGGAATCAATCAATACGGACTGCTATGGCAGGCATTAAATATTTTGAGTAGGTGAAATGGGTCATTTTCACCCAATGAAATAATTGAATATCTGTCATTCTGGCGAGGGGTGATATTATCGACTTCACGTTTGCACCATTACTTATGTCTTAACAAACCCTTCAAAATGAGGGGTCACTCAATAGGGGTTTGCATTTGAAATTTTGGGGCTGCCCCTAAAAACCCTTTTTTAGGGGCTGGGGCAAAATAACGAATCAGGCAAAAACGTCAGCTTTTCCATCTGATAATGATATCCAGAGTTTGACTTGCCTAATGCAACCCGCTTGAAAGGTAAATTGGGGGGGGGGGGGTATCCATAGTTAATCTCGTGTGCTCGTGTGTTCATCTCAAACTTTAAAATGGCTGCCATTCGGGTTAGAGTTGAGGTATCGACCTCGGTTTGCGCCATTTTTTTTTGACAAACCCTTCAAAATGAGGGGTCACTCAATAGGGGTTGCTATTTGAAAAAATTAAGATACCCCTTGCCCCCCACCCTGTTAGAGGGATTAAAAAACTTGTTGATGTTAAAATTTACGGAACTTAAGCCACAAACAAAATATATCTGTCTGCTTAGTTTAAATGAAATACAGATTTGTTTCCATACTTAATTTACACACTGTATTTACAAAGTAAACTTTTCAAATATTGATGTGGTGTTGGGACCAATAATTTTAAACTATATTTTTTTACTAATAGCAACACAGCAATCCGTCTTTGTAAATATTCATTGGTTCACAAAATATGATAACTGTTTATCAATTTATTTGTAGGCAATTTCATTCAACATTACAAATTGATTAAATGGGCCCTTGACCATAAAATAGTGCCGAAATTGACGAAAATACCTACAATAAAAAAACTATTTTAAAACATCTTCAAATAAAAAGTAGCTTTAGTACAGAAAAACAGCCCAAAAAGTTCTTAGAACTCAAGTGAAGTAGAGCCGATTTAAGGGTTACCTTGTCACTCTTGATTGTTCAAAATCTTTACTGAAATCTTTCTCACTCACAGATTTAATGTGCTTCATGCACATTGATTTCGATAAAACATTAAAAAAATCATAAAAATTATATATAGGGCTTATACACTTAGTAAGTATAATTTAATTGCCAGGATATTTAACTATTGAATGACAAGTAAATAAAAGTCGTTGGACTGTGTCAAAAGCTTTTAAGTGATTATATATTGAAGAAGAATGAATATGACTTTTTTTGTTTTTAATTTGTTACAAATTATTAGTTTGAAGGTTATAAAAATTTATCTTTTAGTTTTCACTTACAAATTTTAAAATAGTATATTTCATTATTGGAGTTTTAAGTGACGTTTTTCTTGACCAATCAGAGGGATCATAACTGAGAGTCTGCATTGATGTCACTAGCTTTGGCCTTAAGGAAGTTAGGTAACCTTATATTACTGATCTTCTTTTCTTTAAACCCTGGTTTTACTACTGTAAAAAACGACCAGCTGACGCCCTCGACCTCAGCCGAGTCTTTTCTCCCTAGGGAAAAAATCATCTCTTTAGCCCCGCAGTACATGTGATAAAAACTGTTGTTTTCGAAGAGGTACAACGAAAAGAAATTAATATTGTACTGCAACCAGACACACTCTTTTAAGAGATAGGTGATAAATTACTGTTTGTTTTTACATGTAAAGTAGTTATCCTTTTGTTTTACTCATTATTGTATTGTAAAACAACTGATAATAACATACTCATAAAATACCATCCAATTACGTTCCTCTCGTAATGCTTTATTGCGACAGTAAAATTTGTTTTCGTTATATTTTCTTCTATATTGTGTTATACATTTTGCTTTTCTCCCCCCTATATACATAGTACATGGAGATAGTATTGTTTTCGTAAAAATTTTTGAATTTGAGTTGTTAGAGGATATATTTGTTTTAGTGGTCCCCGAATCCAAATAAGTGGTTTTCGGAATGGTGCCCGTCGGTGTGTGAGTGTGTGTGTGTGTGTGTGTGTGTGTGTGTGTGTGTGTGTGTGTGTGTGTGTGTGTGTGTGTGTGTGTGTGTATGGATGTAGGTAAACAGAGCTAGAGTCAACTCCAGTGGTCCGATATTCATGAAGTTTGGCATATAGGTCTCAAACCATAATACATTCCTTCCAGGTGTTCTTTAATTTTTTCGAATTCCTGATTTTCAAGGGTATTTACCCCATGAAAACCTGAAAAAAAACTACATAAATCCAAATTTTTATCAACGGCTATAACGATTTTGATAAAAATTTCATGGTTTTAGTGCTTTAAGATAAAAAATAAAATGACATCACCCGCATGCCTGTAAAAATCCAGATTCGGAAGTTACAGCAATTTAGGTGTTGAAAAATCCAATTATTTCATATTTGATAAAATTATAGTAATTAATCAAAATTTACTTGCACCCATTAAAATGGCTTGAAAAAATAAATTTTAACCATCCCGTATTTTTAATTACCTAGGTCAACTAGATGCGGAGATAATTGATGTTTTCGTTTGGCGATAAACGCATTAAGTTGTCTGATGTTGTTCTTATGGCAAATATTTAAAAACCTATATCTCCGTTAATTACCAACGGATTTTGATAACAATTTTTATGTATTTGTGAGATAATTGTAAAATTGTTCTATATTATTGCAGGTTTTCTTGTTTACATGGTTTTAAGGGAGAAAGTATGTGTCAGTTGATTTTAATTTTTATCAGCCGTTTATTTTTATTAGATTTTGTTTGTTGTTTGATTTAAACTATTGCATGTAATGCAAAATAATAATAAAGTTGTTGAGTAAGATGCGCGTTAATTAAGGTGTAACGTTATTTCACTCGGTAAAGGAAAATATATTAAAGAAAGTAGATCAGAGCTATTATTGGGAGCTATTTCATTTCTGAGCACGCCTTGCTCACATTATTCCCATTAACAAAGGGGTCCAACACATATGTTGGCTCTAATGTGTTGCCTCTGTTGTTAGAGATCTTGAATACTTGTACTGGAACAATAGTAGTTCAAATGAATTGGAGTTTTAAGGATGTTTACTAGAATATAAAATTCATCGAGTTGATAAATGAGATTATATTACAATACGAATTAGTATAAATTGTACAAAGAATTAATCATAATTAGATTTTTTCTACCTTCAAAAAGGAACTTTATGTAAGAAGTAGTTGGGGTTCTTAAAGTTGTGAAAATGTCGTTTGTACGATTTCTATAGGCTATTTATATAGATTTATATATATTTATATATATATACTAGCAGATATACCCGCAGCTTCGCCCGCTGAAAAATTACTAATTTTACTTAATTCATATTATGCCATGTGTAATTTTTAGGAATAGTTATCAAATGGACTGATTTGGGTTATGGGCCATTGGCGTACAATTACACCCTTAAGGTGTAGCTAGTAAATTCCACCCTAGATTGAAGTGAGAAGGTCTAACGTTTCCTCTTAACATTTTCCCTCATGATTAGCAAATGGTATGACTTAGCTTTCTCCCATTTGCCAATACAGAGAATGAGACATAACCCAGGATTTAAAACAAAAAAAGACGCTAAGGGCGGCTTTTCGACTAAACATCAATATGAATTTAGTACGTTTTTGAAATAGACCGAAAACTGTAAGAAAAAGTAGACGGTAGCCCTAAGTGCCTTGTCCAAAAACATATTTCCCAAACCTTTCTCAATCAAATTGAAGATTGGGTCTCTAACATATCGATAAGGCAAAATTATAGTTGTAATGGTATATTTTTGTAACTGAAATCTTCATCACCTAATTAATTTTAATTTTGAAACTCCGCGTTTCTAGTGGATATATGTACTTAAAATGAAATATCCATAATGAGTTTTAAGATTTTAGTTTGAGAAAGGTCTTATTTATTTATTCATTAATTAGACGGATAAACCATTCAAGGGAATACAATATTGTACTTCGGGCGTTTCGTACAAGTAGCTTAAGTGGCATTTGACAAAAATGTAGTAGGTGGCTGGAATAAATTTGTAAATTTTATTATCTTAGTAGATTGGATATTGTACCTTTCCTATCCCCTGAAAATATTGTATAGGCCTTCCATCCATAGTTTTAAAAACTGAAATAGCCGTCATTTTGAATTATATAATAAACTCTAGTTTAGCCATCTGAGAGAGAATATTTTAAAACCTTTTTTTATTCGCATCTAGTGCCTATAAAAAACATTTGAGTGAAGTTTCATGGCCCTAAGTCTTGTAGTTTATGAGAAAATAAGCTATGAAAGCTAAAATTTTCTCATTTTGAAAAAATGGGGAGGCCGCCATTTTGAATTTCATATTATACCATATTCAAGCCTTTTGAGAGGAAATATTGCAAAATCCTTTCTTAGTACGCATCTAGAGCCTGTAGAAAATATGTGTGCCAAGTTTCATTGCTCTAAGCCTTATAGTTTTTGAGAAACTGTGATCAGTCAGTCAGTCAGTCAATGGGTTTTGGCTTTCATATATATAGATATATATAAATAAATAAGGCTATTTATTTATATAGATTTATATAGAGCTTGTCAAACTACAAGAAGGACGAGAAGCTAAGAAGTATTAGGTTTGAAGAGCGTTTAATAATTAATTATTCAAGGTATAGTATGTCAATTACTAACCATATAGTATGTCATCTAGGACAAACTTGCATTACTTACCTCGGCATGAAATACACATACGAAACATCAACACACTTTTGAACTATAAAAAAATAAACTGTTTATTGGATGAATTTTAGAAAACCTTCATACACAAACTTTCATTTGTGGAGAAGATCAAAAATTTTTAAATTGTCAGGATTTGTACAATACAGGTTTTTGATGACTCTTCAAATCTGTCGACTTTTGCTCTTAAGTCCCATCTTGTTATCGATACAATACAATTTCTTGTAGATGTAAATGTCTCAGTTAGGAGATGTCTTACTACTGAAGATCCTAAGAAGGTTTTGAGAAGATCGGAGTCCAAACTCAGCTTTCATTAATTATCAGACTATTAATTAATTAATAATCCTGGCAAAATTAATTAGAAGGACTTTATCAGTAACATGACTTTCATCGCACCCATATCAAGTACATCCTTCACTGATAATTCGGTAAACACGCAGTGCTGCATCGTTATTAACTAGGCATTAAGGTGTTATTATTCAATATATTTTAAGACGTGACACATATTTAACCATAGATTGAATTGAGTGGTAGGCCTAGATAAAAATAATTCAGTTTAATCTAACTTTGACTCCTATAAGACTATACTCATAAGCGTTTTAAGCGTCGGCATAAGCCTTTAGAGCTTCATCATCTTAAGCGTTGTATTTCAAACAGTCGGGGAAATGTTGAACATTATTTTCGTTTTAACAGCTGAGTCACGGTTCAAAAATAAATATTAAGGACGGAGGATAACTCAATTCAAAGGGGAGACATACTCGCTGCAAGAGGTACAAGCCAATAATGAAAAACATAGCATGTATGATCAGTAAACAATATTTAAATTACTATACATATTTAAATTAAACCACAGTAGATTTTAACTCTAAAAAAACTTTCATACTAAATGGATCATTTAATTCTGCGCCATACCTATGCACGGACTTTTTCAATATATTTAAAAAATGTAGGATGGTTTTATCTCCATGTTGGGCCTACCGGCCTACCTGTTTGTTTTTTTGTTTTTTTTTAATTTTGATTTTTCGGACATTTGCCATCCCTGTTTAGTAAAAAAAAAAACGTTTCTCGTTTCGGGATCTGGACTTCGAACAGGAGTTCTAGGGTCTTTTCCACCTGAAGACCTTCTTATAATTTACTCGGAGTTCTGAGTAAATTATCTTATCTGTAGCTTCCCCTGTTAATCTTGATCTATTGAACCAGGCAATTACATTTTCCTTCATCTGTTCCAAACAAGGTGTATACCATTTTAGTCCACATATCCTCTTTTCAGTTTTTTAATGTGAAAAGAGACGTCCACTCGATAAAGGAAAGTGACCCTAAACAAATTTAACATTACCACACTTTCCTTACCAATTGAAAAACAAATAAATGCATTTTAAACATTCAATAAATTCATCTATTTCATCTTCAGAAAAAATTCTGAGCTTGTCTGGAGTATTCTCGTACTCAATTTGTTTGTGTTTTAAGCGAGTAAAGTGCAAGATTTTTCTCCCGGGAAAAATAGTTAGTTGTCACCTGAGGCATTTCCTCAAGCAATAATTTTCCTAAGGGGGCTAATTCACTTTGCTCCCAAAATACACACAACTTTTCTGGATAACTTTAATTAAACTTTTAATTAAATAAAAAGGTATAGGGAAAAACTGAGAATTAGTCTCCGTTACATTTGGCTTTTAAATGTGTAAAATTGTCTACTGTAACTGGACTTTCAAAACATTGAAGTGTGAAACAATAGATCAATTTATATTTATAGTGAAAATCAATTTGAGTATAAAAATATTTAAATCACGACCAATTATTTAAGTTGAAGAAACATAAAAAAATAAAAACCAATCCAGCAGATATGTGTGTAATTTAAACAGTTTGTTTGTAAATTCAAGCTTTTTGCCTTTTATGATTAGGTTTCGTTGCAGTTTTTTCACCATCGTGTTTAAAGAATGAATTTTTATTTCAAAACTTTTGTCTTGGACCTTTGGAGAAAGTTTTACAAAGGTGGTGGCGGGAAATAGTCCCTACTTGTTTTATTTTATAGCCTGGAAAGCCCCACTCCCATAACGCCACATCTCGGCGACAATGTATCTTGAGTTTTCCTGTTCCCATTACAGTAGTTTTCAGTGGATGGAACCAAAAGACAGGTCTCAATAAGATGAATAGTATCGTAATATAAGTGGTTATATCCTTCCGCTAAATTTGTTTATTTAAATAATGTACTCTTAGTTTGACATAAAAAAACCAATTTGCAACTGAAAGTTGAGGCTATTTAATATAGACACCTAAAATAACTAGAATACTCTTTCGAAAACTTGTTTTCAAGCATTCTATGGGTAAGAAAGCTGAAATAACTTCGATATAACAGTTTCTTTGATATGTTATAAATGTCAGCCCTCAATTTGCTCAATTTAGTGTGGTATTTTTTGGATGATGAAAACCAGATGACATTGATATTTTTGTTCTCTTTTGATTCTGTTTTAAATTCAAATCAGTGCATGTGACCAACAATGGACTCAGTGACTCAGTGGCTTATTACAGAAGACAACATGAAGATCCCTACTCTCTTTTTCATTTATCTTTTGTTATTTAATGTAATAATAATAATAATAATAATAATAATAATAATAATAATAATAATAATAAAGTTTCATCATACAAATAAAATACCCCCGTTGCAGCAGACCTGCATACTCAGCGAATTTCAAGTACAAAACAACATATTCAATCCATCATAGCAATATTTGACATGTTTTGGCAAGCTCCATAAGAATAACATGAGGAATGAGTATGCAGGTTTGCTGCTACAGGTATATTAAAACTGGGTGGTTTTAATTCAATATTTAGTAGTAGATCTAAACTAGAAGAAGCTATTTACCAAGTTTTATCAAGATATGTTGAGAAATAACCGAGATATACAATTTTATTTATTTCCCATAAGGTTAACATTGGGACAACGTACTGTGTTTAACACTTTCCATATCTCGGTAACCAATGGACATAGAGCAGTGATTCAAAATACTAAATTGTTTGTTTTTTCGAGCTGAATTCTATGGTGCCAACAGAAATTCGATAAATTTTATTTTTCTATGTAAAAAACTCAAAAAACCCATTTTTTGGGGGGTTTATCCCCCTTTGCCCCCCCTTCCGGTGGTCCGATCGGGCTCGTCCGAGGGATTACCACTTTACATGTCCGTACCAAATTTCATTAAGATCGGACCATTTTTACGGCCGCTATCGTGCTCACAGACACATATATAGATATATATATATAAATTCGAACGAATGGTGTTTTCTGCTTCTGGTGGCCCCAAAATGAAAATTTATCATGGTCTCGGGCGTAAGTCTTACCATGAGACCTACGGTAATAGCTTCTTCCCTGTAGGGGAAATTCGCTAAAAACGACCACAAAACAACATACTGTAAATCCACGAATACCCCAAAACAAAACTCTACCAGAAAATTTAATTTTGCATCCGTTGCTAAAAGTTGGTCAAAAAATCTTTATTATATTTTTTCGCAGCTACAAAAAGACATACTTATTTATAAATGAAAAAACGCATTTTTTATTTTTTAGATTATACAAAAACAATCTGTACATACTGTTTAAAATATTTAATGAATGTTTTGTTATCTGTTTATTCATCTCTAGCAATCTACACAGTTTAGGTAACTGGTGAACGTGTGAAAAAGAATATGTTAAATTTAAACTAACTGAGGCAAACCCAGCCCCAAAAATCATATTATGAGAGCAATTAAGCGAACACGGAATGGCTCTGGAGTGTAGAGGTAACAAAATTAACATAATATCCAACAGACAAAATGACTTCAAGTATTTTTATATTTTTGTCTTTATGTAAGAAATAACACAAACGTTCAGGCACACATACATCGTAAGCTCTGTTGGATCTAGAATGACAATGTTTAAAAGCTAATGAGCAAATTAATAAGCTTTAAAAATATTGACATTGCATTGTCTATACTCTACAGGGTATATCACCTAAGGTGTCTCAAACGCATTGCGGACAAACTAGAAGTCCTACATAGATGAAACAAAATCATTCCCCATTAAATCGATCCCAAGGAACAACGTAAACATATTTTTAAGTTTTTTAAAATACAGGGTGTTCCAAAAACCGGAGGTCATGGCTACGAATCCCAGAATTTTAAAATGTAAAAAATGTGTCATGTGATGGATAATAATAAACAGGACGAACAATTTGGTGAAAACAGAATTCATTTATCTTTATTCATTTCAAAATGGCGGTCATTTCCGTGAAAAATGTTGGTATTTACGGCTGACTTTGTATCTCGCGAGCCATAAAACAAATTTTTGTTCTGTTTAAAAATTATGAATCCTCGTAAACTCAGCTTTAATTTGACATACGACATGCCAAAATTTAAAAAATAAAAGTTTTTGACAGTAAGTTTTTTTTTTATTTTTAGGTTGGTAGCCCAACATAAATAAAAAAATAAAATAAATAAATGGCAGCATATGTCAAATAGCGCATTATTTTACAGGTCTTGCAAAGACCAACAACTTCTCAACTTAAACCTACCTCCTATCTTTAGTGGTTTTGTAGTTATAAGCAAAAAAAAACTCCATTTTATCATATAAAGCCCATTTTAAATGTGCAGTCTTCAAAACATTTAAATTATATCCATTACACTCAAGGCTGATAAGAATAGAATGCGAGCCACGGTGATAACGAGACAGAGGCAGATGTGAAGTGTGACCGCTTGGTGGCGGTTGTAGAGTGACCGCCACTACAACTTCCGCCCGGCCGCATCGCACCTGTCCCGAGTTCGAGTACTCGCTACTATTTTAACTTTCGTTGTATCAGAGTCAATTCTTCGTATTTACGTTTAAATGTGAATTTTATTTTATTTTTATCTACAATGACGACCTTCACCTACAGTGAAGAAACAGTTACTGAAGCTGTTTCTATAAGAACCGGAACTACTTGCGACCAGCAACAAGTGGATTTACAAAATTGCAGATATTTAAACCATTATAAGTATTCAAACGTAATCCGGAGGCTAACAACTTTTAAAAATTTATGTATTACTTTTGAAAGGAATAATTGTTAAGATATTAATAAAATGTGTATTTATCTTGTAAAAGGATAGTCTAAAATAAACATATTATATACTTTTCTTGGAGCAAATTTAAATTACTTTTATTTTCTATTATTTTATTTAATAGAGCGTACTAAAAGTTTATACTTTTGAGATATTTAAGAAACACCTAAATATTGTACCTAAAATCCAAGATGGTGGCCATTTGCCGACCACCCACGTTTTTTTTTTATGTAAAAGTACACACCTAGAAAGACATTTTAAAGCAATTTCCAGAACTATAAGATTTTTCCTTTTTCAATTGATTAAACGACTGGGTTGTATAAATTTTCAAGTTAAATAACTTTGCAGAACAGTAAAACTTTCAGCTAGTTCTTCTGATAACTTATTCCACCAATTATGATAATTAAAACCGTTAAAAATTAACTGAACAAGGTTTGTTCTTTTTCTTCAACAGATTATACTGTAATGACCCTAACTTCAAATTTGAGGTCGATAAAAATATAACATCAAATAACTTGTAAGTGTTTCTTTGTTTGAAATTCATTGTTGGTGATGGTGATTTTATATTTTGACTTGGATTTTTGCGGACATTTGCCATCACCGATTAGTAAAAATACGTGAAACTTGTTTTTACTAATCAGTGATGGCAAATGTCCGCAAAAAACCAAATCAAAATGTAAGTGTTATACCACCGTCGTAATTATACCAATTGTATATTACAAGTATCAAAGTAGTTGTAATAATTTTATTTTATCAGCTTTGATTAGTTATAGCTTTGAAAACTGCGGTAATGCTCTTTTGTAGAATAACTGAAAGAGATTGTCTTCAAACCTGTTTAGCGAGAAGGGTGTCGTCACGTTTGTACCTTTCCCTCGAGGGGGTGGCATTATCTATTTTAGTGTTATCGCTACAAACACGAGAGAGAAAGATAGAAGGTTTCTTTGAACGAGTTGTATTCTCCTATTCCCTAATGCCAAGTTCACTTGAATATCAACAGTTTATGCGGTTAGAGATTATTCTGAAAGACAGGTGAACAGTATTAAATGTGTAGGACTAAATTTGGATCAAAATTTAAATTGGGATATTCATTTTGAAAACTTTGTTAAAAAATTGCATACGGCCAATTTACCCTGAAAAACAATACAGTGCCCGAAAGATACGTTAAAATCTATACAATTGACTATTTTACATTCATACATTCTCATACAAATTTTGCCCTGCTGCCATACGAAGGGACCTTCCTACAAAATTTAAATTAAATACTAGTTTTACAAAAGCAAGTCATTAGAATAATTTTAAAATTTAAACTACGTGATTCTGTAAAAGGTTACTTCCCTAAATTTCCCATTCTGACGGTAAGTCTGCACATCTTTGAAGTTAGCCTAGTCTGCATTTGAAAAATAATTTTTTGGAAACATCACATAGCTAATTAACAAAAAAGGAATTTTTCTAAACAGAAAAATCTTTTGATGTGCATAATATGAAATTTCTAGAGATAAAGCCGTCTTTTCAAGTGTAAGGTTTTATTACATTTTTCCTAGTGAAATAACAAGATAAAAAAAAGACTTTCCTAAACTGACAAAAAACCGTATATGATTACGAATGCCGGTATCTGGAAAAGCCTCTAAATTATTTTCAAGAATTGTTTGAGTAGAAAGGGACCACGATGTTTGATTAAAAGAACCATCTATTATTTCACATTTCTCTGTTCGAGTTAGATTTATTTTAGACTAAATAAAATTATGCCATTCTAGTATATCTTATTGTACAGGGTGTTTTTTTTAACGCACCCCATTTCTAAGATCGAATAATGCAGATATAAAGATGAAATGAGTTTTATTTTGTTAATATTTACATTTTATATAGCCTTTTGTTTAAGTTTTATCGCATTTAGCTTAGGCCTATAATATATGCAAACAATCCTCCATTGACAATTATAAAAAGTTCTGCTCTCTCCATCAAATAGCTAAACACGTTTGGAAAGTACTTCTTTGAATTACTTGTATTTGTTTTGAGGTGCGGCGTATCCTGCGAATTGTTTTCGTAGGCCTTACTCTTTTTGGATCCCTAAAAAATAATACAGTGGGGTCAAATCCGGGGATTTGAGGGGGAATAATCCTTCACTGTAAAAATAAAGTTTTGGGTTGCGTTAAAAAACACCCTGTATAAACGACAAGTGATTTCCGTTTATTTGTGTATGTGGGTAGAGTATTATCGATATATATTAATGACCGGGCGTCTTTCTGTAAATATCGCTCTCATCGCTCTCATCTCATTGCTCTTTAAACATACGGAATACGTTAATCAAAAAAACCTAAGAAGTTAAATTACTACTTATCGTTTTATACTAAATAGATTTTACCGTCTCTTGTAATACAAAGAGCCTGATAAATATTAATTTGGTACATTGAACTAAAATGACTCTAATATAATTAATTTGGTACATTGAAAGTGTTTGTAATGACTATTCAATAATGATGTAATCCGGTTTTACGATTCACGGTAGTTAAACATACCCAAGTTTGCAAATTCGATGTTATTATGAGGCTAGTATATCGCTAAACAACATTAAAAACTTTGCTGAGATGAAAATACCTTTATTAGAGAATCCTTCAACTCCTACCAGAGAGTTTCCATGAACTGAGGTAAATTGCTCGTTAAATATTCTCCTGTATATTTTGGTTCTAGCGACTTCAAGTATTAGTAAGTTGAACGATATGCCAAGAAATAATTTTTAAGTTTAAATTAACTTTATTTTCTAAAGTTAAACAAATCTTTTGCAAGAGTATATCCTTTACTACTATTATTCGATATAGTAATATTTCTTATTTCCGTATAATTAGTTATTATTACTAACGTTAAAACGTTCTGTTTTAAAAATAAAAATCACATAATTGCCGTGCTTAGCACTTAAATATATAGGAGACTACAAGACTATTATCAATGAGTAATTTAAATACGAAGGTATGCGGCTAAGCAACACAGGAAATTTGAAAAATGCCTTAAATGTTTTATGTTCAATCTTATGTCTTATTTCTGGTCGTTAATATTTATACTGACGACGCAAAAAGTTATGAACATCTATTCAGTATAAAACAAAATAAATAGTAATTTAACTCTGTAGGTTTGTTTGATTAACTTGTTCCGTAAGTATAAAGAGCAATGGGTAAAAATTTGAGTTTTATATAAGTTTGAATAAACACGCATGGCCAGGATTTGGGGAGCAGGATGGTGGTTAAAATTGCGACGATGTTTACTAAAAGTTTACGAACTAATTATTATTTTATCATGAAATTAAATCACAGAAACCAAAAGAGTGCCTGCAACAGTTTTTGGTAATGTAAAGCTACTTAAAATAAGATTTATGCTGTAATTGGCCACAACATTTCTTTAATTAGCGTTTAAATAGCTTGTTTTGAGAGTCCATTGCTTTAAGAATAAGTTGTATTTTAAAACAGGTTTGACAAAGCTTAATATCGTAGTCAGTTTTATGGGAGCCTTGTTGTATTTATGTCTTTGGCATGTAATCGTCATGTCAAACTTTTTATAACTACATGTATACCATTCGTAGAAAATGTAGTTAATGTTGACAAGACCAATTTAACACAAGGCAACTAAATATGTGTATATACAGGGTGTTTCCAAATTGTCTGGACATATTTTGTGGACTTGTTCCTTGGGCTAAGACAAACATAAAATGCCATATAAGTATGGGTCTAAAATGCCTAGATTTCTGTCGTCGGTCTGTTTGTGATTTTAAAAAAATATTTTATATCTTGGGCATTTTTCAAGATAGAAATTTCAAAATAGGTACACATGTGTAGTTTAGAAGGTAAAAAGAGCTTACAAAAATTCGTTCAAATATCTCAAGCCGTTTCAATATGGCGGCCTTTTTAAATATTTAATGCCAAATTTCATAAAAATTGTAAATACTAAGAAAATTGTTTTTGTAATCAAAAAGATAGAGAATTTAAATCGAAAGCGAATGAGACCTTGTTTGTTAAAATCGGATCACAAACAACCGAGTTATCAGTTTTTTCTACATTCGGTTACATAATTTAAGAGGCCGTACATGTATGGCAGGCCTACTAAATTGCATAACGGAATGTAGAAAAAAATAAAACTGATAACTCGGTTGTTTGTGATCTGATTTTAACAAACAAGGTCTCATGTGATTTGGATTTAAATTCTCTAGCTTTTTAATCATAAAGACAATTTTCTTAATATTTACGATTTTTATGAAATTTGGCATTAAATATTTTAAATGACCGCCATATTGAAACGGCTTGAGATATTTGAACGACATTTTTTAGGCTCTTTATACCTTCTAAACTACACATGTGTACCTATTTTGAAATTTCTATCTTGAAAAATGCCCAAGATATAAAATAATTTTTTTTAAATCACAAACAGACCGACAGACAGAAATCTAGGCATTTTAGACCCATACTTATATGGCATTTTATGTTTGTCTTAGCCCAAGGAACAAGTCCACAAAATATGTCCAGACAATTTGGAAACACCCTGTATATACACATATTTAGTTGCCTTGTGTTAAATTGGTCTTGTCAACATTAACTACATTTTCTACGAATGGTGTACATGTAGTTATAAAAAGTTTGACATGACGATTACATTATGTTACATTATGTACGAGTTACATTAAGTTATGTCAAACCTGTTTTAAAGTACAACCTATTCTTAAAGCAATGGACTCTCAAAACAAGCTATTTAAACGCTAATTAAAGAAATGTTGTGGCTATAAATCTTATTTTAAGTAGCTTTACATTACCAAAAACTGTTGCAGGTACTCTTTTGGTTTCTGTGATTCAATTTTATCAAAAAATAATTTCTATATACCTAACAATACATACTCCTGAATGTTCATTGCATTATCATTGTTTTGTATCTATCTTCTGTTTATGTGCACTTGATTCTACGTCCAGAGAACTTGTTTGCATGTATCATTAAATTTGTTTATATTGAACCCAGAAACATTAATTAACTGAAAGCATTACATTTGTATCTATTCCACAAAAATCTACAAAGTGCCAATCTTTAAAAAAAAAGATTGGTACTATGTAGATTTCTGGTCTTCTCAATCTTAAGAAAGAATACAAATTGCATAAATATTATTCCTATTTAAAAAGGCGAATCCAAGATTACGGTAGAAAATATGACATGAAGGAAACATTATTATTGAACAATAAGACCTGATGGCTAATTGATATTTATTGGAAAAATAATGATGACAAGTCTACATTTGAAAGGTATGCAAGTTTAAAAATTGTGCTGTTGTAGAAATTGGAATTGAAATTTGCCACAACTTTGCAAAGTTTCGACATAGAGACTTCTAGTTTGCATTAATTCTTCTTTTGTAAGGACCCTTTAAAATGAATTGTAAAATAAAGCGGTTACTTTACTGTAGCGGTCTTTTTACGGGGAGGGGATGGAAATTTATAAACTCTAAAAACCACCTCCTCTAGTCAGGTATAAACGCTTCCGAAGGTTGATTTATTAGACTTCATTATCACAAAACATAAACTAGGAGGTGGGACTTCCAAACAAAGAATTGTCAAATCATTATTAATATAAAAATATCCCTAAATTGCTTTGGCTTTGATTTAAGACTACAGTAATGAATTCATAATACACGAAATGAAATCTAATTAAGTACGAAAACCACTCTTAATAATGATAAACCGCATGATAATAGTGTGTCAAACAAAATGTTAAAAAAATTTATGTCGATTACAACGATAAAAACAGGTTTTGAAGGATTGAGGAACATCTAAATTTGAAATCCGGACAAGCAATTCAACGTACATTTAATGAGCTAGATAACTTAGATTACTTTATACCAAACTGTTTGTCTTGGAAACTCGCGCTCCGAGTTCCCGTCGTCATCTGACAACAGTGATTTTCAATTTTGGAAGTTTATATGGAATCAAAAAAGAGTTTTTTGAATGGATTTTATGACTGAAAATGGATTTTTTTTACTAAAACGTACAAAATGTTGGTCATAAATTTTGAGAATTAATTTATAAAAAAATAATAAAAGCGAAACGTTTCTTTGTTCATAGTTCTAAAATGAGTTGGTCTGTAAGGATTTTATACATAGTTTCTCATATGTTCCAATCGCTTGAGCCATCAACATCATTAAGTAAAACGTTTCAAACATACGACCAAAACGGTGGTAAAGCAACAAAAAATGTCATTTTTACGCACATATTCTCACATTGTTAATGTAATTAAGGACTAGTAGAACCTATCTTGGCGCGGAATATCGAGTTTCTACTTTCTTCATTTCGAAAACGCGACCAATGTGCACAATGTGCATTTTGCAGAGCTTCCTAACTTAAAAATATACAAGGTGTATCCGAAATACTCCGACAAACTTTGGGATATCGTTCCTGAGGTAAAAGGAAATAAAAATATCCTACAAGTATATATCCTATCTCGCTCCGTTTTCCGTCTGTCGGTCTGAACGTGTTTTTTACATGATTAATCATAACTTTTGAATTACTAAAGGTACCAAATTCAAACTCGGTACACATATGTTGGCTGATAGGACCTATCTTTGTGCTGAGTATCAAGTTTCTACTTTGTACCCTTTTAAAAAGGCGGCCGTTTAAATTTTTCAAAGCTTAAAAACTCAGGAACTATAACTTTTCATGAAAAATAACAGGAGAGAAAAAAGGTACAAAATTTAATTTCCTTTCAGAAAATTTACAAGTTTAGGCCTAATAAGGTCATAACACAAATAACGGAGCCAAACAATTTTTTCTGAAGTTTTAACCGTAAATATGGGAAATTTTAATAATTTAGCAAGTTTTAACTTTGAAAATTAAATTTTCTCATTTTTTAGTGTTATGACCCTATTAAAATTGTACATTTTCTTAAAGGAAATTAAATTTCGCATCTTTTTTGTCTCTAGTTATTTTTTTAAGTTTATAGTTTCTGATTTATTAAGCTTTGAAAAAAAATTAAAACGGCCACCATATTGAAATGGTACAAAGTAGAATTAGCCAGCATATGTGTACCAAGTTTGAAGTTGGTATCTCTAGTAGTTCAAAAGTTATGATTTAACATGTAAAAAACACGTTCAGACCGACAGACGAAACACGGAGCAAGATAGGATATATAATTATATGACATTTTTTTTTACCTCACGAACAATATCCCAAAGTTTGTCGGTGTCTTTCGGATACACCCTATACATTTTACAACAGATACCACAAAACAGACACGGTTTTAATAAGATTTGATTAACAGTAAGTATAGTTCCATTATGGATTTTTGTTTTTCAATGAGGGAAATATATTACACCATGAACTTTAAAACGTCTGATTTATATTGTCCCTACGCCTGTAGCGTTTTACAGATTAACCTAAACTCTTTTAGGGCGCTTACTCTAAATTGAATGAATAGAAAAGTAATTTATTTGTTCATAAATAAATTCAATTATTACTACACCTTTTTGACGAGCAAGGCATTTACTTAGAGACCATTAAACAAAGGAATGTAGAAGAAAATTGTAAAGTATAAAGCCTATTCGTTCTTTAAAAAACAAAATTAAACAGTAGGACAGAACAGAACCTTTATTAAAAGCCATTCCATTTCTGAGCACGTATTACCCTAATTAGTATCATTAACAGAGGGTCCCCGGCACATATGTCGCTGCCAATAATGTGTTGCCTTGCGTTAAATTGGCCTTGTCAACATAAAAAACCTAACTACTACATTTTCTACGAATGGTATTATTATAAAACGTAATGATTGTGATTTTGTTGAAGAGGAGTCCCCCTTATTTAGCTACTTATAATTAAATAAGTGGGACTCCCCTTTAACAAATATTGAATTTTATAATTATACCAATCGAAGGAAATGTATTATTTAGGTTTTTAACATTGAAAAGGCAAATTTGACACAAGTCAACTAAATATATATATTTACGTATATAGTCAATTATATACATATAGTCAATCATATTTACAAGATACATATACTGTTGTGACTTGTAAGTAGTAAGTAGTATTTAAAACTTGTATAATAAATATAAGTCTTGATGGCTCCAAATTAATGTTTCATAGCTGTGTTTTATCATTACTCATACTCAAAAAACCCATACTATTATATTCCTAATTGAAAATTTTATTCATAATAGAATGCACTATAAATTATTTACTTTAATGTTTAGTTCCTATTTATGCTGAAATATAAAATACAGGGTGTTGATAAAAAACCCTTCAGGACTTCGGGATATGGTCACTCACATCAAAACTAAGAAAAAAGTTCCTGTAAACATGGGTCCTAAAATGCTCGGTTATCCGTCTGTCTGTCTGTATGTGTTTTTAACATGATTTTGCATATCTTTGGAACTACAAAAGATATCAACTTCAAACTTGGTACTTATATGCTGACTATTAGGACCTATTTTGGTGCGGAGTATCAAGTTTCTACTTTGTACCTTTTCAAAATGGCAGCCATTTTTATATTTTAAAACTTAATATCTTAAAAACCGTAATTTTTTCAAATTAGACAAGAGACAAAAAAGTTGCAAAATTTTATTTCCTACAAAACCACTTAAGGACTAACAAGATCGAACAATAATTAACGGAGTTATTGTAATTTTACTAACAGAATACATGCTTGTTTTTTGGTAGCTATACCAAATTTACTTGAATTCTGTTAGCAAAATTCCAATAACTCCGTAAATTATTGATCGATCTTGATAATCTTTAAATGGTCTTGTAGGAAATAAAATTTCGCAACTTCGTTGTCTCTTGTCCAATTTTTGAAAAATTTACGGTTTTTAATATATTAAGTTTTAAAATATAAAAATGGCTGCCATTTTGAAATGGTATAAAGTAGAAACTTGATACTCCACACCAAAATAGGTCCTAATAGTCAGCATATAACTACTAAGTTTGAAGTTGATATCTTTTGTAGTTCCAAAGTTATGCAAAATCATGTTAAAAACACATACAGACAGACAGATGGATAACCGAGCATTTTAGGACCCATGTTTACAGGAACTTTTTTCTTAGTTTTGGTGTAAGTAACCATATCCCGAAGTCCTGAAGGGTTTTTTATCAACACCCTGTATATCTAAGCAAGAACTAAATCAAAGGGTTATGTTATATTTTCTACAGTATATATCGTAAAATATATTTTATCATATATTTTTAAACTTGCTTTGAGATTTTTGTGTGGTTTTGTTATAAATTTAACCGTTATACTAGCTTGTAACTATTATACATCTAGGTTGCTAAGTTAGTGTTATGTAAAATCAAGCTTGTTTTTAGTAAAAATGTGAAAAAACATCCAGGGTATTTTTACATTATATCCATAATATTTAATATTGTACCTCTATTTCCATTCTTTATTGAAAACAAAATTACTGTTGAAATTTACTATTTAATTGTATACGGTAATAAGAACGTTACTAAAGTTATTCGTCAGAGAAGAATATGTTAATGTATAAATACGTCTGTATGCCGACGGAGACTCCGGATCACCTTTGCTAAAAGAAAGGTTAGCGGTCCTATATGTGCAGGATTTATTTGTATATTGAAAATATTTACTTTAATTTGCTCAAAAATGGGAAATAAACTTTTCTAATGGAAATTAAACATAAAGAAAAAATTTAGAGCTCATGACAGCGAGCCTGACCATACTATTGGACCGATTTACAACACAGTTGGTACTAAATGAAAAATAATTGTCTTTATGTTTGGTCATTTTGCCTCAATTTTAGCTATTACCCTACTAAAGTTTCTAAAAACGCAAATTAAACTCTCTTTTTACAATTTAACTAGTCTATTCTGAGTGATCTGGTGTTCTATTGGACCGAAATGAAGGTTCCTCTCCTTTATTTCATATTCTAAAAATGGAAATTATAATATTATCTATTCATTAATATTGTTCTCATTTATCGGCTGAATATAACACCACAGATCAGTTGATTATAACAAAGCACATGTTTTATTATCATAACATGGTTTGTTTACGTTGTAATTTACTTCATTTAAGTAGGTTAATGGTGATTAAACGTACAAAATTGTGTTTCTGAGTACATAACAAATAACATATTTAATTATATAGAAGTTCTGTTATACCAGTGTCTACATAGTTGAAAAAAATATTTACATTTTTAGAACGCATGATTTAAATTAAAATAAATTTTTGTTTGGTTTCCATCACTTGATTACTCCAATTATTGATTTCATTTTATTTAATTTCATTTTATTTTCATAAAATGTTATATAACGCAATACATTGGGTAAAACACCATCAAAAAGTATGTATACGAGTAAGTTATTTATCTGTAGAAAAAAATAACTAAAATAAAGTACATTTTTAGCAAAATATAACAAGTGTTTTATCAATCTATATATTTTTATTTTAGTAATTATAAGATGCCGTTAACTATTCTAAGTAAATTAACATTTTAATTTATTGCTTATTATCAAAATTTCTATATAAATAATTCAGCCATAAAAAATATTTTCATCCTAATCTTCCTCTAATAATGTTTTATAATCTACAAATTTATTAAAAAAACTAATGAATTCAATATGAAGTCCTTTTTATAAGCAAAGCAAGCAAGCGACTCTTTGCGCTGCACGATGTCAGTCTGGTATTTGAATTTAAATAATACATGGAGTGAAACAACAAAGGCGTTGCTATGACGTAATCAAAGTTTGACTTTCTCATGGGAGTTTGAACTTTCGTTCCATCTGTTCTCGGATAACATGTGTAGTTTCATTAGGGGTCCACCATTTAATAGATTCATTTCAGTCCTCCCAATTATTTTGAACTATCAAGACTTAATTTAATTTCTATAAATTGATTTGATCAATGATTTGATTTAATTTTGATGAAATCAATAAAATTAGAAAATGCTGTGAACATTTGAAAACACAATTTAAAATATTATATATTATTGTTGTTGGTTTCGTGGACACACTCACGATACCATGTAAGTGTATACATATAAACAGTGTTGCAAAATGTTTCGGAAAGAATAGCGAAATCAATCAATAAAATACATTGTTTCGTGGTAAGTTGCAGAAATGTTTCAGACTTTTTTGTGTTTCGCCAGCAAAGTTTCGCGTAAAATATTTCAATTGTGTTCATACGACCCTCAGTGGCCGACTTTCAACTTTAAGTCCCATTTAAATGCATCGTAAAAGTATGACATATCGTCTGTTTTCTCCACTAACGGTATGTGAAACAGATAACACAGGTATTGATGCATATAATTTTAAAGCGCATTCGACAAAAAATTCAGTGATATCAATAAAGTCATTCTTTTATGTTCTAAATTTTGGCTGTTCAATTATGCGGTACGCTAGAGCAATTTTGTCATCACTCCTGCCTTAGAAATTCTAAAACAGTTTGTACGATTTAGTTGTAAACACTTTTTCTCAGTCAATATTATAGCTGAATGAAGATCGTTTTAACATTTTCGATTGAGTCATGCTGGAAGCTAAAATTCAACCTGCAACTTTGGGGTTTCTTTTAGGATAATGTTATGATTTTTTTATCTTTTTTATACCTGCTGACTATAACAGTTGTTTTTGTGTAGAAAAAAGACAATTCCACGCAAGGAAAATCACAATAAGATATACATTTCTGAATTGGTACTCTACAGTTTGCAAATTGCTTTTTTGCATTACTTCGTTAAAGTATTATTTTAAGATTAATTGATAATACTGATAATAATTGATTAATAATATGTGGAAAACAAGCTACTACAATTCATTTGGTTTTGTTTTAAAAATATCGTTTAATGACATTGCAGTATAAAAAATAAATTTTGTTGGATGAATTAATTATCTTTGTTTTAGATACTAAGCCTATTATTTTCTATTTACAATGTTAAAATTATTACGGCAGATCAAAATTAAATCGTAACTTTAAGTCAATGTATTGAATCATGCACATCACTATTTAGTACATATAAATGATTTAAAAACATTAAAACTGTAAATAAATTTTACATGAACTAAATAATGAATGTTGAGTCTTGAAATTCAAGAATTACAAGTTCAAAATTTAGTAAAAATAAATCTATCTTGTCTGTTAAAGCAACTTTCACCATGTCATTGTATATACAAATCATCTTATACGTGATGTTGAGCTTCAAACATATTCCTTTGTATACATATACTTATTAAAATATCATTATATGACATTTTTTTATGTTTTAGCAGAAAGAAAAATGGGTGATCTTGTCCAATAATTTTAAATAGTTTTGTAAAGTACAGTATTCTAAACATTCATAACTATCGTAGAACATTACGAACTTATGATGGTCAGCAATAGACACCGACTGAGAGACTTTTCAATTATAATAATATACTTAAGGCTCTCTACAAGTTGTCTAAAAATGGAGTGAGCCCTATGGACGAAAGGCAAATGTAGGCCTAGCCTGGTGAAATGTGATAAACAATTCAACTTTCTAAATTTTGGAAGTTTAGAAAGTTGAATTCCAGTTCAACTGTAGGGATTATGGAATAAATATTTTTATTTTACTACCAACATATCATTGTAGGTAGTAGGCCTATTCGTCTTTTGTTCTTGACTTATGCAACCGTTTTAGCAAAACCCACTTTAAGACCAGCATAATTAAAATAAACTAATAAGAAGATAAATTTGAACCTAAGGTACACTTGAACGAGTTACGTGGTCCTTTGTCTGCCTCCAAACTCGGCGTCAGTATTGATCAAAGATATTGTTGTAACTCGCCTCCTCTCTAGCTAAATGCCCACACCCCTTTATGTCTACTGTTAGGTTTTAAAATGCAATAAAGACTTCATGTGATTGTTACAAAACTTTAAAAAATGAAAGTCAAATTGTTCGTGCTCATTAATGCAAAGATAAAAAACGGTATCAGGGAACTGACACAAACTTTCTCCTTTAAAGTAATTTAAAATTAGAATACTTATATAGTGAAATAAAACAAATCGACAATTAACTATTACACTAATACATCCCAAATTTTATCAAAATAGGTTAGTAAATAACGGAGATATCGGTTTTTAAATATTTGTCATAAGAATAACATTGGACATCGTATTGCGTTTACCGCCGAAATAAAATATCAATTATCTCCGCAACCAGTTGACGTAGACTAATGATTCAAAATACTGGATTGTTTATTTTTTAAGTCAAATTTAATGGTTGCAAGTATATTTTCTTTAAAAGTTACAGATTCTGTAATATTTGAAAAATATGAATTGTTTAACCTTTAAACCCCCATAACTTCTGAACCTAAATTTTTACAGACATGCGGGGGTGGCATTTTGTTTGTCATGTTAAGCACTAAAAAACCATGAAATATTTATCAAAAATATTTATCAAATATTTAACAAAACATACATACATACATACATACATACACACATATACATACATACAAACGTATGTGTGTGTGTGTGTGCGTGTGCGTGTGCATGCGTGCGTGCGTGTGTGTGTTCATGTACACAAACCTATACACGACACCGGTGGTCTGATTTTCATGAAATTTGGCATTTTGGTATAAATCCGTGTAATCTCCAGGCATTTTTCTCAATTTTTTGAATTTCTGATTTTAAGGGTATTTATCCCATAAAACCCATAAAAATGACGACAATCCAAATTTCTCAAAAATGGGTCTAACGATTTTGATAAATATTTCATGGTTTTTTAGTGCTTAACATGACAAACAAAATGCCACCCCCGCATGTCTGTAAAAATTTAGGTTCAGAAGTTATGGGGGTTTAAAGGTTAAACAATTCATATTTTTCAAATATTACAGAATCTGTAACTTTTAAAGAAAATATACTTGCAACCATTAAATTTGACTTAAAAAATAAACAATCCAGTATTTTGAATCATTAGTCTACGTCAACTGGTTGCGGAGATAATTGATATTTTATTTCGGCGGTAAACGCATACGATGTCCAATGTTATTCTTATGACAAATATTTAAAAAACCGATATCTCCGTTATTTACTAACCTATTTTGATAAAATTTGGGATGTATTAGTGTAATAGTTAATTGTCGATTTGTTTTATTTCACTATATAAGTATTCTAATTTTAAATTACTTTAAAGGAGAAAGTTTGTGTCAGTTCCCTGATACCGTTTTTTATCTTTGCATTAATGAGCACGAACAATTTGACTTTCATTTTTTAAAGTTTTGTAACAATCACATGAAGTCTTTATTGCATTTTAAAACCTAACAGTAGACATAAAGGGGTGTGGGCATTTAGCTAGAGAGGAGGCGAGTTACAACAATATCTTTGATCAATACTGACGCCGAGTTTGGAGGCAGACAAAGGACCACGTAACTCGTTCAAGTGTACCTTAGGTTCAAATTTATCTTCTTATTAGTTTATTTTAATTATGCTGGTCTTAAAGTGGGTTTTGCTAAAACGGTTGCATAAGTCAAGAACAAAAGACGAATAGGCCTACTACCTACAATGATATGTTGGTAGTAAAATAAAAATATTTATTCCATAATCCCTACAGTTTGAACTGGAATTCAACTTTCTAAACTTCCAAAATTTAGAAAGTTGAATTGTTTATCACATTTCACAGGCTAGGCCTACATTTGCCTTTCGTCCATAGGGCTCACTCCATTTTTAGACAACTTGTAGAGAGCCTTAAGTATATTATTATAATTGAAAAGTCTCTCAGTCGGTGTCTATTGCTGACCATCATAAGTTCGTAATGTTCTACGATAGTTATGAATGTTTAGAATACTGTACTTTACAAAACTATTTAAAATTATTGGACAAGATCACCCATTTTTCTTTTCTGCTAAAACATAAAAAAATGTCATATAATGATATTTAATAAGTATATGTATACAAAGGAATATGTTTGAAGCTCAACATCACGTATAAGATGATTTGTATATACAATGACATGGTGAAAGTTGCTTTAACAGACAAGATAGATTTATTTTTACTAAATTTTGAACTTGTAATTCTTGAATTTCAAGACTCAACATTCATTATTTAGTTCATGTAAAATTTATTTACAGTTTTAATGTTTTTAAATCATTTATATGTACTAAATAGTGATGTGCATGATTCAATACATTGACTTAAAGTTACGATTTAATTTTGATCTGCCGTAATAATTTTAACATTGTAAATAGAAAATAATAGGCTTAGTATCTAAAACAAAGATAATTAATTCATCCAACAAAATTTATTTTTTATACTGCAATGTCATTAAACGATATTTTTAAAACAAAACCAAATGAATTGTAGTAGCTTGTTTTCCACATATTATTAATCAATTATTATCAGTATTATCAATTAATCTTAAAATAATACTTTAACGAAGTAATGCAAAAAAGCAATTTGCAAACTGTAGAGTACCAATTCAGAAATGTATATCTTATTGTGATTTTCCTTGCGTGGAATTGTCTTTTTTCTACACAAAAACAACTGTTATAGTCAGCAGGTATAAAAAAGATAAAAAAATCATAACATTATCCTAAAAGAAACCCCAAAGTTGCAGGTTGAATTTTAGCTTCCAGCATGACTCAATCGAAAATGTTAAAACGATCTTCATTCAGCTATAATATTGACTGAGAAAAAGTGTTTACAACTAAATCGTACAAACTGTTTTAGAATTTCTAAGGCAGGAGTGATGACAAAATTGCTCTAGCGTACCGCATAATTGAACAGCCAAAATTTAGAACATAAAAGAATGACTTTATTGATATCACTGAATTTTTTGTCGAATGCGCTTTAAAATTATATGCATCAATACCTGTGTTATCTGTTTCACATACCGTTAGTGGAGAAAACAGACGATATGTCATACTTTTACGATGCATTTAAATGGGACTTAAAGTTGAAAGTCGGCCACTGAGGGTCGTATGAACACAATTGAAATATTTTACGCGAAACTTTGCTGGCGAAACACAAAAAAGTCTGAAACATTTCTGCAACTTACCACGAAACAATGTATTTTATTGATTGATTTCGCTATTCTTTCCGAAACATTTTGCAACACTGTTTATATGTATACACTTACATGGTATCGTGAGTGTGTCCACGAAACCAACAACAATAATATATAATATTTTAAATTGTGTTTTCAAATGTTCACAGCATTTTCTAATTTTATTGATTTCATCAAAATTAAATCAAATCATTGATCAAATCAATTTATAGAAATTAAATTAAGTCTTGATAGTTCAAAATAATTGGGAGGACTGAAATGAATCTATTAAATGGTGGACCCCTAATGAAACTACACATGTTATCCGAGAACAGATGGAACGAAAGTTCAAACTCCCATGAGAAAGTCAAACTTTGATTACGTCATAGCAACGCCTTTGTTGTTTCACTCCATGTATTATTTAAATTCAAATACCAGACTGACATCGTGCAGCGCAAAGAGTCGCTTGCTTGCTTTGCTTATAAAAAGGACTTCATATTGAATTCATTAGTTTTTTTAATAAATTTGTAGATTATAAAACATTATTAGAGGAAGATTAGGATGAAAATATTTTTTATGGCTGAATTATTTATATAGAAATTTTGATAATAAGCAATAAATTAAAATGTTAATTTACTTAGAATAGTTAACGGCATCTTATAATTACTAAAATAAAAATATATAGATTGATAAAACACTTGTTATATTTTGCTAAAAATGTACTTTATTTTAGTTATTTTTTTCTACAGATAAATAACTTACTCGTATACATACTTTTTGATGGTGTTTTACCCAATGTATTGCGTTATATAACATTTTATGAAAATAAAATGAAATTAAATAAAATGAAATCAATAATTGGAGTAATCAAGTGATGGAAACCAAACAAAAATTTATTTTAATTTAAATCATGCGTTCTAAAAATGTAAATATTTTTTTCAACTATGTAGACACTGGTATAACAGAACTTCTATATAATTAAATATGTTATTTGTTATGTACTCAGAAACACAATTTTGTACGTTTAATCACCATTAACCTACTTAAATGAAGTAAATTACAACGTAAACAAACCATGTTATGATAATAAAACATGTGCTTTGTTATAATCAACTGATCTGTGGTGTTATATTCAGCCGATAAATGAGAACAATATTAATGAATAGATAATATTATAATTTCCATTTTTAGAATATGAAATAAAGGAGAGGAACCTTCATTTCGGTCCAATAGAACACCAGATCACTCAGAATAGACTAGTTAAATTGTAAAAAGAGAGTTTAATTTGCGTTTTTAGAAACTTTAGTAGGGTAATAGCTAAAATTGAGGCAAAATGACCAAACATAAAGACAATTATTTTTCATTTAGTACCAACTGTGTTGTAAATCGGTCCAATAGTATGGTCAGGCTCGCTGTCATGAGCTCTAAATTTTTTCTTTATGTTTAATTTCCATTAGAAAAGTTTATTTCCCATTTTTGAGCAAATTAAAGTAAATATTTTCAATATACAAATAAATCCTGCACATATAGGACCGCTAACCTTTCTTTTAGCAAAGGTGATCCGGAGTCTCCGTCGGCATACAGACGTATTTATACATTAACATATTCTTCTCTGACGAATAACTTTAGTAACGTTCTTATTACCGTATACAATTAAATAGTAAATTTCAACAGTAATTTTGTTTTCAATAAAGAATGGAAATAGAGGTACAATATTAAATATTATGGATATAATGTAAAAATACCCTGGATGTTTTTTCACATTTTTACTAAAAACAAGCTTGATTTTACATAACACTAACTTAGCAACCTAGATGTATAATAGTTACAAGCCAACGTTGTATAGGAATGAAGCTAACTTACACCTGACTAAACTGCCTATATTTCTACACCTACCTACCTATACCTCCATTCCTTCATAATAAACCTGTAAATCCTGAAACGAGCAAATAATAAAGGAATTAAAGGAATTCTTTATTGTAATCAACTTAAATAAACATTTAACAATCCCCTTACATTTTTACCGTAAGAGATAGTAATGTGGCCTATATTATTCAAGACCCTCATATAATTTCATCTATTTGCTTTCTTCACATTGCGTATTTCATCTACTTTGCTTCATTTGTCCGTCTAAAATAATTTAAATCTAACTAATTACCATCCATCCACCTAAACCCATCTGAGAAAAAAAGTTGGATATCCTTTTCTAAATTATTAAACAAAAATAACTATAGCAACTAAATAAATAGCCTACATAAAATATGAACCTATTGTTCCTAATAACGTATTTGATTTAAGTTAATCCTGAACCTATATCTACCAAAAACATTCCCTTACAAAATAACAATGGATCTCGTCCCCTTTATATGGTTGAATCAAATTATATGGCCATATTCGCTCATAAGACTAATGTTAACTATTATAATTTGGCTTACGGATCTGGGCCGAGTTATTTGACTCACACTGTACAAAACCCACAACTCTGTCCCCTACACAGTGCCTAACCTAAGGTCCTTCACTGGAGTACTTTTCTTCTTCTTTTCTCGTCAAAAATCACTGAAAAAACATATAACCAGCTAAAATATTTGGTTCTCTGGGAAATCTGCATTGACCTTGAATAGCTAAATAAGACCACTTACCTCAGAGAGGCCTGCCTACCATTTGTAGGGATCCTGAAACAAAGAAAACAACAATGGTTATTATTTAAAAAATTTCTAATCAAGAAATAAGATTAAGGGTAAACATAAGTTAGGTAAATATCTGTTGAAGTTTGCTTGTACGTTCGTTAGCTTGACAAGCAAAGGCTGTAACTCCAAGAAGATTAGTACAGGAGAGCAAACAATCTGTTTTCAAAAATATTAAGGACAGTTTTTCTTCTGTAGTTCTTTTTTAGTTTCATTTGTATCTGAAATAATCTCATGTTTCCCATAGATAAGCCTAAACGCATAACTTTTCTCCAAGAGTCCTTGTTTAAGTTTTAAAATTAAATCGTTTGAAATTGTATAAGGAATCGTTTTATTTAATGGCGCTCAGTTAACTTAAAAATTCAGTCAACTTGAAAATGAAGGGTGCAACAGTTTTTTTTTTAGTTATCTCGTTACATACACACCCACACACCCACGGACAACAGTTTTTTTGAGTCTACAAATACAACGATTCACTTCATTTCGTTCGTTCATCAACAAAACATTTTCTACAGGTTTTCCGGGTTCTATAAAATGGGACTATAAAATATATGTGAAAATAAAACCTGGGTAAGTTATGTAATTGAAG
Source organism: Flexamia atlantica (assembly GCA_035578135.1). Classification (NCBI taxonomy): domain Eukaryota; kingdom Metazoa; phylum Arthropoda; class Insecta; order Hemiptera; family Cicadellidae; genus Flexamia; species Flexamia atlantica. The sequence continues at coordinate 17,175,998 of JAQJVK010000010.1, forward strand.
AGAGATTAATGTATACACATCAGTAAGAGCATGGATAGATGGAGTATGTATAGATGGCCTGGAGAAAAAAAAACTTGCAAAAAGTCTCTTCATCATAAGAACTATTAACAGATTCAACAACACAGATCTTAGTAGAACGGTTTATTACAGCCTGTTTGAAACCCACATAACTTGCTCTGTTGTACTTTAGGAGGCGGGTAAGGGTAATTTAAAAAAATATTTATTTTGCAAAAGAGGGCTATAAGATCTTTAGCCAAACTCGCACCTCAAGCTCAAAGTAGAGAATTTTTTAAACAGTTTAATACCCTAACTGTACAGAATCTTTTTATCCTCAAGTCAGTTTGCTATGTAAAACAGAAAAGAATCCATGAATTTTTAGAAAAAATAGTATCAACAGACATAACTACAATACTAGGCATAAGACTTATTCATTATATAAGACTCCTATAGTACAGTGAGGCATAAGACTCATAGGCTAGCAATTTTTTAGAAAAAAACCCAGAATATCTAGGTGTTAAATTGTACCAGGCTTTGCCACTGTCGATAAAAAATATAGCCCTCTTTTCTAAATTTAAATGCCATCTGAAATAATTTCTATTAAAGCACGGTTTTTACAATCTTGATGAATATTGGAAGGCTTGTTAAACCAACCAATGAAACTTCCCTATATTGAACCAGAATATCAAGGTGTTCAATTGTACCAGGCTTTGCCACTGTCGATAAGAATTACAGCCCTCTTTTCTTCATTTAAATGCCAACTGAAATAATTTATATTAAAGCACAGTTTTTACAATCAGTATGAATATTGGGAGGCTTATTAAACCAACCAATGAAACTCCCCTATGTTGAAAAGTGGTTCACCACGATGAACACACGTGACAGATCCTACGCCCCTGCGGGACACAGGATGCCGAACATAAATTAAGTAAGTCAAGTCAAAGTAATATTCTATAAAAAATGTTCAGCCTACGTTAAAAATTCCAATTGAAATCTTTGAATAAAATATTATCACCAGATGGTTTTTCCTTGCAAACCTTATCTTAGAAGTGATATAGGAGGGCCTAAGTTTACTCAATTTATTTTTAAATTAATATTATTTACGTTTTTGGTTAACGATTGGGTTAGTATTCTCATAACCTGTAAGGGGTCATTTTGTTAGTTTAAACACTATAATAGTTTATATACCTACCTTTGGTTAGTTTAAGCTATTTTTAAGCTCTTTAACTGTGCCTTAATTTAATTTATAAATAACAAACTGTTAGACTGTTGGTTAAGGGGTAATATTCTGTGCGAACAAAATTTAACGGTTAACTGATTTTTTAATGAAAAGAGTGAACTTGCATATAAGCGCTTTGTGTTTATTTCAAATTCTCAAGCTTAACATGTAGGCCCCCTATACCGAACATAAAATATGTAACGTTAAAATAATTATTTTTATCAGCGGGAATCAATTCATAAAGCCTATAAAAACACTAGCATAAAAACTACAGCAGTGGGTACTTTGAACGTATTATTTGCTAAAAGGATAAAGATAAACGAAAATAATCGAGACTTACTACTTGTTTTGGGGTTGGGATGTTAAGTTACTTCTAAATCTCAATTTATAATTTAATTTATCAAACAATAAATCAGTAAAAAATGGGTCAAATCAAACGTGAAACACGTAACTGTTCCCATAACTTAGTAAGTTAGTTGTTGAAAAGAATAGCTTCAAGCACAAGAAAGTAATAGACAGAATATTCCCTTTGTCTATAAATGTACAACAGTTATGAAAACAAAACCGAAGTTTCTGTATTATCAGTTCTAATTGGCAATAGCCTAAACACAAGACGAAATCATAGTTCAACATTTACATAAGGGGGCTATTAGGAAATAAAAAGAAATTTCACTTATATAAATGACAAGTAAAAAGAAATGTAACAAATGTGGGAAATTATTTAAGTTATAAATATTGTAATCAAGAAGCAACTAGTTTTTAATTAAATTAGTCTTACAATCCCACGTTAATTAGTTTTGACTATAAATTCCAAAGATAATTTATTAATAGGCTAATGAAAAAATGTTTAACCAGAAAAAGAATGCTGTAGAAAAAGGCATGATTATTCCTAACCCTGTAAATCAACCAATAAATAAATAAATAAATATCTTTCATTACATCCATTGTTGTTTTGTTTCCTGTTTCGCTCATTTATTATTGGTCATAGCAATATTTTACCATAAAATCATGGCCCATACTTCATTACAAAGGAAAACAAAAGAAAGAAGTTGCACAATCATTGAAATAAACTAATTTTTGTAAGATAATTTAATCAATAATAGGTAGGGCTACCTCTGTAACTATCCTTCCAATCATCACGATCCAAAATAATGTAAAATTATCACTAAGACGAAACTAGACACTTCACATCCGCACAGTTATCAAGTTGAACCGACCGTAAAAGAACTGCTTGGCGGTGGACAATAATGGACATGCAGAGACTTCTCGCTTCCACAGATCAGCTGATTACACGTGTCAACAATGGGTGCAGTTAACAAGGTTAAGAAAAAACCTTAAGGAAAGTGTGAAGTCTACAATTATGTTTATTATTCCATAATCCTGACCGATACATATTTTATTGTTGTGGCAAGAATAACCTTATTGCTGGAAATTATTCTAAACCTTAAAACTATTTTAAAGAAAATTAGAGTTTATTCAGCGTGGAGCTTTTGTGGCGCCTCCCCCCAAAAAAACTAACCTGCATTGACATATTTTTTCCACACGGGTTTGGCAATGAAGAATATAATTTTAGAATAAAATTCATGGAAAAATAATTATTCGAATGTTGGTTCATAACTTTCATCGAGCTCAATTTACCTTATTCAATTTCATATTTACTGCAACCGAATAAAACTCATTAATTCACAGACAGTTCAAATACACTAACACAAAACCTACAATTTTATTCATCCTCTCAACGGTTCCACAATTTTAAAATTATTTTACACATAAAAATACATTCAGTATGGTATGTGAAATTTGTAAAGTATAATACATATTACGATTATGATACTGCAAGAGTGCACTGCAAACACTTAAAGTACACTTAATATCATAAATACAAACAATAGGATTGTTTTGAATTAAATAAACGCATCGATAAACTATTTAAGTTTATTTAGCTCATCATAAATAGTTGTCAGCTTTTGTTTTGTTCAGCTTTTATTTATTTAGACTAATAACGAACGATTTTATGTAGTATTGGTTTCAGTAATCTCGACATGCATTGTCAAATTAGTGCGAGCTTATTGGTCGATGGCGATGCACCCATTGTTGACACGTGTAATCAGCTGATCTGTGGAAGCGAGAAGTCTCTGCATGTCCATTATTGTCCACCGCCAAGCAGTTCTTTTACGGTCGGTTCAACTTGATAACTGTGCGGATGTGAAGTGTCTAGTTTCGTCTTAGTGATAATTTTACATTATTTTGGATCGTGATGATTGGAAGGATAGTTACAGAGGTAGCCCTACCTATTATTGATTAAATTATCTTACAAAAATTAGTTTATTTCAATGATTGTGCAACTTCTTTCTTTTGTTTTCCTTTGTAATGAAGTATGGGCCATGATTTTATGGTAAAATATTGCTATGACCAATAATAAATGAGCGAAACAGGAAACAAAACAACAATGGATGTAATGAAAGATATTTATTTATTTATTTATTGGTTGATTTACAGGGTTAGGAATAATCATGCCTTTTTCTACAGCATTCTTTTTCTGGTTAAACATTTTTTCATTAGCCTATTAATAAATTATCTTTGGAATTTATAGTCAAAACTAATTAACGTGGGATTGTAAGACTAATTTAATTAAAAACTAGTTGCTTCTTGATTACAATATTTATAACTTAAATAATTTCCCACATTTGTTACATTTCTTTTTACTTGTCATTTATATAAGTGAAATTTCTTTTTATTTCCTAATAGCCCCCTTATGTAAATGTTGAACTATGATTTCGTCTTGTGTTTAGGCTATTGCCAATTAGAACTGATAATACAGAAACTTCGGTTTTGTTTTCATAACTGTTGTACATTTATAGACAAAGGGAATATTCTGTCTATTACTTTCTTGTGCTTGAAGCTATTCTTTTCAACAACTAACTTACTAAGTTATGGGAACAGTTACGTGTTTCACGTTTGATTTGACCCATTTTTTACTGATTTATTGTTTGATAAATTAAATTATAAATTGAGATTTAGAAGTAACTTAACATCCCAACCCCAAAACAAGTAGTAAGTCTCGATTATTTTCGTTTATCTTTATCCTTTTAGCAAATAATACGTTCAAAGTACCCACTGCTGTAGTTTTTATGCTAGTGTTTTTATAGGCTTTATGAATTGATTCCCGCTGATAAAAATAATTATTTTAACGTTACATATTTTATGTTCGGTATAGGGGGCCTACATGTTAAGCTTGAGAATTTGAAATAAACACAAAGCGCTTATATGCAAGTTCACTCTTTTCATTAAAAAATCAGTTAACCGTTAAATTTTGTTCGCACAGAATATTACCCCTTAACCAACAGTCTAACAGTTTGTTATTTATAAATTAAATTAAGGCACAGTTAAAGAGCTTAAAAATAGCTTAAACTAACCAAAGGTAGGTATATAAACTATTATAGTGTTTAAACTAACAAAATGACCCCTTACAGGTTATGAGAATACTAACCCAATCGTTAACCAAAAACGTAAATAATATTAATTTAAAAATAAATTGAGTAAACTTAGGCCCTCCTATATCACTTCTAAGATAAGGTTTGCAAGGAAAAACCATCTGGTGATAATATTTTATTCAAAGATTTCAATTGGAATTTTTAACGTAGGCTGAACATTTTTTATAGAATATTACTTTGACTTGACTTACTTAATTTATGTTCGGCATCCTGTGTCCCGCAGGGGCGTAGGATCTGTCACGTGTGTTCATCGTGGTGAACCACTTTTCAACATAGGGGAGTTTCATTGGTTGGTTTAATAAGCCTCCCAATATTCATACTGATTGTAAAAACTGTGCTTTAATATAAATTATTTCAGTTGGCATTTAAATGAAGAAAAGAGGGCTGTAATTCTTATCGACAGTGGCAAAGCCTGATACAATTGAACACCTTGATATTCTGGTTCAATATAGGGAAGTTTCATTGGTTGGTTTAACAAGCCTTCCAATATTCATCAAGATTGTAAAAACCGTGCTTTAATAGAAATTATTTCAGATGGCATTTAAATTTAGAAAAGAGGGCTATATTTTTTATCGACAGTGGCAAAGCCTGGTACAATTTAACACCTAGATATTCTGGGTTTTTTTCTAAAAAATTGCTAGCCTATGAGTCTTATGCCTCACTGTACTATAGGAGTCTTATATAATGAATAAGTCTTATGCCTAGTATTGTAGTTATGTCTGTTGATACTATTTTTTCTAAAAATTCATGGATTCTTTTCTGTTTTACATAGCAAACTGACTTGAGGATAAAAAGATTCTGTACAGTTAGGGTATTAAACTGTTTAAAAAATTCTCTACTTTGAGCTTGAGGTGCGAGTTTGGCTAAAGATCTTATAGCCCTCTTTTGCAAAATAAATATTTTTTTAAATTACCCTTACCCGCCTCCTAAAGTACAACAGAGCAAGTTATGTGGGTTTCAAACAGGCTGTAATAAACCGTTCTACTAAGATCTGTGTTGTTGAATCTGTTAATAGTTCTTATGATGAAGAGACTTTTTGCAAGTTTTTTTTTCTCCAGGCCATCTATACATACTCCATCTATCCATGCTCTTACTGATGTGTATACATTAATCTCTCTTCAATTACATAACTTACCCAGGTTTTATTTTCACATATATTTTATAGTCCCATTTTATAGAACCCGGAAAACCTGTAGAAAATGTTTTGTTGATGAACGAACGAAATGAAGTGAATCGTTGTATTTGTAGACTCAAAAAAACTGTTGTCCGTGGGTGTGTGGGTGTGTATGTAACGAGATAACTAAAAAAAAAACTGTTGCACCCTTCATTTTCAAGTTGACTGAATTTTTAAGTTAACTGAGCGCCATTAAATAAAACGATTCCTTATACAATTTCAAACGATTTAATTTTAAAACTTAAACAAGGACTCTTGGAGAAAAGTTATGCGTTTAGGCTTATCTATGGGAAACATGAGATTATTTCAGATACAAATGAAACTAAAAAAGAACTACAGAAGAAAAACTGTCCTTAATATTTTTGAAAACAGATTGTTTGCTCTCCTGTACTAATCTTCTTGGAGTTACAGCCTTTGCTTGTCAAGCTAACGAACGTACAAGCAAACTTCAACAGATATTTACCTAACTTATGTTTACCCTTAATCTTATTTCTTGATTAGAAATTTTTTAAATAATAACCATTGTTGTTTTCTTTGTTTCAGGATCCCTACAAATGGTAGGCAGGCCTCTCTGAGGTAAGTGGTCTTATTTAGCTATTCAAGGTCAATGCAGATTTCCCAGAGAACCAAATATTTTAGCTGGTTATATGTTTTTTCAGTGATTTTTGACGAGAAAAGAAGAAGAAAAGTACTCCAGTGAAGGACCTTAGGTTAGGCACTGTGTAGGGGACAGAGTTGTGGGTTTTGTACAGTGTGAGTCAAATAACTCGGCCCAGATCCGTAAGCCAAATTATAATAGTTAACATTAGTCTTATGAGCGAATATGGCCATATAATTTGATTCAACCATATAAAGGGGACGAGATCCATTGTTATTTTGTAAGGGAATGTTTTTGGTAGATATAGGTTCAGGATTAACTTAAATCAAATACGTTATTAGGAACAATAGGTTCATATTTTATGTAGGCTATTTATTTAGTTGCTATAGTTATTTTTGTTTAATAATTTAGAAAAGGATATCCAACTTTTTTTCTCAGATGGGTTTAGGTGGATGGATGGTAATTAGTTAGATTTAAATTATTTTAGACGGACAAATGAAGCAAAGTAGATGAAATACGCAATGTGAAGAAAGCAAATAGATGAAATTATATGAGGGTCTTGAATAATATAGGCCACATTACTATCTCTTACGGTAAAAATGTAAGGGGATTGTTAAATGTTTATTTAAGTTGATTACAATAAAGAATTCCTTTAATTCCTTTATTATTTGCTCGTTTCAGGATTTACAGGTTTATTATGAAGGAATGGAGGTATAGGTAGGTAGGTGTAGAAATATAGGCAGTTTAGTCAGGTGTAAGTTAGCTTCATTCCTATACAACGTTGGCGAGACCTTCACAGCTCTACGCAAGGTAGGTGAACTGTTTTTTATGTCAAAAAATATTTGGTTCTCAACTACATTTGACTCTTCTCACGTTTATTAATACTGTATTTTAATTTCCCAAGAGAAGACGAGAAATAATTTTTAATACTAAACTATTAAGTTCTGAGGTTTGAGTAAATTCTTCCATTATAGACCGAGTCGATCAACGTGGCTCGGACCGTCCATAAAATTAACATTAAAACTAATTAAAATTTTAGCCCAATTCTAAAATTAACATTAGTATTATGGACAGACTGGGTCATGTTATTTGAATTAGTCTATACCTCTAGCCAAAGATAAAAATATTGCAATCTCTAACTTTTTTTTATGACAGACACAGTTTTTCAACAAACAATATAAAAGTTAGAAAAAGCAATTAAACGTAAAAATTCAACAAACTAATATTTTTATTCTTGATTGAAATGACATGATAATGTTTGGGCAGGGCGAATATATTACAGTAAAAAAAATATTAAGATTCGCTTGCTATAAGAGTGTTTTTAAAAAGAATCAGTAGAAAAAAATATTGTTAATATATTCGTATATTAAAATTAAGGGTACGTCAATTAATTTGACTGAGAAATATTAAATTATATAGCCCTGTTGTACCTGTCTTGGTTTACATGTGCTGATCTAATCCTGAGTTGTTGGCATTGCTGTTGTTTGTTCATTTAGTTGTTTGGTTTATTACAAAAGATTGTGTTTGTTCAGGTTTAAGTGAAGAAGTTAGAAATTTATTATTCTGTTGTTAAATGCCTTACTCCTTATTCTTGTCCAGGGAGTCTTCAAAGTAAGCATAGTTTGTAGTTGATTGTCTGCTTTGTTGGTTCTTTAGGACTTGGGTTATATTCTTGATGAGAGATATACATCTAGTATTGATTTGTTGGTGATTGTCTGTTTTGTTGTTGATTAAGGTTTTTCACTGCGTTATTGTTGAGGGTTATCTATTCTGGTGTTGGCTTGTTGTTGAATGTCCTCTTTGTTGTTGCTTTAGGTTTTTGATTGTATTCCTGTTGAGAAATATACCATATGCTGTTGGTTTGTTATTGCTTATCCTCTTTGTTGTTGGTTTAAGTTTTGGATTGATCTCTTGTTGAGACATTTACATTGTGCTCTCGGTTTATTGATGATTGTCTGATTTGTTGGTGATTTTGGTTTTGGGTTGTGTCCTTAAAGCAGGGAAGGTATACAACTTATGTTGGTTTGTTGTTTAATTTCCGATTTGTTGTTGATTTAGGTTTTGGAATGTTCTTTTTTGACTTTCATACAATGTGGGGTTTGTTTGTTGTTGATGGTCCGCATTGCCCAGAATAAAGATCAGCACAGTATAAACAAGTTCATTCAAACATTTATTGAACTAAACAACTAGAGGGAAGAGCCCATTGTAAGTTTCAAACCTTAAACAGTTGGTCATTGACGCATATCATTATTGAAAAAAAAGCAACAGATATTTAACCTCATAATTTTATGCTGCCTAGGATAATAATCAATTACCCTATAATATATAATTAATTTACCTTTTTGTTGTATGTATTATATTATCTATCTATCGTATAATCAAATATTTAGTTCTTTAAACTTTTTAAGATTTTGTTGAATAAAATACTTTTTAATTTTAGAAAACCAGACATTGACAAGGGTAATGTTTGAGATTTAAATTAATAAAACGCTCACTGATTAAACGCTCACCCCACTAAGCGTAGTAAACTTATCCATGGGATTAATTACCAATAATAGCAAAACTTTTTAAAAACAAATTTTTAGCTTTAACACATTTTTAATATGTTTCAGTTTTTAGACAGTTAAAAAGGACAGAAATTTAGCCCTTTTGGGATTATTGAAAACTGTCCAAGGGTGTAAAATAAGTGTCTTACTTTAACAATCAAACACATAATCTAGATGAGGCATAAAAATTAAAACTATCCCCTTCTGCCGGTTGAAGGTTTCCTTCGTGAACCTTTTGAATTATCTAGCACAAGTTTTGTTAGAAACACAGAACATTTGTGCCAGTGGCATAGTTTAAATTGAGTTTGATATACAAATGGAAATCTGCTTTGACCTGAACAGCGTGTGATTTTGTGTGAACAATTTTTTAAATTTATAGTTCAACATTTAATGTAATCGTGTAAAACAATTCGCTCATGTTTCGCTTGCGGCTGATTCCGAAGCGTTGAAAACAGGATTGCCGTTAATCAGTTGGGATTGTTATTCCAAGTTTTTCTTCCAGATAATGCAAGCGGAGGGATGAGCCCTCTCACCACACGGTGGTCGTCTTGGGCTATTAGCATTTTACAAATTTTAAGGTGAGATTCCTGATTTTTTTAAAATTTGATTTGAATTGTTTTGATAATATTGTTAAGTAATTTTTATTTAAGGCACTATTCACATTATTACCACATTTGATTATATTTAGGTGTTATTTTCATCTTATTAACAATCAAGGCCCTTATAATTTCAATATAACTTTTATAATGTCAATATAATCATGCCAAAGGCCCACATTACAATAGTTTTTATTCACTTTTGTAACATATAAATTGTAAATCAATTCATGCAAAAAACTATGTCAAATCAAAGTTGTCCTCTAATCAATCAAAAACAGATCTTTTTGGAAAAAATTATTTTGATTTGTAATGAGGGCTTCAGAATATATTTAGTGTACTTATTCTTTTTTTGATAATGTTATTACGTAATTTTTATATAAGGCACTTTTAACATTATTACCACATAGGGCCTATGTTTATATTTAGGTGCTATTTTAATTTTATTAACAATCAAGCCCTCTATAGTCTCCACTTTAATTTACTTAGTTGTCAATATAATTGTGCCAAAGGCTCACATTACAATAGTTTTTTAAATCACTTTTCTAACATATAAGATGTAAATAAAAACATGCAAAAATCAACGTCAAACAAAGTTGTTTGATTATATTTACTCATTACAGATTTACTCCAACAACAACAGATCATTTTGAAAATATTTGATATTGATTGGTAATGAGGGCCTAAGAATAATTTTAGTGTAATTATTTTTTTTACTATTGGGCATTAATTTATCTTGCAGACAAAATATAGTAAGTTATGCTTAGTTTACTTTACATAGCTCATATTTATGTGTAAGGGTAGTCATAGTCGGATGTCGTTATGTGCGTCGCGTAATCGGTCGTCGTCCTAATGTTGTCATATGCGTTGCATCGTTCGTCTTAATGTGCGTTTCAACATGTTGGAGCGTTGTCGTCTGTCGTTGTTATATGGGTCGCGTAGGTCGTCGTTGGGTTATTGAATGTGATTGCAAGCTTCGTTGTTATGTGTGTCAAGCAATCGTTGTCCGGATGTTATTATGTGTGTCACGAAGTTGTCATCGGGATGTTTTCATGTGTGTCACGAATTCGTTATCTGGACGTTGTTATGTGTGTCACCTATTCGTTATCCGTAATCGTCATGTGTGTCTATCACGTCGTCGCGTTCTCTTCAGTCGTTAAATCCGTCGCGTTAGTCGTTGGACGTCGTTATACACTTCGTTACCGTCGTCGGATGCTGTTATGTGCGTCGCGTCAGTCGTCGTTCGGCGCCGTTATGCACGTTTTAACACATCGCGGCGGCGTCCGACGTTGTTACATGCGCGCGTTGGTCGTTGGATGTCGGTGTACACTTCGTTGTCGTCGTCGGATTTTGATATGAACGTCGCGAAGTCGTCGTCTGTCGTCATTATGTGTGTTTTAATACGACGTCGCGGGGTCGTTCGACGTTGTAATATGCGCGCGTTGGTCGTTGAATGTCGCATTACACTACGTAGTGGTCGTCGGAAGTTGTTATGTGCGTTGTGAAGTCGTCGTCCGTCGTAGTGTGTTTCGTCGGTCGTCGTTTTAATAAGCGTCACGCCGCGTCCATTGTTGGTCGTTGTCAAAGATGTCGCGACTTTGTCGTTCCGGAAACAGTCTCGGGCCGCGCCGGCGCCGCGCGGCTGCGGCCAGAGAGAGATTTGAGGGTCGAGAGAACGCATTTGAAAATTTAATATAGTGTACATGTATATATCTTGGTGCACAATAAATCTCTCTCTGGGCCCCACCTCCCCGCGGTCCGCAGCTGGGAACGAAGCCGAGGTCACCCAACACTGGGCAATAAAAATCCTCGGTACGGCTAGAGGGGCAGTAGAACGTCAGACTTTGGAGATCCCACAGACTATGGAGACTATGGATCCCAAAAAGACCTTGGAGTCGTCCATTCGGCTGCTGCTGCTGCAAGTAAGGTAAAATGGCTGTACATCTCCATTATTCATTTCAACAGTTAATGCGCATGATGTACACTTTACTTACAGATAAAGTGTTTCTTGGGCTGTTCACAAAACTTTATATAAATAGTTAATTACAAATATAATTTCAATCAAACTAATTTCAATAGTTGGTTAAAATACAGGTGAATTAGCTGAACAGGTGATTTGATCGGTTTCATTACAAAATATCAGTAATGATTACAACAAACAAACAACACAGCACAACACACGTGAAGCACAAGTAGAAGCAGACCTGACACACTACACACTACACACTTCACACGACACACGCCTCGGTTCACCCGGTCTCCGATTCACCGACTGACGAGTAACTACAAGCAGCACGATGTAAGATTGATATATAACTCAACACCAAGCTACTGTAATATAGTAATTCCAGTCAAATTATATGTGTGGTTCAGATTTAACTATCTCAGCTGGCTATATTTAGATTTTGTTTTTAAATATTAGGTTTCAATTTGAGATATAACAATAACTATACCGTAAAAATCACTATGTCTGGTTTAGACACAGTATATATTTGCAGCGTACAAAACCATAAATCTGTTACACATGTATAGTTGACTGAAAAAGACAACAACTATATCTTAAATAGTAAAAATATGTACATCTACTACAACCATTACAGCTGTTGGTTTTAAACATATGCTACGTAAGTGACAGATCCAACTATAGATTAAGGGAGTTTAAGTATCACAGGAAAGGACATGCAACATAACTGTATCAGTTATACGTTATGATAAATCTTTGATTTTGGTAATAGATATTACAACGGCGGCTAAAGACAAAGCTTATATCCAAAATGAATTTGTACATCCAAAGTTGTGACGTCATACATTCCAGATATAAGCCTTATTTTTGTAGGAGTCATACGTATATGTTCCAAAGTCACAACAAGTTTGATTTTTTGATATAAGCCAATAAATATAGGGTTACATGAAATACAAACATTTCCTATGTTCTTACGAAGAAAAGGTTATGTCCGTTTAAAATATTTTATATCTGTAACTTACACTATGTTACGAAACCCAATATAATCAGTGCAATCAGATATACTTATTGTCGGAATAGATATTAGGCCAAAAGTGATTTTTCTCAGTGTAGTTATTCATGGTAAGACCAAAGCCAGAGATCATGATAAGTTTTCGTTTTAGGATCCCTAGAATAAAAAAAACCATTCGTTCATTTTCATACATATTTTGTATTTTGTAATGAAACCGATCAAATCACCTGTTCAGCTAATTCACCTGTATTTTAACCAACTATTGAAATTAGTTTGATTGAAATTATATTTGTAATTAACTATTTATATAAAGTTTTGTGAACAGCCCAAGAAACACTTTATCTGTAAGTAAAGTGTACATCATGCGCATTAACTGTTGAAATGAATAATGGAGATGTACAGCCATTTTACCTTACTTGCAGCAGCAGCAGCCGAATGGACGACTCCAAGGTCTTTTTGGGATCCATAGTCTCCATAGTCTGTGGGATCTCCAAAGTCTGACGTTCTACTGCCCCTCTAGCCGTACCGAGGATTTTTATTGCCCAGTGTTGGGTGACCTCGGCTTCGTTCCCAGCTGCGGACCGCGGGGAGGTGGGGCCCAGAGAGAGATTTATTGTGCACCAAGATATATACATGTACACTATATTAAATTTTCAAATGCGTTCTCTCGACCCTCAAATCTCTCTCTGGCCGCAGCCGCGCGGCGCCGGCGCGGCCCGAGACTGTTTCCGGAACGACAAAGTCGCGACATCTTTGACAACGACCAACAATGGACGCGGCGTGACGCTTATTAAAACGACGACCGACGAAACACACTACGACGGACGACGACTTCACAACGCACATAACAACTTCCGACGACCACTACGTAGTGTAATGCGACATTCAACGACCAACGCGCGCATATTACAACGTCGAACGACCCCGCGACGTCGTATTAAAACACACATAATGACGACAGACGACGACTTCGCGACGTTCATATCAAAATCCGACGACGACAACGAAGTGTACACCGACATCCAACGACCAACGCGCGCATGTAACAACGTCGGACGCCGCCGCGATGTGTTAAAACGTGCATAACGGCGCCGAACGACGACTGACGCGACGCACATAACAGCATCCGACGACGGTAACGAAGTGTATAACGACGTCCAACGACTAACGCGACGGATTTAACGACTGAAGAGAACGCGACGACGTGATAGACACACATGACGATTACGGATAACGAATAGGTGACACACATAACAACGTCCAGATAACGAATTCGTGACACACATGAAAACATCCCGATGACAACTTCGTGACACACATAATAACATCCGGACAACGATTGCTTGACACACATAACAACGAAGCTTGCAATCACATTCAATAACCCAACGACGACCTACGCGACCCATATAACAACGACAGACGACAACGCTCCAACATGTTGAAACGCACATTAAGACGAACGATGCAACGCATATGACAACATTAGGACGACGACCGATTACGCGACGCACATAACGACATCCGACTATGACTACCCTTACACATAAATATGAGCTATGTAAAGTAAACTAAGCATAACTTACTATATTTTGTCTGCAAGATAAATTAATGCCCAATAGTAAAAAAAATAATTACACTAAAATTATTCTTAGGCCCTCATTACCAATCAATATCAAATATTTTCAAAATGATCTGTTGTTGTTGGAGTAAATCTGTAATGAGTAAATATAATCAAACAACTTTGTTTGACGTTGATTTTTGCATGTTTTTATTTACATCTTATATGTTAGAAAAGTGATTTAAAAAACTATTGTAATGTGAGCCTTTGGCACAATTATATTGACAACTAAGTAAATTAAAGTGGAGACTATAGAGGGCTTGATTGTTAATAAAATTAAAATAGCACCTAAATATAAACATAGGCCCTATGTGGTAATAATGTTAAAAGTGCCTTATATAAAAATTACGTAATAACATTATCAAAAAAAGAATAAGTACACTAAATATATTCTGAAGCCCTCATTACAAATCAAAATAATTTTTTCCAAAAAGATCTGTTTTTGATTGATTAGAGGACAACTTTGATTTGACATAGTTTTTTGCATGAATTGATTTACAATTTATATGTTACAAAAGTGAATAAAAACTATTGTAATGTGGGCCTTTGGCATGATTATATTGACATTATAAAAGTTATATTGAAATTATAAGGGCCTTGATTGTTAATAAGATGAAAATAACACCTAAATATAATCAAATGTGGTAATAATGTGAATAGTGCCTTAAATAAAAATTACTTAACAATATTATCAAAACAATTCAAATCAAATTTTAAAAAAATCAGGAATCTCACCTTAAAATTTGTAAAATGCTAATAGCCCAAGACGACCACCGTGTGGTGAGAGGGCTCATCCCTCCGCTTGCATTATCTGGAAGAAAAACTTGGAATAACAATCCCAACTGATTAACGGCAATCCTGTTTTCAACGCTTCGGAATCAGCCGCAAGCGAAACATGAGCGAATTGTTTTACACGATTACATTAAATGTTGAACTATAAATTTAAAAAATTGTTCACACAAAATCACACGCTGTTCAGGTCAAAGCAGATTTCCATTTGTATATCAAACTCAATTTAAACTATGCCACTGGCACAAATGTTCTGTGTTTCTAACAAAACTTGTGCTAGATAATTCAAAAGGTTCACGAAGGAAACCTTCAACCGGCAGAAGGGGATAGTTTTAATTTTTATGCCTCATCTAGATTATGTGTTTGATTGTTAAAGTAAGACACTTATTTTACACCCTTGGACAGTTTTCAATAATCCCAAAAGGGCTAAATTTCTGTCCTTTTTAACTGTCTAAAAACTGAAACATATTAAAAATGTGTTAAAGCTAAAAATTTGTTTTTAAAAAGTTTTGCTATTATTGGTAATTAATCCCATGGATAAGTTTACTACGCTTAGTGGGGTGAGCGTTTAATCAGTGAGCGTTTTATTAATTTAAATCTCAAACATTACCCTTGTCAATGTCTGGTTTTCTAAAATTAAAAAGTATTTTATTCAACAAAATCTTAAAAAGTTTAAAGAACTAAATATTTGATTATACGATAGATAGATAATATAATACATACAACAAAAAGGTAAATTAATTATATATTATAGGGTAATTGATTATTATCCTAGGCAGCATAAAATTATGAGGTTAAATATCTGTTGCTTTTTTTTCAATAATGATATGCGTCAATGACCAACTGTTTAAGGTTTGAAACTTACAATGGGCTCTTCCCTCTAGTTGTTTAGTTCAATAAATGTTTGAATGAACTTGTTTATACTGTGCTGATCTTTATTCTGGGCAATGCGGACCATCAACAACAAACAAACCCCACATTGTATGAAAGTCAAAAAAGAACATTCCAAAACCTAAATCAACAACAAATCGGAAATTAAACAACAAACCAACATAAGTTGTATACCTTCCCTGCTTTAAGGACACAACCCAAAACCAAAATCACCAACAAATCAGACAATCATCAATAAACCGAGAGCACAATGTAAATGTCTCAACAAGAGATCAATCCAAAACTTAAACCAACAACAAAGAGGATAAGCAATAACAAACCAACAGCATATGGTATATTTCTCAACAGGAATACAATCAAAAACCTAAAGCAACAACAAAGAGGACATTCAACAACAAGCCAACACCAGAATAGATAACCCTCAACAATAACGCAGTGAAAAACCTTAATCAACAACAAAACAGACAATCACCAACAAATCAATACTAGATGTATATCTCTCATCAAGAATATAACCCAAGTCCTAAAGAACCAACAAAGCAGACAATCAACTACAAACTATGCTTACTTTGAAGACTCCCTGGACAAGAATAAGGAGTAAGGCATTTAACAACAGAATAATAAATTTCTAACTTCTTCACTTAAACCTGAACAAACACAATCTTTTGTAATAAACCAAACAACTAAATGAACAAACAACAGCAATGCCAACAACTCAGGATTAGATCAGCACATGTAAACCAAGACAGGTACAACAGGGCTATATAATTTAATATTTCTCAGTCAAATTAATTGACGTACCCTTAATTTTAATATACGAATATATTAACAATATTTTTTTCTACTGATTCTTTTTAAAAACACTCTTATAGCAAGCGAATCTTAATATTTTTTTTACTGTAATATATTCGCCCTGCCCAAACATTATCATGTCATTTCAATCAAGAATAAAAATATTAGTTTGTTGAATTTTTACGTTTAATTGCTTTTTCTAACTTTTATATTGTTTGTTGAAAAACTGTGTCTGTCATAAAAAAAAGTTAGAGATTGCAATATTTTTATCTTTGGCTAGAGGTATAGACTAATTCAAATAACATGACCCAGTCTGTCCATAATACTAATGTTAATTTTAGAATTGGGCTAAAATTTTAATTAGTTTTAATGTTAATTTTATGGACGGTCCGAGCCACGTTGATCGACTCGGTCTATAATGGAAGAATTTACTCAAACCTCAGAACTTAATAGTTTAGTATTAAAAATTATTTCTCGTCTTCTCTTGGGAAATTAAAATACAGTATTAATAAACGTGAGAAGAGTCAAATGTAGTTGAGAACCAAATATTTTTTGACATAAAAAACAGTTCACCTACCTTGCGTAGAGCTGTGAAGGTCTCGCCAACGTTGTATAGGAATGAAGCTAACTTACACCTGACTAAACTGCCTATATTTCTACACCTACCTACCTATACCTCCATTCCTTCATAATAAACCTGTAAATCCTGAAACGAGCAAATAATAAAGGAATTAAAGGAATTCTTTATTGTAATCAACTTAAATAAACATTTAACAATCCCCTTACATTTTTACCGTAAGAGATAGTAATGTGGCCTATATTATTCAAGACCCTCATATAATTTCATCTATTTGCTTTCTTCACATTGCGTATTTCATCTACTTTGCTTCATTTGTCCGTCTAAAATAATTTAAATCTAACTAATTACCATCCATCCACCTAAACCCATCTGAGAAAAAAAGTTGGATATCCTTTTCTAAATTATTAAACAAAAATAACTATAGCAACTAAATAAATAGCCTACATAAAATATGAACCTATTGTTCCTAATAACGTATTTGATTTAAGTTAATCCTGAACCTATATCTACCAAAAACATTCCCTTACAAAATAACAATGGATCTCGTCCCCTTTATATGGTTGAATCAAATTATATGGCCATATTCGCTCATAAGACTAATGTTAACTATTATAATTTGGCTTACGGATCTGGGCCGAGTTATTTGACTCACACTGTACAAAACCCACAACTCTGTCCCCTACACAGTGCCTAACCTAAGGTCCTTCACTGGAGTACTTTTCTTCTTCTTTTCTCGTCAAAAATCACTGAAAAAACATATAACCAGCTAAAATATTTGGTTCTCTGGGAAATCTGCATTGACCTTGAATAGCTAAATAAGACCACTTACCTCAGAGAGGCCTGCCTACCATTTGTAGGGATCCTGAAACAAAGAAAACAACAATGGTTATTATTTAAAAAATTTCTAATCAAGAAATAAGATTAAGGGTAAACATAAGTTAGGTAAATATCTGTTGAAGTTTGCTTGTACGTTCGTTAGCTTGACAAGCAAAGGCTGTAACTCCAAGAAGATTAGTACAGGAGAGCAAACAATCTGTTTTCAAAAATATTAAGGACAGTTTTTCTTCTGTAGTTCTTTTTTAGTTTCATTTGTATCTGAAATAATCTCATGTTTCCCATAGATAAGCCTAAACGCATAACTTTTCTCCAAGAGTCCTTGTTTAAGTTTTAAAATTAAATCGTTTGAAATTGTATAAGGAATCGTTTTATTTAATGGCGCTCAGTTAACTTAAAAATTCAGTCAACTTGAAAATGAAGGGTGCAACAGTTTTTTTTTTAGTTATCTCGTTACATACACACCCACACACCCACGGACAACAGTTTTTTTGAGTCTACAAATACAACGATTCACTTCATTTCGTTCGTTCATCAACAAAACATTTTCTACAGGTTTTCCGGGTTCTATAAAATGGGACTATAAAATATATGTGAAAATAAAACCTGGGTAAGTTATGTAATTGAAGAGAGATTAATGTATACACATCAGTAAGAGCATGGATAGATGGAGTATGTATAGATGGCCTGGAGAAAAAAAAACTTGCAAAAAGTCTCTTCATCATAAGAACTATTAACAGATTCAACAACACAGATCTTAGCAGAACGGTTTATTACAGCCTGTTTGAAACCCACATAACTTGCTCTGTTGTACTTTAGGAGGCGGGTAAGGGTAATTTAAAAAAATATTTATTTTGCAAAAGAGGGCTATAAGATCTTTAGCCAAACTCGCACCTCAAGCTCAAAGTAGAGAATTTTTTAAACAGTTTAATACCCTAACTGTACAGAATCTTTTTATCCTCAAGTCAGTTTGCTATGTAAAACAGAAAAGAATCCATGAATTTTTAGAAAAAATAGTATCAACAGACATAACTACAATACTAGGCATAAGACTTATTCATTATATAAGACTCCTATAGTACAGTGAGGCATAAGACTCATAGGCTAGCAATTTTTTAGAAAAAAACCCAGAATATCTAGGTGTTAAATTGTACCAGGCTTTGCCACTGTCGATAAAAAATATAGCCCTCTTTTCTAAATTTAAATGCCATCTGAAATAATTTCTATTAAAGCACGGTTTTTACAATCTTGATGAATATTGGAAGGCTTGTTAAACCAACCAATGAAACTTCCCTATATTGAACCAGAATATCAAGGTGTTCAATTGTACCAGGCTTTGCCACTGTCGATAAGAATTACAGCCCTCTTTTCTTCATTTAAATGCCAACTGAAATAATTTATATTAAAGCACAGTTTTTACAATCAGTATGAATATTGGGAGGCTTATTAAACCAACCAATGAAACTCCCCTATGTTGAAAAGTGGTTCACCACGATGAACACACGTGACAGATCCTACGCCCCTGCGGGACACAGGATGCCGAACATAAATTAAGTAAGTCAAGTCAAAGTAATATTCTATAAAAAATGTTCAGCCTACGTTAAAAATTCCAATTGAAATCTTTGAATAAAATATTATCACCAGATGGTTTTTCCTTGCAAACCTTATCTTAGAAGTGATATAGGAGGGCCTAAGTTTACTCAATTTATTTTTAAATTAATATTATTTACGTTTTTGGTTAACGATTGGGTTAGTATTCTCATAACCTGTAAGGGGTCATTTTGTTAGTTTAAACACTATAATAGTTTATATACCTACCTTTGGTTAGTTTAAGCTATTTTTAAGCTCTTTAACTGTGCCTTAATTTAATTTATAAATAACAAACTGTTAGACTGTTGGTTAAGGGGTAATATTCTGTGCGAACAAAATTTAACGGTTAACTGATTTTTTAATGAAAAGAGTGAACTTGCATATAAGCGCTTTGTGTTTATTTCAAATTCTCAAGCTTAACATGTAGGCCCCCTATACCGAACATAAAATATGTAACGTTAAAATAATTATTTTTATCAGCGGGAATCAATTCATAAAGCCTATAAAAACACTAGCATAAAAACTACAGCAGTGGGTACTTTGAACGTATTATTTGCTAAAAGGATAAAGATAAACGAAAATAATCGAGACTTACTACTTGTTTTGGGGTTGGGATGTTAAGTTACTTCTAAATCTCAATTTATAATTTAATTTATCAAACAATAAATCAGTAAAAAATGGGTCAAATCAAACGTGAAACACGTAACTGTTCCCATAACTTAGTAAGTTAGTTGTTGAAAAGAATAGCTTCAAGCACAAGAAAGTAATAGACAGAATATTCCCTTTGTCTATAAATGTACAACAGTTATGAAAACAAAACCGAAGTTTCTGTATTATCAGTTCTAATTGGCAATAGCCTAAACACAAGACGAAATCATAGTTCAACATTTACATAAGGGGGCTATTAGGAAATAAAAAGAAATTTCACTTATATAAATGACAAGTAAAAAGAAATGTAACAAATGTGGGAAATTATTTAAGTTATAAATATTGTAATCAAGAAGCAACTAGTTTTTAATTAAATTAGTCTTACAATCCCACGTTAATTAGTTTTGACTATAAATTCCAAAGATAATTTATTAATAGGCTAATGAAAAAATGTTTAACCAGAAAAAGAATGCTGTAGAAAAAGGTATGATTATTCCTAACCCTGTAAATCAACCAATAAATAAATAAATAAATATCTTTCATTACATCCATTGTTGTTTTGTTTCCTGTTTCGCTCATTTATTATTGGTCATAGCAATATTTTACCATAAAATCATGGCCCATACTTCATTACAAAGGAAAACAAAAGAAAGAAGTTGCACAATCATTGAAATAAACTAATTTTTGTAAGATAATTTAATCAATAATAGGTAGGGCTACCTCTGTAACTATCCTTCCAATCATCACGATCCAAAATAATGTAAAATTATCACTAAGACGAAACTAGACACTTCACATCCGCACAGTTATCAAGTTGAACCGACCGTAAAAGAACTGCTTGGCGGTGGACAATAATGGACATGCAGAGACTTCTCGCTTCCACAGATCAGCTGATTACACGTGTCAACAATGGGTGCATCGCCATCGACCAATAAGCTCGCACTAATTTGACAATGCATGTCGAGATTACTGAAACCAATACTACATAAAATCGTTCGTTATTAGTCTAAATAAATAAAAGCTGAACAAAACAAAAGCTGACAACTATTTATGATGAGCTAAATAAACTTAAATAGTTTATCGATGCGTTTATTTAATTCAAAACAATCCTATTGTTTGTATTTATGATATTAAGTGTACTTTAAGTGTTTGCAGTGCACTCTTGCAGTATCATAATCGTAATATGTATTATACTTTACAAATTTCACATACCATACTGAATGTATTTTTATGTGTAAAATAATTTTAAAATTGTGGAACCGTTGAGAGGATGAATAAAATTGTAGGTTTTGTGTTAGTGTATTTGAACTGTCTGTGAATTAATGAGTTTTATTCGGTTGCAGTAAATATGAAATTGAATAAGGTAAATTGAGCTCGATGAAAGTTATGAACCAACATTCGAATAATTATTTTTCCATGAATTTTATTCTAAAATTATATTCTTCATTGCCAAACCCGTGTGGAAAAAATATGTCAATGCAGGTTAGTTTTTTTGGGGGGAGGCGCCACAAAAGCTCCACGCTGAATAAACTCTAATTTTCTTTAAAATAGTTTTAAGGTTTAGAATAATTTCCAGCAATAAGGTTATTCTTGCCACAACAATAAAATATGTATCGGTCAGGATTATGGAATAATAAACATAATTGTAGACTTCACACTTTCCTTAAGGTTTTTTCTTTTAACAATAATAATCACCACTACATTTAAAAATTATAGTAACTATAAACTTACCCTAAAACCCTCTAAGGTTAATTTTACAATACCATTAAAATTAAACCGAATTTTACCCAAGTTACAGATACCCTTTCCAAAATCGTAAAATTATGATGAAGGCTACGAAATACTTTCCGTTGATTATAAAATTATCCTAATCATCTTTAACCGCATAAGTTTCCTTGTTGAATTAGGAAGATTTTACTAACGATATATGTATCCCCATGTGTAATCCGTGTTGAATTTGCAACAAAACTTGTTGAAAAACAATGTCCATGGAACAAATACTTTGTAATTTGTATGTAAACATTCGTATTTGTTTATAAACGACTTCCCGATGGCTTCGCCCACGTTCAAAATAATTTTAAACAGCTTGCATTTTTTCTGTTTTTTTTATCTGCCATTAATAATAAGCCTCTATAATTGCCTTTAGTTGCTAAGAGGATTGCAAAAATACCCCCGATGCAGCATACCTGCATACTCAACGAGTTTCAAATGTAAAACAACATATTTCAATCCAACATAGCGAGATTTGACATGTTTCTGTAAGCTCCATAAGAATAACATGGGGAATGAGTATGCAGGTTTGCTGCTACCGTTGTAATAAAACTGGGTGGTTTTAATTTAATATTTAGTAGATCTGAACTAGAAGAAGCCATTTACCAAGTTTTATCAATACCTTTGAGAAATAAGCTCACGATCAAAAAGATACAGAATTTAAATCCAAATCAAATGAGACCTTGTTTGTTAAAATCGGATCACAAACAACCGAGTTATCAGTTTTTTTCTACATTCGGTAATGCAATTTAATAGGCCTGTCATACATGTACGGCCTATTAAATTGCGTAACCGAATGTAGAAAAAACTGATAACTCGGTTGTTTGTGATCCGATTTTAACAGACAAGGTCTCATTTGATTTGGATTTAAATTCTCTATCTTTCCGATCATAAAACAACTATCTTAATATTTATGGTTTTCATTAAATTTGGCATTAAATATTTTAAATGGCCGCCATATTGAAACGGCTTGATATATTTGAACGAAATTTTTTAAGCTCTTTTTAACTTCTAAAATACACATTTGTACAAATTTTGTACAAATTTCGTATAATTTTGTACACATTTGTACAAATTACTATCTTGAAAAATGCCCAAGATATAAAAATAATTTTTTTAAATCACAAACAGACCGACAGACAGAAATCTTGGCATTTTATACCCATACTTATATGGCATTTTATGTTTGTCTAAGTCTTAGCCCAAGGAACAAGTCCACAAAATATGTCCAGACAATTTGGAAACACCCTGTATATGTATGTATATGTGATTTAGGCCAGGTATGTGTATAGGTTGGCTTAGGCTAGTACTTTGAGCCTAAAAAAGTTATTTTTAAGAATAAAAATTGTTTAATAAAGCGAGCATATTGCATCAACTTTAACACGGCATACTTACAAATAAGCCCTTAATTTGGTATGTATTAATGAAGTAGTATTTTTTATTATAACCTAAAATTTACTTGATTTGAAACCTCCATCCACACGAGTCCCGTACGGATCCTTTTCATGTCCCATACGGAACCGGAAACTTCAATATAATTCTGAAATAAACATTTATACACATCAAAAGTTATTGCGTTAAGAGGTTAAGAAATATGTCTTTCATTACTCTGTATATTTTAAAACCTCTTTTACAAAGAGAATAAAATATTTTATCACAACTAACATGACCTGTAATTTTGTGGTGTCCCGCACGGAACTAGCCTACTGTTAATTTTTCAAGAAAAATAAAGTGTTTGCAAAGTTTTCAAAACATATAACATATTAATTGACAAACCTACACACAATTAATAATATATTTTATCACTAAAACCAGTTTAAATATTTTTTAAAGTACACAAACTAGTTGTGAACATGGTCTAAATGCCCGTACGGAACTTGGAATGGCTGTATTGCCAAGGTATCAAGGCTACTTCATTATATAGTTCTAGGAACAATAAATATTTTACTTCTAGACTAGGGATTAGGTTTTTCAAAGTTGAAACGTTAAATAGCCAAGAGTAGAAATTGTTTATACTCAATGTAACTAAATAGGTTTTACTTTAAGATATCATAATATTTCTTGAAACTTGTAAGTTAATTTTTCCTTGTTCTCAAAGTTTCTTAGTTTAACGAAATGATTTATCATAATAAAATAAAACCTAATTTGTTTTAATCTTAGGATTTTCCAGGTTACTCTTGAAACCCCTAATATTTTAAGGTAGAAAATTCTGCTCTATGTTTGCACTGTTAAATTTGATAACAAACCGTACCTTACGTAATTTTTGTCAATGTTACTCCTTCACGCGTTTATACTGCTGTATGTATGACTTTCGAATTGGAATGTTTGGTTGTACAATCATTTCAAAAACTGTTTTAAATTTTTCCTTCAAGTAGTGGAAATAATGTAATATGTATTTTGTTTTTAAGAGATTTAAAAAGTATCTACGGTACTGTAAGGTACTGTAAGGCACGCCAAAACGGCGAGGCACCACTCTGTCGCGACAAAAGACGCGTCAGGGTGAATTTAAAAGATTCATTGTTGACAAAACACGTTTACAGAGTCGAATTATAACCAGGCGTCAGGGTGACGGCCAGGATATTTCTCAAAACCCGGGTTCATTCACTTCAAAGCTTAATCAATTGCTTAATTCTCTTAAATCAATTGTCAATCACCTTGATAACTGATCGCGGGGGAGGGAGGGGGTCTCCGTTTTTCACTTGAAGGGAGTCTCCGTTAAGGGATATTAATTTGAATACTATTTAAATAATGAATTTAAATTTAAATATTTAAAATGTATTAATCTAATTCACATATTACAATTATTAATCCAATTTTAATTTCAAATGCTTACCTCTGTGGTTGATCTAGGGGAGGGGCAAAAACTCTTATCTCGGTAATTGATCACGGGGCGGGGGGGGCACGTGACCTGTGACCACCCGCCTCTGCTGAAACCGGCTAATTCCCCCTACTCATGCGATCCAGACCACCAAGACAAGCATTACTTTAGAATATATTATTCAAGGGACATGTTTTGTATGAACACATTGTTTGTAGTGCATCACTAAACCCACTAGAGTATTCTTCAATCGTGATAACAAGAAGCATTTTCCAGACTCATCGTCCCAAGTTGTCCCTTAGGTGTGCTGTGTTTTCTGATAATTTTATTTAGACAGTTTGATAGTTTTTTTTGTAAATAAACTTTAGAAAGTTAAAAAAATTTGTTCTCTACAGCTACTTGTTTTTTTTCATGACAATGATGGGAAGAATTAGGAAGTGCATTACTTCACCTTGCCTTTGTGCAGCCTTAATAATTTTCAGTATAAACTGGAATCCCTAAAGACTTTTTTTTGAACGAGGGCCAGGCTTCGAAGTTTCCATGGACATGCACAGCAGCTTAATTATTATTTAGCTTATCGTGCACCCTCGAGGTTACGGCACTGTCACATAGCAAATGGCCTTTGGTGATTGGCGGGTTTCGAACGCGGGACCCTGGCAGCCAAAGTCCCGCCACAGAGGAGAATCAGACAGAGGTATCTTCTAATGTTGCGCTCAGCTGGTGTCGAGCGCTGGTGTCGAGGACTTATAAAAAAATAGTTCACCATTAACGCCGCGAGAGAGCAGCACCGTCGCTGCCCTATCCTAATTTAACTTAACTGTAGCTAATAACTGGATGTAACAAGAACTTGGTAACTTAACTGTAGATGGATTTAACTGTAACTAGCAAGCACTTGGGCGCAACAGAGGACCCATTTAAAAGCGACCTCTGTTAGATTCTTCTCTGTGGTCCCGCGCTCTAACTCCACGCTAGGCCGCTCCCTAAAGACTTAACATCCGAAGTAGAATTTGACTAATATATATATATATATATATATATATATATATATATATATATATATATATATATATATATCAGACATATCTTATTGTAAGTTGGAACCGATTTATTCGAGAGTACCACATTGAAGTGATTAACTACTACTACTAAATTTAAGAAATTAAAAATACTATATATATTTTAGGTTATATAAGTAATATACTTCATAAAGTATGTAACTAACAATCATACCTTTAGGAACCACTCGTAATAACTTGAAAGGAAACAATTCAAACGTTTCAAAACTTGAATAATTTTTAAGGTTCTAAAACCAAATTAATTTGATATTTAAAATATCGTTTCTGTTCGTAAAAAAACACAATCCATCCGTCACTGCAACTAAAAACAAGTATCAAGTAAAGTATCAAGCACAGTATCAGGTAAGCATGCTTTATAAAACATGTTCATCCGAGTACATTACTTGACCAATTATTTCGTAGGATATTGGGTGTATCTTTTTTATTCTAAACGTTACCCGTCTAATAGTAGTTTATGCAACGATTGTATTATGAATGTCTTTAAGCCACGAGTAAGATGTAAGTTAGAACACGAGCGAAGCGAGTGTTATAAATATCTCACGAGTGGCTTAAAGGCAAAATACAATCGTTTCATAAACTACTTTATCTACGACCAACAATATACGACAAAATTTTCCCGGAAGTTAACAAAACTCATGACTTTTATTAATGATGGAATAGGTCAACTCAAATTTGAGGTTAGGCACATAGGCAGACTTAACCATGAATCGTTGTGGGACAATCAGCTGATGGGATAACTCAACTCAAACATGCATCGTAATGCAACAATCAGCTGATGAGCGGATAGCGTAAGGGTCATTTGCCACTAGTGCAAGTTGTTTCGCGAAATACTGTACTGCGTGATTCATATTGTGTTTAAAGCGATTGATAAAAAATAAATACATAGATGTTTACAAAAAAAGCACTTAATAGAAATCAATAAATTAATTTGTATTAAGTGCTTTTATCTACGACCATTGCAATAAGCACCAATCATGGTATTACAATAAACATTATAATGATATACATTAAAACACCAAAAACCAAGCAGTTGCATAATGGGCGGGTTCAGCCGCAGTCACCGGTGGGTAATCTACTAACCTATAATAAGTGAACGGTAGTGGTGGACGTACCATCTACCGATCATTGTTATTCATCCACCGATGTTGTGTTTACGGTGGATTCGGTAAGTAACCGGACATTGTTGATTGTCAAGATGCGGTGGATTTGCCTATTAGTATGGTAACCGGTTAACCACCGGTGACTGCGGCTGAACGCGCCCAATGTCGACTTTATAATACTGGATTCACTTTAGAGTACTGGTTCTAGACCAATGGGAGCGCGGCATTTGACTAAAGTAGTGTCA
The DNA here is from genome assembly GCA_035578135.1 of Flexamia atlantica. Classification (NCBI taxonomy): domain Eukaryota; kingdom Metazoa; phylum Arthropoda; class Insecta; order Hemiptera; family Cicadellidae; genus Flexamia; species Flexamia atlantica. The sequence goes on from JAQJVK010000010.1 coordinate 17,203,351, forward strand.
TAATGACAATTACGCAATTCGCACATCAGCTGATTGTTGCATTACGATTCATGTTTGAGTTGACTTATCCCATCAGCTGATTGTTCCACAACGATTCATGGTTAGTCTGCTTATGTGCCTAACCTCAAATTTGAGTTGACATATTCCATCATTATTAAAAGTCATGACTTTTGTTTAATTTCGAGAGAAATTTTGTCGTATATTGTTGGTCGTAGATAAAGTAATGTATGTAACGATTGTAACTCGTGAGATATTTAGAACACTCGCTTCGCTCGTGTTCTAACTTACATCTCACTCGTGGCTTAAAGACATTCATAATACAATCGTTGCATAAACTACTATTGTATAAACATCTATGTATTTATTTTTTATCATTCGCTTTAAATACAAAATGAATTACCCAGTACAGAGTACAGTATTTCGCGAAACAACTTGCACTGGTGGCAAACGTACTTAATTGCCATTGTGATACTACTTTCGTCAAAATGCCGCGCTCCCATTGGTCTAGAACCTATATCATAAAGTGAATCCTGTTGCATAAAGTTAACTTTATCTACGACCATTGCAATAAGCACCTATTATGGTATTACAATAAACATTATAATGATATACATTAAAACACCAAAAACCAAGCAGTACTCTAATGACGACTTTACTGGAGTCACTTTAGAGTACTGGTTCTAGACCAATGAGAGCTCGGCATTTGACGGAAGTAGTGTCATAATAACAATTACGCAATTCGCACATCAGCTGATTGTTGCATTACGATTCATGTTTGAGTTTACTTATCCCATCAGCTGATTGTTCCACAACGATTCATGGTTCAGTCTGCTTATTTGCCTAACCTCAAATTTTAGTTGACCTATTCCATCATTATTAAAAGTCATGAGTTTTGTTTAACTTCGGGGGAAATGTTGTCGTATATTGTTGGTCGTAGATAAAATAGTGTATGCAACGATTGTATTATGTCTTTAAGCCACTCGTGAGATATTTAGAACACTCGCTTCGCTCGTGTTCTAACTTACATCTCACTCGTGGCTTAAAGACATTCATTATACAATCGTTGCATAAACTACTATTATGCAACGGGTTTGTATTTGGTATAATAATGAACCTCATAATGACATTAGCTGTAACATCGTTATTGGTGATTATTGCAATGGTCGTAGATAAAACATATTTCAGCACAAAATTTTTTACCTGTACCTGAAACGTATCCAGCAAAGCAATGGGTAAGCATATCATGATAGAATAGAATAGATTAGAATAGAATAGAATCAAAGTTTATTTCCAATAATAATACAGATTGATACCTAAACTCAAGAACATAATAATTCTTCCATGAGGATAATACGAGAAATCGTTTCCTAGAAGCAAATGGAACTGTGGGGTAAAATCTATATTTAGAACAAATAGAGGAAATAGAGTACTTCGCGCCAGGACCGACAGTAAGAGTTTGAGAACCCAAAACGACCGAGAGTCTCCAAACCCTTTTTAGCTGAGGTTCAAAGCTGTTTTTCGCCACACTACACTATAAATTAAAACTGTAATATTACAAAATACAGGGTGCCCGGAGATTATGGTAAAATATTTTAGTATACGATTTAGAGGGGGAAATAAAAAAATTTGTATGTATACGTAGGTCCTAAAGTGCTTCGTTTTCCGTCCGTGTGTCTGTTTGTGTTTTTACATATTTAATTGTGTCTCACGAACCTCTTAACTTAGAAACTTCAAACGTCGTACATAAATGTCATTATAAGAAACTATTTTTGTAAGAAGTTTTTAAAATTTATATTTTGAACCTTTTCAAAGTTGCGACGGTTGTCAGTTTTCAAATGTTAACATCTTAAAAACCATAAATTTGAGAAAATCATACAACAGACATAAAAGCTGCGAAATTTAATCCAATTTACTCTAATATGAAGATTGTGATGATCGGACTGCTAATAACGGATAAATTGGCTGTGTATTTGCTTAAATCAGCGTTTGCATGTTTATTAGCTTAAAACTGGTGTATCTTCTTCCGCTCTCTAAGCTGTCAACTTAGGAAGCACAGCTGAACACTTATTGATTTCTTTGTACACATCCTTCTAGAAGATGAACGTTTTTACCAAGGGCATCGTAAGATTGCGAGTATTGAAAGTACTTAAACAGTTGATTTAGAAGCTCTTAAGATACCGAGTATAGTGTAAAGTTATTGATTTGCAGTCTATGAAAAGGAAACTGCCACTGTTTGCAGTTTCATAAACAGCTGTTCCAGAAGGCAAGAAATACAGTACACAGTTAATATGGTAATCTTGAATTTATGTTTCGCATGTTTTGAATTATTTCTATGCTGTATTTCGTCCATACTATCAAATCAGATTGTCATGACATCACGGATTACATAGAGCAATATTGGTAATGTATACGTCCGAATGAAGAGGCATGATGCAACACCGTTTTAAACGTAGGTTTCACCATTATCATGTTATTTCTGTAATACCATAGCGTTCTGTAATACATGAGGAAACACCATGCCGCTTATTTGCTATCATCGTATCACCTAAGAATAATGGTTAAACAGACATATTTACGTATATAACGTCTAGTAGTATGGTAATGTTGATTTACCTTTACAACTAGTGTAAAGGTAAATCAACAGTGTACAGTTACCCAAATTTATGACAAAAAAGTAATATCAAAAAATGTATTACAAATCCGATAAAACAAAGTGTTATCTCGCTACCTACTTGCAACGAGCCATTGTCCAGAAAACAATGGGGAAACTAACAATGTAACTTTGCTTTCAATCGGATCGGGATTCGGACTTTTTGTCGGTGTTGTTTAATAGTATCTCAAACCATTGGCTATAAATCTCTAAACTGTGAACAATAATTCAGTCTTTGTTGGACTACTAAGCCAAAGAGTTGAAGTCATAAATGCTGAAATTGCACTTTAATGAGAAAAGTAATGTTAAACTTTCAGCCACAAATATAACACTATTAAATATGGTTGCTAACAGAAATACAAACAGTTGTCTATATCAATTTGATCGGCTGTCAAATTCGTAATGTATCACATGTCAAAAGTCCTTTTTTCAGAGGCTCATGAACAATATTACAGAAAGTTACACCTTGTTTTAAACAGCACAGTTTTTAAAACGTACAGGTTGTTTTTTTTTTCGAAAAAGGCGCAATGTTTGAGTCTCTATACAGCTGAACCCACCCCATCTCCTCTTTGTTTTGATTTCGCGATACAGCTTTCAATGAGATTAAATGAATAAAGTAAACTTTATTTCCAAATTACAATATAATTAAAAAAAAGAAATATGTAAAGAGTCTACGGGTGGAATTCTAGTCGCCTTAAACGTACCCAAATAACATACTCATATAACTCTCAAACAACACTTAAACAACGGATCTATTGAATGGTGCCACAGCTGATTATGTTAATCAAACTCAAAACAAAGAGTTTTCAAAGGTTATATTTAATCCTAATGTTGACTACAAATTTATTGAGTGCGGTTCTCAACTTTTATTTATTCACATGTGTTTGTCATTTTAGCCCTTTTTATTATAACTAACATTTTTTATTTATTATCTGAGTTTTTATAACTGTACGATTTTATTATTTACCATGGAAATATTTTATGAAGATTTCATTGAAATTATGGACGCAAAGGCCCGCCACACCTCAACACCCAAGATTTATTTTAACTTTTAAGATTATTTTAATAAATGAATGAATTCTGGAGAGTGAAATTTAGGGGTGTTGGAAATAGTGATTTTCAAACGAAAGCCGAGCTTTTTCAGAAGTTTTCAAGCTCAAGCTTTTCTTAATACCCACCACCTCTGAATTATTAAGCTTGATTTTAATTTCAAAGGATATAAGAGACTAATTTTAGCGAATTTCCCCTGTAGAGAAGAGGCTGTTACCACAGGTCTCATGGTAAGACCTAAGCTCGAGATTATCATAACTTTTTGTTTTGAGATCCCTAGATGCCAAAAATACCATTTGTTCATTTTTATAAATACGTAAATAAATAAATATACACGTAAATAAAATATATATATATATATATATATACGTAAATAAATAATAAATAAATATACTTAAATTATATATGTGTGTCTTTTAGCACGATAATTCACGTAATAATGGTCCAAAATTAATGAAATTTGGCATGAACGAGTAAAGTAGTAATTATTCGGACGGTTTTGTAAACCAACCTGCTTGTACCATGCACAGGAGGGGAGGGTTAAGGGGCTATTAACGCCCCAAAATAATGAGTTTTTTTAGACTTTCTACATATAAAAAATAAAGTAATGAAATTTTGAAACATTGCTCTATGTCCATTGGTTACCTTTGAGCGAGGCGATGCGCAGGCGAGGAAGCCCACAGGCTGGACTGTAGTTGTTGTTGTTGTTGTTGTTGTTGTTGTTGTTGTTGTTGTTGTTGTTGTTGTTGTTGTTGTTGTTGGGATTATACGGACCCTCGGGACAGAGGCTTGTCCGGATGATGGTTTTCCGGTTAAAATCGAAGTTTCCTAAAATTATGAATTATGAAATCCAAATATTAAAAACTCACATCAAACAATAATTTGTCTATTATATATTTCTCACGGGAATCGTCGATATCGTCCCTCGATTACTCAAAAACTATCTCTTATACTTAAATTGAAGAGAGCAAAGTATTTAGAGACATAATAACTCATCTCAAATATTTTTCCACAAGAATCGTTGATACAGTATCGTCCATTTTCTGTCGATCACGTCCGGTTAAACCGATGTTTGGTAAAAATTGTCCGGTTAAAAATATGTTACTTCCGTCAAGAGTGGTCCGGTTAAAACCATGTCCGGATAAGAGGGTTTACTGTATACAGTCCTGTAGTACTCCAAACCCTGCTTAGTTGCCAAAAAGCATATACGATCGTCCTGTCTTTGTTTTGAATGCTGAATATGTGGACTCGAAGTGCTTCTCATAAAAATTAAAAATGTTCAACACGCTTTACAGCTCGCAACGGCAGGTCCCGACCGCGGCTCGCCACAGGAATGTAACTGGAGCATCATTCATGGGCGGATCTCTGGGGGTAGAATTTTTGTTAGGGAAGAGGGGAGCATTTTTCTAACATGACTTTGAATGAGCTTTTTTTCACTGACCTATTACTTGACCCAGTTCCCACCTTCCGGTATACCTGGGCTTAATGGGCTTATAGGATCATGTATTTCTTTTAATTCCTTTTAATTAATGCCTTCCCTCTCTTTTGTCTCTAAATCTATGGTGTTAGTTTTCCATCTTCTATTGTCTTTCACTCCTAATTCCATCACTTAAGCATGCCAGTCTTCCTTAATCTAAGTTGTTAGTGCCCCTATTTTTTTGCCATTTCCAACTCTGTGCCGGGGGCTCCATAGGGAAAGAGCCACTGGGTAGGTTTTGTTTGTCAAAATAGGTTTACTTGGTCTGGTTTTGGGGAGAAAAAAATGCATTTATGCACCGTCAGGAGGAACACGAGCCTCCCGGTGTGTGGGACTCCTTCAACAAGTCTACCCACTAAAAAAAACCCATACTCGCTTTTCTTTGCTTAGCAACTTCTTTAACTTGATTGATATTGGTGCTGTCATCTACGGTTGGTTAGAATGTTCTTAGCGAGCACTTTCAGGTCATCACACAGCTGTGGCTCCCAAAGAAGACTGCCAAAGCTCTATGGAAGCTTCCCATTCTTTTCTGTTATTCTTCTGTACAGTTCTTCTCTGTCCTCCTTGTGAGCTTCACATTCCAACAGTCCGTGCATTGGGTCGTCTTTAAATGAGCTAGAAGGGATGTTGTTACACAAATAAACAGATACTTGGAATGAGCGTTACAACGGACCATTTAAATAGGAGTTTGATGTTTGTGAGCGAGACCGTACAATACTCCATTTTATGTTATGTGAGCTGGCACCCCTAAAGACCGTGGCCAGGGGTTAAATAAATTATGCCACACTAAAAATATGTTACTTCCGCCGAGATTTATCCGGACAAGAGGGAGCCTACTGTAAAGGACAGAGCACGGTAGCAAAATCCTGTCGTGGCGTCGCAATGTATATACGTTTCTCGTACACGTGTCGCAGCAAACGAATATTATCGTCGGCGACACGTTCAGGGTCGAACTTTCCAATAGGCCCGGTAGACCCGGGCCTAGGGGTGCAAGCTGCTCTGGGGTGCGCACTTTCAAGCAAAAATTAAAAATAAATAAACTAATTGAGCGAGGCATTGCAAAAAGGATGAATACAATGTTTTAATATTTTTTAGGTTCTGTTGGCGATGGTTAGCTTAAGATAAGCGGAAGATGTTGGGGGGGAGTTTGGTGAAAAGAATGAAGGTTATGACTCAACTAAGCCTTCTAATATCTTATGTACTACAACAAGGATGAGAGTCGTTCCAGCTGGTTGTCATTACTGGCAGTCATGTGTGTTTGGTTTAGGTTGTTGAATTATTGTTTGGTGACCGTGTTTGTTCTTCTAAAAGGTGTTCTAAAAAATTATTCATTAATAAATGTTAAGTAGGCAATTTTTTATTTGTTTATTTTTAAGGATTTTTACCGCATTTCTATTTGCAGTTAAGTTCACTGGCCTACTTATGAAGGCCCATACACGTATATTCGTATTCCTTTAATTAGTAGTATAATCTAATTATTATGTTATGATAAACCAAAATGTAACAATAATTGTTAATACTAACAATACAATGTGTTATTAAAGTCAATGGTGTTATTTAATGGCAAACCCTTAGTGCAAAAAAGATGAATGTCAAGCATTAATTTTTATGCAGACAAAAATGTGACTTTTTCTGTTTCTTGGTTAAAAAAAAGATATGTAATAATAATTATTGTAAATTGATAGTACACACAAATGGTTAGCTGAAATTTCAGTGTTTTGTATATGTCAAATTTAACATTTCTTTGGCAGAGTTTCGGAAAAGAAATATGCTGAAGTTGAAAGTTTGATTTCGGTGATCATCATCCTTTTTGTAGTGTCTTGCTCTTATGCTAAACCCAGGGCCGCGCACGGCCCATACGGCACATGCGGCCGCACGGCGCGCGGCGCCGCCAAGGAGAGACAGCCGGCAAAGCTGGCTCGGTGTGGCGTCTGCAGCGCGCCAACAAGGAGAGGAAGCCGGCAAAGCTGGCTCGGTGTGGCGTCTGCAGCGCGCCAACAAGGAGAGGAAGCCGGCAAAGCTGGCTCGGTGTGGCGTCTGCAGCGCGCCGCCAAGGAGAGACAGCCGGCAAAGCTGGCTCGGTGTGGCGTCTGCAGCGCGCCAACAAGGAGAGGAAGCCGGCAAAGCTGGCTCGGTGTGGCGTCTGCAGCGCGCCAACAAGGAGAGACAGCCGGCAAAGCTGGCTCGGTGTGGCGTCCGCAGCGCGCCAACAAGGAGAGGAAGCCGGCAAAGCTGTCTCGGTGTGGCGTCTGCAGCGCGCCAACAAGGAGAGACAGCCGGCAAAGCTGGCTCGGTGTGGCGTCTGCAGCGCGCCAACAAGGAGAGGAAGCCGGCAAAGCTGGCTCGGTGTGGCGTCCGCAGCGCGCCAACAAGGAGAGGAAGCCGGCAAAGCTGTCTCGGTGTGGCGTCTGCAGCGCGCCAACAAGGAGAGACAGCCGGCAAAGCTGGCTCGGTGTGGCGTCCGCAGCGCGCCAACAAGGAGAGGAAGCCGGCAAAGCTGGCTCGGTGTGGCGTCTGCAGCGCGCCAACAAGGAGAGACAGCCGGCAAAGCTGGCTCGGTGTGGCGTCTGCAGCGCGCCAACAAGGAGAGGAAGCCGGCAAAGCTGGCTCGGTGTGGCGTCTGCAGCGCGCCAACAAGGAGAGACAGCCGGCAAAGCTGGCTCGGTGTGGCGTCCGCAGCGCGCCAACAAGGAGAGGAAGCCGGCAAAGCTGGCTCGGTGTGGCGTCCGCAGCGCGCCCCTGGAGCCCTTTCTGATAAACTTTGAGTACAAAACTTGTGTTTTGGTGACATTTGCCGGCACCCGTGGAACCTTCTCAAATTGTTCGGAGGGCATAACGTATGTTAGGTGGTAAATTGCCGATGCCCAGGGAAACTTTTTGAATTGTTCAAAAATTGGATAACATTTGATTTTCTGATGAGGAGCATATGTAAAATGATTTTATTGGAGGGCTTTATACGGACTCGTAAATAACATAGTACGTTAGTACTAATAAATAAGTAATTTCATCCTCAAAACCTAGGGGGGGGGAAATATTAGGTCTATAGGGGTGACCAAATGTTAAATCCGACCCTGGTCGCGTTGCACAAAAATGCTGTCATCTGTTTACAGCGGAAATCATTGGGATACTTCGCTGGTTTGGAAGCAGGGGGGCGGAAAAAAGGATCTTTACTCCTTAAACGGGCGCCGAACTTCAAAACGGCCGCCCCTGATACTACTAAAAAGTATTTGTAAGAGTATGAGTTACAATTGCAAGAATTTGGAAAATAATAATTTCATTATCTTTTTATATGGCATGTATCTAATTCACGTAGCTATTTAAAATAAATGCCTTAAAAGTGATTGCGTGACCTTGGATAATACGTACGGGATTCGGTGCGCGTTCTTGCGAGTCTAGTTTTAAAACACAAGATCGTTCATACGATAAAATTTACAATAATGTAATATCTAAAACAATTTATTTTAAAGAGAAACGATGTGTAAATTTAATTTTACACCGAATTGTAAAGTTCTTTTATTTTTTAATTCCTTTTCTTTTGTTTATTTATACATATTTTCCAAGCCGTAAATGTACAACATGCTATTTTTCTATTTTTATAAAAGCAACCCTTTGCATCAAAGCTTTAATTTGATTGCAATATGAAATCAGCCGTGATACCATTCCCTCGAACAACACTCAAGCAACGGATTGAGTGTTGTTTGACTGGGGGTTCGCTTGAGTGAGGACTAAGAATTTTACCCTACTTAGGCTTCAAGGGAATAAGTTGTGGTAAGTTGGGAATAAGAGTGATATCATGCACGCTTAACATAGTTTTGTTGACTCAACAACTATGCAAACCCTCAACTTTTTTGGATTTTTAAAATTGAGACCAAAACTAGATTAATAAAGTATTCAGTCCACAAATGGTCTGTATCAGTAACAGAAATGGTCTGTGCTGGGACCGTTTCTTTTTCTGTGTTATTTAGGAAAGTTGCCAAATTGTTTATCTAAATCGACAATAGATAATACTTTTTTTTGCAGATAACATTAATTTGACAATTTCTAATAGTAACTATAATGATGTTTTTACAGATACTAATGTTGCAATAAAAACAGTAGTGATCAGCTTAACAGCCTTAAATCTATTATTAAATAAATATAAAACAACCCTTGTGAAATTTTCTAGTACAAATCAAAATTCTACTCATAATCTAAATACATCAAACCAGCAATTTTCAATTGGCCATATTGAAAAAAATTTGCTCTAAAATAAGTTCCAGTATTTTATCATTTAAAATATTGGCTACTTCATGAGATACAAAAACTATCACAACAATATATTTTGCGATTCTCACATTTGTTATGGTATTGAAGTATTTGGTTCTACCTGCTCAATTTATAACTTGAACAGAATCTTACACCTACAAAAAAAAACAATTCGAATCATATTAAAGCTCAAAAATGATGCTCATTGCAGGAACCATTTCTCCGAATTAGGAATAATGACAGTGTTTAGCCTCTGTATTCATAAGACAGTTCTGCACGTTAAACTAATTCAAGCACATTACCTAAAAGTTTCATAACCATAATTACAAAACTAGACATAGAAATGATTTTCAAGTTGTTAAACATAAAAAGGAAATGTTTAGAATGAAACCGACTTATATTGGAATTCAATTTTTTAATCAGCTGCCAGTGGCAATAAAACAACAAATCAATACTATAACATTCAAAAAGAGTCTACAGTCATTTCGAATTGAGGCTGTTTTTTATAATTTTAATGAATTTTAGTCAAATGAATTTATACATAAGAAATAACTAATCAAGTTTAAAAATATTTATTAATTAGTTGTACAGCCCGTACTTTAGTTTTAGTTTTATTTTGAATTAGTTATTAATTATTTGACACCGTTTGTGTATTCATTTTATAAGAATGAATGAAGGACGTTTTGAATTGAATAACTCAATGCACATGAAGTGATTGAGTTTTAGAACACTGAGTCCGCTGAAATTATTTCATTGATAATTACCGTCAGTAAAACCGTAACTCTTGAATTCAAAATCAATTAAGAAACCTAAATGAGTTGTTTTGTGAGAAATGCCATTTAAAATGTCAGAATCAGATACGCCAGGTACAAGGTAGAGAGGTGTGTGGGGGAGAGCTGATTTAAAAACCAATTACGAACTTAAAGATCTTGAAAGTTATTTTTTGTAAGACTCCGAATTTGAATCGCTTTGTGAAACCACCCAAACTTTTGTGTCTCTTCGAAGTTGTTACTTGACAAAAATAAAATTAATCAGTTAAAAACAATTTATACAAATTCTATATGTAAATGAAATTATCATGGTATGCCGTGGTTACAACTTATCATGTTTAAGTGAAACACTGAATCTATTATTAATAATAAAACTAACTAGCATTTAGTACTAGTACTAATACTAATACTAACATTAGCATTTTTCAAAGTCATTATCAGTAATACATGTCTCAAAAATGAACTATGTACATAGTTGTTCGTACATTTATATATACATTTAATTTATATATTATATATACATTTATATATATATATACATTTAATTTATATATTATACATATATACATTTATATATACATTTAATTTATACATATATTACTTACACCCCTACATACATTCATATGGAATAAACAGACTGAATGGAGACATTTACAGTGTCAACCAGTCTTCGGGGATTTAACATATTCTAAACCAGTTACAAAAATTTTATTTCTTCGTAAGACCCCATCTTAAATCTCCATAAGAGCCTATGTTGGCGGCCAAGTGGATCACTATGTGTGGTGGATCACTTCTAATCTGGTTTAAGTCACTACATCGCCTAAAGATATCACTTGATGTCATTAGATATCTAATGATATCAAAAGAAATCTTATAACAATACATTATGTGGTGATATCTTTCTAATGTCCAATGATTTTACATGGTTTTTTTCTAGAGAACCGCCTTTTCACTGTTACTAGTTAGTTTGAGTAGATTCATTATTGATTCACAGCACTTCCTAGTTAGTTCCCTTATTTAATTCAATCTACTGATTCATCATTAGCACATCTTAAAAATATCGCACTTCCGGTGGGCCATCTTTCGTTAAAGGTTCAAGATATCAAGAGCACAAAAAATTATTACAGAAAAATTTAGGAATCTGAAAAATATTGAAATTCTTCTACAACACAGAAGGTATATTCCTCAACATATGTGGGATATATTCCTCAACAACTTTGAAAGATATATTGTTTGGCCGCCATTTTTTTCAATATGGTGGTGATTGCCCGTGAATTCCGAGGTGATAATAAACGCAAATAACTGACTCAGAGTCGGTAAAAACCCTTTATCCACCCAAATTTACAGGTCCCACCCAGGCCTGAAAGAAAAATAGACCCACCTAGACCTAGACCTACCTAGACTGGACCTAGATTTGTAGTTGACGCCCAGACTAATTCTGAAATAGTTAATCTGAAAGTCAAAGGGTGGAATCCTCACACAAAGCCTTCCATTTTCACCGCAAAGTTCCTTTGAAGTGGTTTTATGAACTTTTGGTAAACACTGTATCGTTTTGAGCCCTGCTTCTCTGTCCGTATACACTTTTACCTACTCATTTATCTTCGTTCTTATGTTTACTAAATACCGCATTAAAATGTAATTTTGCATAGTTTGATTTAGTATAACCATCATTCAATATACCGGGTGTCCTATAATAGTCCCCTCCCCTAACGTTTTCCTATATTTTTTCAAATATCAATTCCACTCTACCCCCAAACATTATTGTGTAGTTAATACTTCATTTTGAGGGGGTACCCAATTTTGGCCGCCATCTTGGATCCGCCATATTGGATCCAAAATATTTTTTTCAAATGTAAAAGTGGTGTTGTGACCCATCACATAGTAAAATAAAGCTGTAAAATTTAGTTTTTAAACAATTCATATTTTTTGAGATTTTTATTAGAGACATGTCAATATCTTGAAAACTAAACGCTATAATTAAAAACGAGTTACGGTATTGAATTCGGCGTAAAAAACTAGTTTGAAATGATGGGTCACAATACCAACTTCATATTTGAAATAACTTACTTCATTTCAAATTGGGGTATCCAAGATGGCGGCCAAAAAATTTACATTGGTGAAAGTTAAGTGTAAATCGCTCAACAATGACTGATGGTGGTTATTTGTCACTATCTAGCATTATTTTGTGGTAATGGGCCTATTTTATCAATTTGTAATGTTAAAATTGGTTGAAAATAATTAAACTAAAAGGACCCATATCTTCAAAACCAATTGAGATATTCAAAAACGGATTGCGTCATTGTAATCAGTGAAAAAATCTAATTCGAAATGATGGGTCACAACACCACCTTTACATTTGAACAAAATATTTTGGATCCAATATGGCGGATCCAAGATGGCGGCAAAAATTGGGTACCCCCTCAAAATGAAGTATTAACTACACAATAATGTTTGGGGGTGGTGTGGAATTTATATTTGAAAAATATAGGAAAAAGTTAGGGGGGGGGACTATTATGGAACACCCTATTTTTAGTATATTTTTAAATACTAATCAAAACTAAATCAAATCTTGCAGTTGAGAATTTGGCACACAACAAACGTTAGAACAAAAATTAACAACATTTCACATAACCAGGGGACGGGCCTCTATGGAAGCCTTGAAATTATTCATAAACAAAAAGCATTCCTTAGATAGCACGTACCGTTAAAAAAAGTTTTAAAGTGAAATAAAACCCCGCTAACCCAGTTACAAAAGGATTATCCAAACAGAAATTACAGCTCCTCAAAGATTTTAATATTCCACTACCTAAGATTTTAAATAGCTACGAAATTAACGTTCAGAATAAAATAAAACTTTGTAGTAATGCATTTTTTTATAGAAACCAACTATTTCGTAATTTTTATGATTTGTTGTAATTCCTTTGGGATGGCCCTTGATGTAAGTTTTTAAATACTTAAAGGTAATAATATCAAAGGCCTATCCCGAAGTAATGTGCGAAACAGTTCCAGGCTCCCTAGGTGTCGAGAGGGGTGGTTAGTTCACAGTACTTTGAGCCCGTGGGAGTCCGACACTACTGAGGAGACATCGATCTCCCCAGTGTGCCTAAACATATTGTAACTCCTGCCAAAATTTAAAAAAATCATCATACTGACTAAGAAACATCTGTTTTCAGTTCCTTTTTATTGGCTCGAAAGTTATCCATTGCCGTCCTAGGCCGGCAAAAACTTTTATCCGGCCTAGGCCGAATAAATCAGCTGATTTGCAGCAAACCGACGTTTACTGCTTGTTTATTGGTTACTTTTTAGAAGAATGTAGTGGCAGCACTGGCAGCAGTAGTAAATTTTTGTTCTGTTTGTTGTAGGTTCGAAGGATTGAGAAACGTATTGGTTTATGCAAGGACTACTTTATGATTGAAAGTATGTTGTTTTTTCTGAGTAGTATGATGAAAAAAATCGTACGTTACTCGGCCGGGAAGTTTTGCCGTACTCGCATGAAAATCTCGCACTCGCTTTCGCTCGCACGGGAACTATCATGCTCGTCCGGCAAAACAGTACTTCCCGGCCCAGTAACGTAATATGCTATATTATTATTACTATTATCGTTGTTATTATTTTTATTATTAGAGCTAGATCTATTTTTGTATCAATAATTTATTTAGATATTACTAATAATTTTCTATCGGATCCGTAAATTAAATTCTTAACATTTTTTCTTTGTTTATTGAAGTAACTTGTTATAATACTCTCTTCTTATTTCATCCTTGATGTTATTTTTAATATACAGCTGATTTTATTGTTTTGATATAGATTTTCGCGCACATTTGCCATCACTGATAATTAAAAACAAGTTTCACGTCGTAATAAGTGATTGCAAATGTCCTCAAAAATCAATATCAAACATACCTCACTACCCCTAACAGCAGTTATCAAACAAGGGAATCATTTGTTTCTTAGATGTTAGTGTAACGTAGTTATCAACCACTTTTATACACCAAACTTATGACGACTAATTTGTAAGGATTTCACGAACTATAAACATATGTCATCTTTAAAAAACGAACTAAACCAGAAACGAAATTTTCTGGTTTAGATGACATCCTGCAGTAGCTAAAATGACATAAGTAGCTTAAAATGTGAGAAACTTAAAATAACCAAAGCATAAACGTTTGCATCATGTTACTGGACAATTGTTTCATTGTAAATGAAACAATTAGTTCTAAAATTTTCTGGGGGTAAACTATACAATTTAAAATTTGTCCGAACATCAAAGAGCGTCGTAACAGTATCAGCTTCTTGAAACTTATACTGTTGGTAATATCTCCAAACGATCTTTTTCCCAATAACAGCTTTGTGAAATTGATATTTATTTGAGATTTGCGTTTTGAGTTACTATGAAGTTTATTTTGTTTCCGCTTTAGACAGTAAGAACTTTTTAGTTTGTGGATTAATTTCAGTTGTTTGATTTAATGTATTTTATGTATCTATCCAGAGAGGTTCGTTTAAATCGTTCATATAAAATGGGTTTAAAAGGATATGAATAAATGGTGACTATATTCAAAGTTATCACCTATTACTTTCTTCCTTTGCTGTTTTTAGTTATCAAAAAATTAATTATTTATATTATATAACTTGTAAATGAAATGTTATGGACGAAACAACCAGGCAATAGTTGTTTTCTACAATAAAAACTTTTTGCATCAATAGAATTGTTTCAATTAATCGAATAAGCAATCGATACTCGAACATAAACTAGCGATTGTAACGGTAACAACTGATATTCAGTACGATATTGCTAGGACAAAATTATTTTTCTAGTCAATAAAATCCACTTGAGAATGTACTTTTGTAGCTCTATTACGAAATAATATAATTATCTTTTTTATATGATTAACGGCATATTACAAGTGTCATGATGGTTAAGATCTACTACTGTATTATGGCCTGGAATCTCTCGTTCTTAAATTTCCGTTGTAGCAAAAGTGCGTATTACCTTCCCAACCTTATAGCTGGGAAATTATATACATCTTCTTCCTTCTAGTTGTGGTCTTCTTAATACTGTCATAAGAAAAAATCCAATTTTCATATATATATCTATAGCAACAAACATTCATGCTCATTTTTCATAATATTCATATGGAGAACAAATAATGAGGTAGGTCTTCTAGGT
This sequence comes from Flexamia atlantica, assembly GCA_035578135.1. Classification (NCBI taxonomy): domain Eukaryota; kingdom Metazoa; phylum Arthropoda; class Insecta; order Hemiptera; family Cicadellidae; genus Flexamia; species Flexamia atlantica. The sequence continues at coordinate 17,218,710 of JAQJVK010000010.1, forward strand.
AGAAACAGGTTTTTAAGATATGAAATTCACTGAGAATGGGGGTGTTTTAAAAATTTGTTTCAAGCTACGTGATTTTCGTCTAAAACTTGCTACAAAAAAAACTGGCATCAAAAATACAGTACTTTTAAAAAATAGCGTCAAATATACTATCAAAAATACTATCAAGTAGCGTCAAAAATACTATCAAATTGGGTCAAGAATAATTTGAAAAAGATCTTAAAAAGTGCAATAATAGCTATGAGCAATGAGCATATAACATAGCAATGACAAAAAAATACTTAAATAAATAAATAGTGCATGGCAATGACTGAGTTAACTGAGCTAGTTAAGTGACTTATGTTTTAAAACTTAGTACCAATAAATAAAAATAACTACTGATAGTGTATTTACCGTAGTTATTAGTGGATCAATATGTTTTATTAAATTAAGTCTATAATATCAAAATTAAGAACTCAAACTAGAAGTTAAATTGCTTTAATGTCAAAAACACATAGGTGCATAAAAATCATCAACAAGCATATACTATTATTTATATTACAATATCAGAACGAAAATTGAGTTCTCAACAAAAGAAAAGGTGCTACCTTGAACAAAAACCAGGATAATCAACTATGAAAGTTATCATTGGGCAACGGCGACCTCCTTTACATGTAAGTAAATAAAGAAGTTGAATTGAAACCACACTTACGTATTTTCCTCTCTATTTATTAATGGAATAATTTATTTGTTTAAAATAACTTCTATCACCACCGTAGAAAAAGACGGTGTAAAAAAACACAGCGTAGTGTTAAACTAATTAAATTGAAAAGAGAAATTAAAATTGTTCATCAAAACAAAATATATCGTTAAGTCCAATAATATAACGAAATCCTTTAAGAAACCATATAAAATGAACGAAACAGCAATGAACAATAAAGGGCAACACCATCAATAAAGGAAGGTTTTCAATTCGAATTAAATGTGTACCACATTTAACGAATATTATACAGAAATAACATTCCTGCAAAACAAATTCATCCTAAAGACCGTGTTTAAAAATCCGACTTATCCTAAGTTTATGAGAAGTTTCACTAATTACAAATTTATCAGTCGTAGATTGCCTTCTAGACACACATGCTCTGCTAGTTTGCCACATTTCCAATCGAAGTTTGACGATATATTTTCAAGAGAATCCGGAACATTTCCTACGTTGTCCCCAAAGTCTAGTGATTTGAGGCCACTTGGGGCTGAGTTTCTATCGTGAAGCTCCGAACGAACCTCAATTCGCTGATTCACTGAATTCTATTCAGGATCAGGCAATTCTAATTCGTTTTTGTTTATCATTAATATCCCTTTTAATATTGTTGTTTACTGATGACGGTTTATTTTATTTCGATTTGGCGGGTTACCAACACTCATTAGTAAATACAAGTTTCCCGGCGTTTCGGAATCTGGAATGTGATCTCGTCTTCAAGTGGAAAATTAGTAGGAAAAAACACGCGGACCTGGAAAGAATTATACCAATTTCACTTAAAATTGTTTCTTCTTGGAATACAATGCTGTCCTTCGCTCATGAGAAGTAAAAGCACTTAAAACCACCAAGAAGATTTTTTCTCGATTCATACCAAATTTCATTCGTTCAGTCGCACCCGGTCTGATGAGTTGTTTTCTCAAAGGGGATCCAAAAACTTATTAAGTTCTGGGACATTGTTATTCGTTCCAATTGTTGAGGAGGAAACGCAAACAAAGCTCCTTCTTTGGTGGTGCTTTTTATAAACTTTAAGTAAACAACGCAGCAATTTCAACAGCCCTCTCTCTCTCGTTATCATACCTACAACTAGGAAGCGACCACCTGGGCCTCGCGTCCTCTCCTCTTTGTGTCTGCCCTCTGACGTCTAACCTTTTATATTTAATACAATTTTACAAATGAAATATTGCCGAAAAATAGGGCTTGGCTAATTTTACATATAAAATATTACAGAAATTGAGTTTAGCTTATCCACCTTATATTAAATTCATGTAAAACGGGTATTACTTGTTCAATAAAAGCTACAGATCGATTTTTTCAGATTAGTTTCTTATATGCCATGCACAATTTTTTTTTCTTATATTTGTTTTGAGAAAGAATATTATTTGCATATAAACTTAATCAACCGAAAAATTTTACTAAAAAATGCACTTAAAACTATACGTATAAAGCCTACGTGTTCAATAAAAACTACAAAATCTATCAATAAGCTATTTATTTTCAGTTCAGTTTTCTGTATGCCACAGTAGTTTTTTGTAATTTTTTTCAAATCGAAAATAATATTCGTTTATCTCAAAGATTTATATCTTATATCAGGTCAAGGTGCAGTTTATGTTCTGTGGGTTACTTACTTTAAATAAGAAACGGTCACCAACGACTGGTTTTGAACAAACTTCTTGACGATTTATTATATCACATTATAAAATAAAGTATAATTTCATTCGTGCCTTCAACAATTTTTAAATATTTTCTTTAGGTCTGATTACATTTGGTTCTTTAGGTAATTCAAGTGGATCAAAATGATTTGTATTTGATAAACGGTAAGGCCTTGATAGGTGAGTAGGTCTGACCGATCAAGTCGGCTCACCTAATATACTATTACGTAGTCAATAATTGACTTGGACACGAAGCGGGGGGGGGGAGCATCAGGTCTGTTAAAACCTAAAACTAGATTGGGTCAGATGCAGTTGTGGTCAGCGCTCCCTTTGAGAGGTATATTAAATGTGTTTCCATCAGAGCGGAAGACGGTTTAAATGTAGGTTAAGAATTTAATAAATCGATTGCATACAGTCGATAATAAGTCGATAAATTTAATAAATCCATACACTAAACGGTCCATGGTAATTTGATTAGGAAATTGATCAAATTAGTTCTGTCCCACTATTTGCACTATTTAGTACTTTTTATTAATTATATGGAATAAACAATTAAAATTTAAATAAAATACCACAAAATATTTAGTTTTATACATGAATTTTATACAAATTTAAACTCGTTTACCATAGTTCAATCCATTGTCAATTCAAGCTTCTTAGCGCATTGTTTTAATAGTATCTCAGGAAATAGGATATTGTATTTTGATAATTTCTATGGTGCCTGCAGTCCTTAATTTTTAAGTTATGAAGAGTGCGTACTGTGTGTAAATTTATCATGATATTACTACTCATCCTGTTTTTGTATTTGCAATGGTAAAACCCAAGTTTTTTAAAACGTTCTGTAATACTTTTTTAACATTTACATTTTCATATTTAAAAAAATAAAATAAATATTATGTTATTGTTAATAAATTTTAAAGCAATTATTTGAATATTTAGAAGTGAATGATACTTTCTAAAAAGTTAAAATGATATACATATTATTTCCAAAACTATTTGTATGTGAGACTTCTGGATTTGTCCAGTAAGATAGATGTTATCCTTTGGAAGTTTTGGCAGTTAAAATTTCCATTCTAGCGAGCAAGCTCACTCATACTTGGAGGATATATGATCTTGAACAAGACACATGAGCAGCCAAGGAAAATGATTTTATTGTTTGAGTAAAAGTGGTACACTTAAAATGTAACAATGATGAATTTTATTCCGATTTAATTTAACATTGTTTACAGTTACATGATCATAACTGGTGTAACTTAAGGTCGAGTTATTAATGCAATGATTCTGCATATTGATTTTTCTAAGGGTGTGCGAGTAGTGATTTTTTAAGTCAAGTCGAGCCGAGTCGAGTTTTGAAATACTCGCTCGAGTTTCGAGCGTTTTTCGAGTTTTTTAGTGACAAAATAATAGATTTCCTACTTTTACAACATAATCATCATGAAACAAAAATATTGTAATTCAAATACAATTTAAAACTTTGATGTTAACTGTTCATGTTTCTGAGTTAAGAGCCAGTATGTCAAACAATATCAACCAAATTAAGACAACGTTTTACTGAACCTCTTGATCTTAATTTGTGTTACATTATCTGTGTTTTCAAATAAAATAATTAAAGCTCAGGCCATCTTAAATATACTTAATCGAACCTATAGCTCAATGAGTTGTCAAAATATCAGCCTGCATATTTTCTTAAATCGGCAAAGGCAAGGGACAAAAAATAACCTTAAATTCTATAAAGGAATGAAGTTGTATAAATATTTTGATATCGATAACTAAACAAATTCTTTAATTTCATTTAAAAAGTATTTTTTACCGATGCCGGTCAAACATGGGTGTGAAAAACTACTTTAAAACCCAATAGAGCGTGGCGATTTGAATGCTACTCCTCTCGAATTTTCGAGTATTTTTAAACTTTTAAACTGTAAACTCATGGGCTCCAAAAAATCTGAATACTTGAGTACTCGCACACCCCTATTTTTTCAAAATGTAGGCTACACTCCAAGACGTTCATATAATTAAAACAGCTCTGACTGGCTAAGCATGTTACATCCACACGTTTAGTGTTGCGGCATGAATGTTGGCATACAGTATGAGGAGTTAAAATTGTGTTTCGTGTAACTATCATGGGCCCATGTGGCGCGTAGACATGTTGGTATGTAAGTTACTATTTATTTGTACTTAATCATAAATAAAACATAAAATAAGCTGTTATGTATTGGAACATCGTTAATGGTATCTAAAAATATACTGCTCTTAAAAATAAATAAGACTGAGTAACTTTCTTTCTTATTTTTTATAAATTAGCTAATAACAGTGAATTACCTACATAAATCTAGGCCTGACCACCACTTGTGTGGTGGTTTATATACCATGGTTTCTTGATAAATGTAAGTACGACCTTTGAATATAACTACATACATTTCTTTAATTGTTTATTTTTAAATTTATTGTTTTATTTATAAACAAAAATCTAACATCAAGGTCTGGCCATATGCGAACTCAGAACTGGCTCCTAGATATGGGCATTTCTGGTAGCCAGGTCGGTTAGACACGGCTAGATCTGGTTTGATCTGGCCAAGTCTGGTTTTTATCTGACCAGTTCTGAATTTTCACGCAACGGTTTCTTATTTTAACACTTCCTGCCATATTTTTCAATTGTTACACTCTATGTATTAGTTTCGATGTCAAAATATACTATCACTTATTTAATCAAGTTTATTGACAAATTATTCAGACTGTATAAGTCATATCATTTTGTATTTCCTCACAACATTATAAACGCGAATACGAACGCAAAATATGCTATATAAAAATTAAACACAGTAACATTTTTAATTTTGATAGCAATCTAAATATCGAATAACATTATGCAAATAAAATTAAATTCATCAATTTCACTAGTGTACTGCATGCCGTATCTCAGAGGAAAACAGGGAGAATCTCACAAATTACTCATGATTAGTTGAGCGATTTGATTCTTCTCAACCAACCGATAAGTAATTTGATAATTCGACTTTCAATGAGATTTGGAAAACAATCTGGTTATCGAGGGAGTCTTCTTATTTAGGTTCGTGTTATTACATTAAGTGTGATGACAATTTCAAAGGGACCTAAATAGAGGTCCCCCCCACCTCCACCACTTTTGAGGTTATCAAGGTTTTCGTGTTATTGTGTGTCTTCTTATCGAGGTTCTTCTATTATATCTTTGTATATACAGTTTGTTCATTTTTTTGTGTACACCATTGGGATCTCGTAAACTAAAAGATATACAAGAAAGTTTGGTAAAGTAATGCGTAATAATAAGACAAGTAAAATAGTGGTGAGCAATTTAAAATATTCGACCAAACTCGTTCGCTACGCTCAAAAAACCATTTTGGCCCCAAAACTAAAAATGCCCATTACTCCCTTATTTTTTAAGGTAGGAGAAAACCCCATTGCAAGTGGGGTCAAACTACACAAACTTTTACGTACAATCTAAATATTCGGTCAAAAATGTGACACCATTCATGGTTTTCTGAGAATAATGTGCAAGTCCAGAATTTTAAAGTCAACATGTAAAATTGTATGTTTCAATGGAAAGATATTTTTCTCCTGATTGCAAAAATAACACACATGTGATATGTTCTTCTTCAAATGTATTTTTAATCGGAGATTTTTTTTATATACGTGATAATGGGTTATGATGCACTGTTTATCATAAAATGAAATCTAAGAAAACAGCAGATTTTTACTAAACAGCTGAATTAGTGGAAACAGCTGATTGGCAGAAATATAACAAAATATTTTCTCTGATTAAAAACACATTTGAAGAGGAAAATATCACATGTGTGGTATTTTTGTAACCAGAAGAAAAATATATTTCCAATGAAAAATAAAATGTTATATGTTGGCATTTAAAATTCTGGACTAGAGCATTATTCTCAGATACCATAAACAATATTACATTTTTGATTGAATATTTAGATTTTACGTTAAATTTCGTGTAAATTTGATCCCACTTACAGTCTCGCACTTTAAAAATAAGGTAGTTATGGACATTTTTAGTTTTGGGCCAAAATGGGTTTTTGAGCGTAGCGAACGAGTTTGGTCGAATATTTTTTATTTCTTTCCACCATTTTACTTATCTTATTAATAAGCATTACTTTGCTAATTTAATCTTTCTTGTATCTCTTTTAGTTTATGAGATCCCAATGGTGTGCGCAAAAAATGAACACACTGTATATTATAATATACTACCTTCATAAACCTCTTTCGCAAAAAGCTCAAGTGGCTTCTGCCTACAGGATATCTAACATCCCTTTTAATCGCAGAGTCGTTCGGCAATAATTGGCCTTGAACTTGGGGTGGATGAGTTTTCCAAAATATAATAAAACCTCCTCATTAAATTACACCTAAATTCTTCCTAAAAAACCTCCTTAAATTAAACCTATATCCTTAAATTTACACTATGTTATCAACCGTTATAGATTGTGATAAAATCTACATGATAACACTTCGAAGTCGATTAAAATCAGCGCTTTTATATATTTGGACTTAAATTAAGTACAGCTACACGTAACATAGTAATGGTAAAATTTACACTCTAAGATAAAATAGGTTGCGAGTTTATGGCCCAGAAGGACCCCAAGAAGTATCGTTACGGCGGCAAAGGCTTTCTGGCAATAACATAAAACAAAGTGACGATTGTCTCCTTCTCTGTCTTTCCCTCACACAAGAACTTTAAAGAAGTGCTTTTCTAGTTTATATGGCACTTATTAGTTACATAGTTTTTCTTAAATTTAACTTGTAAGCGTTTAAATATTTTATAAGGAAATTTACCTGATCGTAAATATGTCTTGAACTGTAGTTGGTTTTGATTTCCACCCAGAAACACTTGTACTCACATGAAAATCCCGCACTCGCTTTCGCTCGCGCGGGAACTATCATGCTCGCCCGGTAAAACAGTACTTTCCAGCCTAGTGACGTAATGTACTTATCACGGGATCATGGGATCATACTGAGTATAATTCCGGAAACTGCGCTTCAAAAGTTCATCCTTTACAGAATGTCGGTTGTTACTACAAAAATAAATAAATATATATTTCTTTCTATTTATTTTCTAACTACCACGAGTGACGACAATATACAAGTTAAAGAGAATTATAACACGAGAAAGAAAGCAAACGTAGCTCGACACACGATCGTGCGCGCACATCTGCACCAGTTTGTGTTATTAAAGTAGGCCTACATGATTATTTTTCCTCTTTTTCGTGTTCTGTGTTTAAATCTTCTTCTGTGTTTCTTTTTAGACATTTGACGCCACAGATATGTGTTAAATTTCAAGTTTAGGATCTGAAGATGGCAACAAGTGATTGCCGAAACGCGTACTCCACATCGAAAGGATTATAGAATCACGAGGCTGATTACAGTTATTTAACCTTTTAAATACCGTATTTACTTCCCATGGGCGTAAACAATCCCCAATGAGGGTAAAAAAGGTAATTATTTCAAAAAGTAGGTTCTAGCTCAGACGATGTGGAAGATAACTAATTTCGTTACAAAAATATTAAGTTCCTACTGTTTGTTGTTGTTAACAGTTAGTTTATTCTCCAAAGAAAACAAATCGTAAGGCTTTAAAGGTGAATTTTGAGGGCAATAGGAAAGAGCTTTCACGTTTACTGTTAAAACCGATCCAAAGGTCAGGGAGAAATGGCTTTTAGGCTTCGTCTGTTCTGTATAGCCCAATCATGCTCAAATTATCGCACATGGTTTTTAAGTAAGCTTGGACATACTCATTGTATGCGTAACTTAGGCAAACATAAAATTCTAAATCTTCTTTTTTTCTAACCATTGCTCACCGTCTAAAATTTAATGGGCCAACCTTTTTCCACTAAGGTATGCAACCCCCTCAATATTATTGATTGTACGTGATTCAAAATTTAGTTCGGCTTCCAAAATTATTATAATAAAGGAGCTTTTAATAGAGTTACATTTTTTAACTTAACCCTTTTTCAGGTTCCAGAATCTAGGACTAAGTAAACCCACTAAAAGTGAATTCTTAATTTTTAGTGTACAGAGGTGTAATTTTATGAAATGTTAAACTTGATAATCTATACTAATTACGAATATCGCTAAAATTTACAAAAAAAACTACCTAATTAATGATTCTAATATGGAGAACTCTAAAAGCGAAGTTATCGGATAAAGAACGTCAAACAACTACCATTTTTCTAATTTGAGCTAAATGATACTGATATTCTCAGAAAAATTCTAATAATGAATGTATTTTCTCAAAAAGTTTAAATCTTGCGTAAAATTTTATAAGGGAACCGTATTATAAGGCCAATAAATCCGAAATGTCAGACATGGGAGCAGTGTCGGCTACCGGTGCATTTACCTTAGTCTCTACTGTATTTGCTCTAAAACCTTACCCTTCTTCTTTGGTAACTAATAAAGGACCATATCAATTTTCTATTAGTGCCTTCAATTTAACTAATGCACAAAAAAGAATTAAAGCCTCTAGGTAAGTTGTATTTACAGTTTTAAGTTTGGTAGTTGTATGTACGCTTCCAAAGTTGCATTCATAACAAACTTTTGACTTGGATAGACAAAGCTTTTAGTTTGTCTTTGCATTTAATGACACAAACATGTGTTTACCATGAACAACTTAAACTGTTGTGAAATTCAGTTAAAACTTCGGTTTTGTATTTCTAATTATTTATACCCGGTAAAATAATTCCTCAGCCATTCCTTAAATATACATGGTTTTTATCATAATATTGTGTATATAATTGGATTATTATAATATAAACATTAGTAGCAAATTTTTACTTAGAATTGAAAAATATTTTTACTAAGACTTTACTGTATACAGGGTGAGTTTCTACTTACACCAATAACTTCACCAGTGTATATTACCGACTAACAAAAAAAAAACAAACAAAAAAAGTTACTCAAACCCATGTCCTATTCTCAACCGTTTAACGGTTATCACACATTTTATTATATTTAATATTACTTGACTTGGTTCCACTTTTTGAATGGTACCGAGGTGACCAATTGTCCTATAGAGTTATACCTAGTACCATTAGAAAGAATATTAAATTTCCTATAAATCTTAGGTCTTTTGACATAAAAAGTTATCAAAAGCTTCCGTTTATAGTGAACGCAAAGTGAAAAAAGTGTTCCAATGAAATATTTTTGTAACCTACCTTTCATGCACTATTTCTCCACATTCGTGTATTAATAAGAGATGATGGTGAGTTGAACGAAAAACTTCTTCATTTAATAAGCTTTCAAATAATAATAATATCTTTATTTGTCTTGTGGATACAAAAATATCATTGACAATGTCAAAATGCAGCATAACAGCCAAGTCAAAATAGCTTAATTTATATAAGATTTACAATAGTTTGAATAAGGAATAGTTTACAAGTCAATATTAACACAATTAATCAAATTATAACTAAATCATATATGAAAAAGAAAAACTTCTAAAACTCTATGTTTCCATGGTTAAAAAAGTCGTCCAGACTATAAAAAGGGTGACACAGCAACCATTTATAGAACTTGATCCTAAAATCTTTGATTGAATATGTATTCACAAATCTTTCTAAAACATTATATACTTTTACAGATAAAATTAAATGGCTATTAGAAGTTTTACTAAGTCGATGTTGTTCCAATAATGTATTATTTTTGTTACGAGTGTTGTAGTTATGATGGTTAAAATTTAAAAGATCCTTATTGTTCAATGTGTATGTCAAAAGATCATATACAGTATATACAGATTAATTACCGTCTGGACTTCCCATTCTACAAAAAGAGGTTTACAGTGTTCTCTGGGGTCTGACCTACTCATTGTTCTCAATGCTTTTTTTTGTAGTTTTAGAATATCTTTAACTTTGCCACTTCCACCCCAAAATATTAATTCATATCTTAATACAGATTGAAAATATCCAAAATATGCTGTCCGCAAATAATTTACAGGAATCTGATCTCTAAGTCGTCTTAAGAGGTAAATAATCCTTGAAAGTTTTGTTGACAATGTTTCAATATGAGAATTCCACGATAATTGATTGTCAACGTGGAGACCCAGAAATTTGGCTGTACTGACAGAATTATTTGTAATATTTGGAATGCACTTTTTGGTTAATGTGAAAAAAATGTATTGAGTTTTTTCTTCGTTTAAGAGAAAGCCATTAGAATGAAACCAATTTGATGCATTTTTCATTGTTATGTCAAATAGTTTTTGAAGTTCTGTCAAATTATTGCTAGTATGAAAGAAAGTAGTTTCATCTGCATAAAGAATGGTATTCGTGTGTAATTTTATTGGTAAGTCATTTATATAAATTATGAAAAGAAGGGGACCGAGTACGGAGCCATGAGGAACGGCACGATGTACATATTTAATGTTTTACTAGTACGTACAACAGGGATGGAAAAATATATAAATAAATATATATTTATTTATTTATACACTAGGGCCCCATGCGCAAATTCCACATTTTTATACTATTCCTGTTTGTGAGGAACTCACCTATAGTTAGAATAAATTGCATGGCTTCTAACTCACCTTTATTAAACACATTAGCCTTTTCAATTGAAAATTAAAGATCTCACCTAAATAAATAACAAAGGCCTAACTGAACAAAACACATTCACACACATTATTCATCACTGACGCACTATGTTTTTGAATTTGGTTGTCTTCTCGCACAGCAGTGGGACAACGGAAGTTTTTCTAGGAAGCCCATGTGCAAATTGCGCATTTTTATATGTTTTCTGGTGTTCAATTAGTATTTTTCCTCTCAGCAGTTCTCTGTTCTTGCCGAAGGTTTCTCATATTTTCTCCCTAATCACGTCGACTCGTTCTTCATCTTTAAGACAGGGTTTATTTTACAGTTTAAAATAAACCCCCTTTTTTTACATATTTATAATCCAACGATCATGCATCTTCACCATAAAGAATGATTTACCTGCCTCAATTTGGCTGAAATCTGCAATGAAAGTGGCTCAAATTCGTTTTTCTAAGATGTATCGGATCTCGTTTTAATTTTGTTTACGATTTGACTGGTAAAATTCGTTTCAAGGTAAAATAATCAGCTGTTAAATTACAGTCACATTTTAAAACCGTAATAACGCAAGTTGGTCAGCACTGGAGCGTTGAAAGCGCCCTCTAGAAAAAAATCAAAGCCTTGGCGATCGAAGCCGTAAAAGAAATCATTTTACTTATCAGTCACCGGTGCGCTTCATTATCAGCTTTAAAATGACACCTCAATCGTAAAAATCGGTTTAGTAAGACGGCTGAAAAAGGGATCTAACAGAAAAAACTCTTATTGTATTAACTATATAGATTTATTTGTGTGTTATTAAAAAGGGTTGTATAACGTTATAAATGTATAATATTTTTCAGCTATTTTTGAGATTAAATATAAAAACGTTTAAAAACGGTGGGGTCGACTTGAAGCCCTCTTAAAAAAGCTGAGATAGTGCAATTAATAGTTCCGGTATCGCGTTTACTGAGCCGGCAAACAATAATGAGATCCTGAAACCTCATTTTGTCAAGATTTCGAGATGCAATGTAAACCTGGGAGTAAATCTCCTCAAGTGACTTCCCTCCGAGGGGATTTCTAGCCAAAATTGATCGGTAATTAAACTGATTTTATTCCAAACTTTATTTTTTAATTTTATTATTCTCACAGCAGATTTATTCTAAGATTTAACATTTTGTATTTGCATTATTTCAATTCCACTATGATCTACTAGATAAATAGGTAGTGGCTAAAAGTAGTTAGGCATGTGCATGTGCTCAATAAATAATCCAAATTTTATATAATGAAATATAAATAGAAATAATACCTAGCAATTGCATATGATAGTATATTTTACTAAATAATTTTTTTACGTACCTGTCTGTGTTTGCGTTGACCAAATAAATGTAGTTCGTCTAAAAGGTTTCACAAGTCACTTTATAACTCCATATTATTAAAGATTAAAGGAGATTTCGTCGAAAGCAAATCTTTAGCTCTCAAAGAAAACATGCAGCCAATAATAACTTTGATATCGGTGCAATTTGGGTGGCAAAACAGCCCAACTAACTTGACGCCGGTAGGAAAAACGGGCACGAAAAAATGCATTAGGTTGCTAATCTGTATAGACTGTTTGGAGGATGAGAGCCCAAGAATTGCCGGCTAGGCAACTCTCCCTAGGGATATTGTGCAGCTTACGGAAGGAATGGATTGTCAGGATGATGGGAAAGGTATGATATGGTCAGTCAGCCTAGCCCCTGAAGAAAAAAAGATAAATTTCCAACCCATCCTCCAGGCTCTTCCGGGGACCCTCTAACCCGAGATCTCCCAAGCATCCCCAGACAAGGACCTCCAGCTGGGAGCTCTCCTTGTTGTGAAGACTCTCACCCAGGTCGGTTCGCACTCCAGACTAGCAGACGCTTAGAAGTTTGTCGGATAAGGGTCCCTCGTCCCCTCCCAGATGGACAAGCCAGGATGATCCACAACTCCCTACAGAGCTCAGACTCGACTCTACATTGCTTGACACAGCCATCCAAGCTCAGGTGAGAATCAAATTCCTAGAGAGACAAGGAGAACAGGATGATGGTCGATCGGACACCCAATAGACGTACCAGAACAATGACAGCTTCTAGTTACTGTAGCCATTGCCAACCTCTGTGTAGACCACAGACCAGTCAGAGAACTATGGCCAGCTATTTTGTATGGTTCTTCATCGGAGGCACATCCTACGGTCTTCTACCTCCTCAGAGGGACGTTGATTAGGGGTCAGGTCAGAGGCGTATCTTTAAAGTATATATGTACACTAAAGAAATCTTCGAGCAGAATAAATGCCACCATTCCAAACTCAAAAAGCAAATAATAAAAATGTTCTTAAAAGTGATATTGGACGAAGTTTAAAGTGTGAATAAACGTTAGACTCGTATTTTTAAGATGCGATTTGCGGCATTGTGTTATTTTCAATATCAACTTCAAACGGAAAATCATATTATGTCATATACCACGGCATATACACGGCACGGCATTTCTTGCGGAAATTCCATTGAGTGAAGTCGTTTATACATGACCAACGACATTAAAAAATACCATAAAAGCTCGCACTGCAAATCGCATCTTAAAAGACTACTCTTCCGCTTTTAATCATGATTTGAACTCGATGGAATGTCAGATCGGGGTGACGATTTATCGGCTGCTATTTTTTACTTTGTCTTCTTTTTAAGTTCAGATTCACGGGATCGTATTAAAATAAAAGAGGCCTTTAATTTTATGCTTAACGACTGAAGGTTTGAGATTAAACCCCCCGATATGTGCCTTACAGTATTGCGGTATTCCAAGGAACTATGTTTTAAAATTTGTTGTTCGTTTCGTAATATTTAAAAGTTATAAAGTCGTCCCAGCAGGCTTTTTATTCAATCAGGACGGTATCTGCTTTAAATCGCATAAATCCTCTCCTCCACGAGTTGTGATTTAATGGTTTCGGATTTTCATAAAAAGATATAACTATACTGTAAGTACTCATTAAAAAGTTTGCAAACTTGTTTAGTAAGAGAAATCTTTAAAAAAATCTACCTTATTTTATTTTTACCATATCCTTGATGTTTAAATAAACATGATAAGAGATAATTCAACGTCAATCATAATCGCTTTTTGTTTACATTGTTAACTTTTTGTAGGAAATTCTTAATTCTTAGTTTGAAATTCATTGACGGTGTCGGGTGGTTTATGTTTTGAATATTATAAAGCAGTATTCGTCATAATCAAATCAAAGTTGGTCATTTTAATTAAATGTATACGCATATAAGTATTTTAAAAAGTATTTATTTATTAAATACACACACACACACACACACACACACAATCGAAATTAGGAGACATTTTTGTAATCAAATATAAATATAGAAAAATAATAACGATACAAATAATTATAAAATACAGAGTGTTTTTTTAACGCAACCCTTTTTTAAGATTGAATAATGCACATACAGGGTGTTCAAAACATGTGGGTCAATAATTTACGTAGTGATTCCTTGGCTCAAAATAAGCAAAAAAGTTACATAAACATAGGTCCTAAAGTGCTTCGTTTTCCGTCTGTGTGTCTGTTTATGATTTTTACATATTTAATCATATCTCACAAACCACTCAACGTATAAACATCAAACTTGGTATATGGATAACCATTAATAAGAACTATTTTTGTAAGAAATATCAAATTGTACGATTTCAAAATGGCAACTGTTTTTTGTTTTCTAAGCTAAATATCTTAAAAACTGTAAATTTTTGAAAAATTATACAGGAGACAAAAAAGTTGCAAATTTTAATCCAATATGATATGGTGATATTAAGATTATTATAATCGGACTACTAATAACGGAGAAATGTTAACTTTTCTGCATAAAAACGTGGTTCCTTAGAACATTCTGTCTGAAAATTGCATGTTTTATTCGGAAAATTTAAAATATCTCTTTTATTAGTTGTCGGATTGTTATAATCTTAATATCATCGTTAATTAGATTAAATTTCGCAGCTTTTTTGCCTCTTGTATATTTTTTCTAAAAGTTACGGTTTCAAAGATATTTAGCTTTGAAAACAAAAAACAGTCGCCTTTTTGAAATGGTAAAAGTAGAAATTTGATACTTCTTACGAAAATAGTTCTCAATAGTCGTTATCCATATACCAAGTTTGAAGTTTATACGTCAAGTGGTTCATGAGATATGATTAAATATGTAAAAATCATAAACAGACACTCAGACGGAAAACGAAGCACTTTAGGACCTATGTTTATATGAAAGTTTTTGCTTATTTTGACCCAAGAAATCACTACGTAAATTATTTCCCCACATTTTTGAACACCCTGTATAAATACGAAATGAGAATTGTTTGGTTAATCTTTACATTTTATTAGGGGTGTGCGAGTATTGATTTTTGAAGTCGAGTCGAGTCGAGTCGAGTTTTAAAAAATACCCGCGAGTTTCGAGTTTTTTCGAGTCGAGTTTTTTTAATAGTATAAGTTAATAGTTATCATGCTTATTATTGATCACATAAAATGCAATAATTTTTATTTATTTACTAAACTGGGTTGTTTTCCTAAGCATTAAAAGCAAACCTGTTTTCAAATGAAAATAAACGAGAATTCAGGCCATCTTTAACACAACTTTATATCATTACTCAATGTTTTATTAAACTTTCAGCCTTAGGAGGTAAAAGCCAAGCTACATCTGCGCTTGTTGCTATAAAAAAGGGGTTTTTGTAACATATTGTTATAGGTTTAAAAATTAAAGTTAAACCAGTCTCATTGAGCATAAGTAAGAAAATATGTCAAATTATAGAAAGGAAAAAGACAAGACAGCATTTAATGATATGAATAACTCAAAAACCACTTTAATTCAAGAAAAATAACAAAAGTTTTATGGTGGCTGGTCATGAGTGGTGTTGGCTGTAAGAAAAACGACCGTAAAATGCAATCGCGCGTACCAGTCTCGGGTACACGGCGGGAGTAACTACTCGGCTCGAACTTCCGAGTATTTTTCAAAACTCCGAGTCGAGTCGAGTAGTGTAAACTCGGCTCGAAAAAAGCTCGATAATCGAGTACTCGCACACCCCTACATTTTATACAACCTATTATTTAAGTTTGATCACATTTAGCTGATGATGTTTTGAACATTTACATGATGTTTTGAACATCATGTGTTCAAACCATCCGCTATTGGCATTTGTACAAAGTTGTGCTCTCTCCATAAAATTCCTGACTACGTGTTGCAAGATACGTCTTTGAATTTTTTGCATTAAATGTGTTATGTTTGTTTTGAGGAGCTGAATAGCCTGGGAATCGTTTTTGTAGGCCTTGCCTTTTATGTAACCCCAAAGAAAATTATATAGTGGGTTCAAATCCGGAGATCTTGGGGGGAATAATCCTTCACTGATAGAATAAAGTTATGGGTTGCGTTTTATAAAAAACATCCTCTATGAAGTAATTATTTGTTGATTAGACGTAAGTGCTGTGCCAGCTAATCCCGCCTTGACAGGTAGGCTGACGGCGTTGATTCGCCCCACCCGGGATGTTGATCAATATAGTCCATACAGTGGCCTTAGACCAATAACTTATTACAATTTTCATAACTGTTTCATATATTCCATATTAATTCAAAAGAAATAATGGGAGCTATACCTGTACAGTAATTCATCCCGCACATTATTTTAGCTAAACATTAATTAGTGTTAAAATGGATCAAGCATAACACTCATAAAATTAACATTATTAAAACTATTTATCGACGAAAAATTTACAGATTTTTCTTCTTTGTTAAATCTTGCTTGTCAATCATTTTCTAAGACTCTCAAAGTGAAATTTTGAGCAGAAAAGTCAAACCCATTTAAAGTTGTTTTCATTTTAACGCTGACGACTCACAAATTTGCCCTATCTCTTTAGTTTAAGACATGGAAAAACACGGATTGACAAAGTAATGATATTGGTTCAATTACTCACTCAATGATCCATCCGAAACGGATTAAAAACCGACGTAGACAGACACAAGCGATATTCGTTGGTTACCAGACTTACGACGTAGACAAGACACAAGCTATGGTCGTTGGTTACCAGACTTACGACGTAGACAAGAGACAGGCGATGGTCTTTGGTTACCAGACTTACGACGTAGACAAGACACAGGCGATGGTCATTGGTTACCAGACTTACGACGTAGGCAGGACACAAGCGATGGTCGTTGGTTACCAGACATACGACGTAGACAAGACACAAGCGATGGTCGTTGGTTACCAGACTTATGACGTAGACAAGACACAAGCGATGGTCGTTGGTTACCAGACTTACGACGTAGACAAGACACAAGTGATTGTCTTTGGTTACAGACTTACGACGTAGACAAGACACAAGCAATGGTCTTTGGTTACAGACTTACAACGTAGACAAGACACAGGCGATGGTCTTTGGTTACCAGACGTACGACGTGGACAAGACACAAGCGATGGTCGCTGGTTAACAGACTTACGACGTAGACAAGACACAAGCGATGGTCGTTGGTTACCAGACTTACGACGTAGACAAGACACAAGCTATGGTCGTTGGTTACCAGACTTACGACGTAGACAAGAGACAGGCGATGGTCTTTGGTTACCAGACTTACGACGTAGACAAGACACAAGCTATGGTCGTTGGTTACCAGACTTACGACGTAGACAAGAGACAGGCGATGGTCTTTGGTTACCAGACTTACGACGTAGACAAGACACAGGCGATGGTCATTGGTTACCAGACTTACGACGTAGGCAGGACACAAGCGATGGTCGTTGGTTACCAGACATACGACGTAGACAAGACACAAGCGATGGTCGTTGGTTACCAGACTTATGACGTAGACAAGACACAAGCGATGGTCGTTGGTTACCAGACTTACGACGTAGACAAGACACAAGTGATTGTCTTTGGTTACAGACTTACGACGTAGACAAGACACAAGCAATGGTCTTTGGTTACAGACTTACAACGTAGACAAGACACAGGCGATGGTCTTTGGTTACCAGACTTACGACGTAGACAAGACACAAGCTATGGTCGTTGGTTACCAGACTTACGACGTAGACAAGAGACAGGCGATGGTCTTTGGTTACCAGACTTACGACGTAGACAAGACACAAGCTATGGTCGTTGGTTACCAGACTTACGACGTAGACAAGAGACAGGCGATGGTCGTTGGTTACCAGACTTACGACGTAGACAGGACACAAGCGATGGTCGTTGGTTACCAGACTTACGACGTAGACAAGACACAAGCGACGGTCGTTGGTTACCAGACTTAAGACGTAGACAGGACACAAGCGACGGTCGTTGGTTACCAGACTTACGACGTAGACAGGACACAAGCGACGGTCGTTGGTTACCAGACTTACGACTTAGACAGGACACAAGCGATGGTCGTTGGTTACCAGACTTACGACGTAGACAGGACACAAGCGATGGTCGTTGGTTACCAGACTTACGACGTAGACAGGACACAAGCGACGGTCATTGGTTACCAGACTTACGACGTAGACAGGACACAAGCGACGGTCGTTGGTTACCAGACTTATGACGTAGACAAGACACAAGCGATGGTCGTTGGTTACCAGACACGACGTAGACAGGACACAAGCGATGGTCGTTGGTTACCAGACTTACGACGTAGACAGGACACAAGCGATGGTCGTTGGTTACCAGACTTACGACGTAGACAGGACACAAGCGATGGTCGTTGGTTACCAAACTTGGGACGTAGACAAGACACAAGCGATGGTCGTTGGTTACCAGACTTACGACTTAGACAGGACACAAGCGATGGTCGTTGGTTACCAGACTTACGACGTAGACAGGACACAAGCGATGGTCGTTGGTTACCAGACTTACGACGTAGACAGGACACAAGCGACGGTCATTGGTTACCAGACTTACGACGTAGACAGGACACAAGCGACGGTCATTGGTTACCAGACTTATGACGTAGACAGGACACAAGCGATGGTCGTTGGTTACCAGACTTATGACGTAGACAAGACACAAGCGACGGTCGTTGGTTACCAGACTTACGACGTAGACAGGACACAAGCGATGGTCGTTGGTTACCAGACTTACGACGTAGACAGGACACAAGCGACGGTCATTGGTTACCAGACTTATGACGTAGACAGGACACAAGCGATGGTCGTTGGTTACCAGACTTACGACGTAGACAGGACACAAGCGATGGTCGTTGGTTACCAGACTTACGACGTAGACAGGACACAAGCGATGGTCGTTGGTTACCAGACTTACGACGTAGACAGGACACAAGCGACGGTCATTGGTTACCAGACTTACGACGTAGACAGGACACAAGCGACGGTCGTTGGTTACCAGACTTATGACGTAGACAAGACACAAGCGATGGTCGTTGGTTACCAGACACGACGTAGACAGGACACAAGCGATGGTCGTTGGTTACCAGACTTACGACGTAGACAAGACTCAGGCGATGGTCATTGGTTACCAGACTTACGACGTAGACAGGACACAAGCGATGGTCGTTGGTTACCAGACTTACGACGTAGACAGGACACAAGCGATGGTCGTTGGTTACCAAACTTGGGACGTAGACAAGACACAAGCGATGGTCGTTGGTTACCAAACTTGGGACGTAGACAAGACACAAGTGATGGTCTTTGGTTACCAGAAGATAATAATAGAATAGTAAGTTATCATTTGGTTGAACTTGTGAAATTTCTGCTTTTTCGACTAATCAATTTTTTGAATAACTGCAATTTTGGCCATGGTGACATATCGACTTCAGGTTTGCGCCATTGCTAATGTCTTGACAAACTCTTCAAAATGTGGGATCACACAATAGGGGTTTACATGTGTAATTTTGGGGCTGCCCTAAAACACCTTATTTAGGGGGCTTAGGTGAAAATGGGAATATGAGGAAAACCTCCACTTTTTCATCTGATAATGGTGTTACGAGTTTGGCCTATCCAATGTAACCCATTTGAAAGGTAAATAGGTTTATTCATACTTAATCTCGTGTGCCCATTTCAACATTTAAAATCGCTGCCGTTCTGATTAGGGGTGAGATATGGACCTCAGGTATATGCTTTGTATTTATTTCGACAACCCCTTTAAAATGATGGGCTACTCCATAGAGTTACTCAATAGAGCAGCTCAATAGGGTTACTCAGTAAGGTTACTCAATATTATTTGAAAAAATACGTTTGCCCCTTCCCCTCACCCTGTTAGGGGGTTAAACCAAAATGTTTGCTGTCAAAAGTTCTAGAACCTTTGTTGACAAACAATGCCACAAACAAAATATTTCTATTTCGGTTTAAAAAATACAGATTTTTAACATACTTAATTTACACACTGTATAGCTGCAATGTATGTCTATGGAAATATTAAGCCTGCCCCTCGTCTACAAAAAAAGTTAGCACACTCCGTTATCCAAGTTATCAATACATAAAACGCATACTTCGAGTAATATATTTTACTTTACATTAAAACGAAATTCCAGTAGGCTTACACAGCGTACAGGCCTGACTTTAGATAACATGTTTTCCACGAATGTTTTATGAGGGGTGAGTGACGAAAACAAAAACCGGCCCTTTTCGATTTCGCTTATGGAAATTGAATGAGCTCGAACGCCGTTGATTTCCCGTGAGTTTCGATTCTCAATTTCTGGTCTCAACGTAAACGTGGTGGCCAACGCTCCAAACGCTCTGGATGTATGACCTAACGACATATACTTTAAGAGTATCTCTTGCCTGAAATACCTACCTACCTTTTAACTAGAATCATGACAATAATTCTGCCTGTCAAGCAGCCTTGATAACTTTTAATTTTATTGAAATGAATATCACTTACGTAAACACCTGTAGGTGTTAAAATTTGTATAGTTTGCCGGACTAGTTCAAAATTTAAACCTCTATGAGGATGAGAGGTTAAGCTCTTGAAACTATTCCGGCAAGTTATACAAATTTTGATACCTACAGGTGTTTATAAAAGTAACATTCATTTAAATTAAAATAATTCTGATGATAAAAGTTTGAAATATGGTCAATTCTCGATACAAAATTTGCTTGTCAGTTGCATAAAATTAGACCAAGCCCAGTGAACTGGTAAATTATTAGTTTTAGTTTTATGAGGAAAATTATTTTTTGTTTCTTTAGGCAAAAACTGTTTGCCATTGTAAGTTCCCACCAATAGAAAATTGAAGCTAAAACAGTTTAAATCTTGAGAAGGTTAAATTCTCTAATATTACAAAATAATTGAAGTGATGATTGAATGTTTACCAAATATTTTCATACATGTTGTAAGTGAGAGAGTACTTAGGTTGCTTTAATTACCGTGTGCAGAGAAAAGAAAAATTACATTCATGTGAAAGAGGGACACAAAAGGTAGTTCTTTGATAATAAAATAATATATAATAATATAATATATCAAATAATAAAGATACTGTTAATGAAATTGTGAAATATGGTCGACTCTATCGACATGCTCAAAATTCACGGTCTCAGTTGTATAAAATTATACCAGGACTTGAGTGAACTGGTAATTATTAGGTTTTTCTTTCAGACAAAAACTGTTAGCCATTATACGTTCGTATCAACAGAAAATTAAAGCTAAAATCGTTTAGATCTTGAGAAAGTCAAATCCTCTAAAACTGAAAAATAAAAAGATTAGAAGTAATGTTTGAATATTTGCCAAATATTTTCAAACATGCTGCAGGTGAGAGAGAGAGAGTACTTACGTTACTGTAAGTAACTTGTGCTGAGGGAATTTTACCTTCACGTGAAAGAGAGACACAAAAGGTAGTTCTTTGATATCACACATTTTTCAACTACTTCATTCGAGCATTTTCATTAAAACGACTGAAACTTCGTCCCGAGGTAATAAAAGGGCTTGTCTCAAGGTTGACGGTTACTTTTGCCGTAAACTTTTAAGTCATCATCGAGTTTTATGTTACAGTTAGGACTTTCAGCAGAGTACAGTACAGTGTGGCTGCCTTAGAAGAGCTTAAATGTTTGATATGCGAGAGTTAAACCCCATCACCCCATCAAAGAAAGCGCAAAATATTATTTCGAGGAATTAAAAAATTCCTTTTTTAGTTATTTACAGTGTCTTATTGGTTTTTTCTGCAAAGTTTCTCGCCTTTATGAATAAAGTTAATTTTTGGGCAAAGAAGGACAATATGAATCAAAGTATACATTTCCCGTTAACCTTTCTTATTTCAATTATTATTTTCAGCTTAAGGCCAAATATGACTATTTAACCTTATACACATTTAATTGAATTTTTCCAATGACGATTGTAGTTAAATAGACAATCCACATAGGAACATCGGTGCATTTACTACATACTTGAATAGCATTATTGATTAATTTTTGTACTCAAGAGGAAGTAAATGAGCTTGATGAATACGAATTATCTTGCAGATGTATTGTAGGCAGAATGACAGAATCTTGGAGATCTGGAATTAATTTACTTTACCTAAATGTCTGAATACTTAATATTTTTATTACTTATTTGTTGGTTACCCGTCACAAAACCCGTATTAAATTTTAAAAGGTTCTCAAAACTAATCTTTTAGCGTTTCGACACAACAACTAGGATAATATTTTTTTACAAAATAAACATTTATTCTTTTCTTGGATACACATCGGTAGAATTTGTTTTCGCGTATTTATCCTAAAACAAAATTCGTTTTTCCTGCATATAAATTAAAACCGATGAACATTTAATGACTACTTTTCGTTTTACTTCTCACTTAATTATTGGAACCAACACGTGGCTGATGTATACACTTAACTGGGCTGGAGGTGCTTTCTTTCTCAACAGCCGTGCAAGCTGCTTCTTTAATGTTTCTCATTTTCCAACTTTGTTCATAATATGCTTGTTTCTGCCCGTTTTACCTTATGCCCCTCTAAAAATAAGTATCCGTTTTTTTTTTAACTTTGAGCGGTTTTTCAAATGGTAGTTAATACTTTTGACGGTATTAACACCACATTAGAGTATAGTGAAACAGGTTATAGTATCCAGTATAGCGTATAAAATTTCACTCTAAGCGAACCCCAGAGCAATTAAAGTATACTCAACGGGATCTATATTTACAGTCTGTAAAACAGACTTGGCTGAAGTTAGCAGACGATTGGCTCACGAAAAGAAGGTCGCAAAACAGTTAGCGCAAACAATGGGTACGAACATATTAAAAGCAAAAAGACTAGGCTAAATAACAAGGTTATAAAACAGGATATAATGAACTAAACGTGTCAAAAAATTTCACTTTCCAAAACTAAAACAGTGACACAAGCCCTTAATGCCCAAGAATGTTAATTTTTTTCATCGTAATGTTCGTAGTAAACAGAGTACCAGAAGATTTTCTTATATTACTAAACCTGTATAACAATACTTCAGGATTTAGTAAATTTTACAGCTAACATTTTTACTGTTGAGAAACTTAATAAAGCTTGGTTGTTTTAGAGTGAGTAAACCAGCGGAAAACTTCGAAGAGGACCTGACATATCTTAAGCTGTAACAGCAACAGCATTTTACGGATCCTTACAGTCATTTTATGGGGGTTAGGAAATGCTATATGCAGTAAACCGACCAAAGTCATCTCTATAACATTTATGACTTTACATATGAGGTGTTCAACTCGTAAAACGATAAAGTTTGAATATACAAAGTTTTATATCCATAAAATTACGTTTGTGTTTTTGATTTGTTGAGTATTTAAATGAGTCAAATTTTGTTTGCTGTCAGTTTGAAGAGTAATATTAAGCTTTCATTTATAGTTACGATTTCCTTAAAATATATTTAGTACAAAATTTAAAAAAAATAAATGAATACTTAATTAACTTATGAACTTTACTTTCGTCATACAGCTTCTGGTTTACAACAAACGTTACGGCAGTTTCGGCATTAATATGCCAACTTCAGACGGCAACTTTCAGCCATAAGGCGTCGATAAAACATAAAAACTTACTACACAAAACACACATCACAAATACTTTATATTGACAAAAACAGGCCTGATGAACTGAGCACATGACTGACTCACTGATTGAGCAGATGAGTCAGTCATCTACTAACACAGTGAGTCAGTCATCTACTAAGTCATTGAGTCAGTTATCTTATCAGTCAGTGAGTCAATCATCAGTTCTGTCAGTCAGTCAGTCATCTGCTGTCTGTAAGTCAGTGAGTCAGTCATCTGCTCAGTCTGTGAGTCAGTCATCTGGTCAGTCAGTCAGTCAGTCAGCCGTCTGCTCAGTCAGTCAGTCAGTCATCTGCTCAGTCAGTTAGTCAATGAGTCAGTCATCTGCACAGACAGTCAGTCAGTCATCTACTCAGTCGGCAAGTCAGTCATTTGCTCAGTCAGTGATTCAGTCATCTGCAAAGTCAGTGAATCAGTCATCTGCTCAGTCAGTGAGTCAGTCATCTGCTCAATCAGTGATTCAGTCATCTGCAAAGTCAGTGAGTCAGTCATCTGCTCAGTCAGTGAGTCAGTCATCTACTCAGTCCGTAAATCAGCCATCCGTTCAGTCAGTGAGTCTGTCGTCTCCTTAGTCAGTCAGTCAGTCAGTCAGTCATTTGCTCAGTCAGTCAGTCAGTCAGTCAGTCAGTCAGTCAGTCAGACAGGCAGTCAGTCAGTCAGTCAGGCAGGCAGGCAGGCAGGCAGTCATTTGCTCAGTCAGTCAGTCAGTCAGTCAGTCAGTCAGACAGACAGACAGTCAGTCATCTGCTCAGTCAGTGAGTCAGTCATCTGCTCAGTCAGTGAGTCATTCAGAGAGTCAGTCATCTGCTCAGTCAGTCAGTCATTTGCTCGGTCAGTCAGTCAGTGAGACAGTTATCTACTACTGAGTAGATAACTGCAGTCAGTCAGTCAGTCATTTGCTCGGTCAGTCAGTCAGTGAGTCAGTTATCTACTCAGTGGTAGATAACTGCAGTCAGTCAGTCAGTCATCTGCTCGTGTTCGGTGATGTGCGCTACCTTAAAGCAGGCCAGTTTTTATGTAAATATAAAGTATATGTGATTTGTGTACTGTATAGTAACTTTTTATGTTTTAACGACGCCTTATGGCTAAAAGTTACCGTCTGAAGATGGCATAATATTGCCGAAACGGCCGTAACATTTGTAACAAACCAGGAGCTGTATGACGAAGGTAAAGTTCATAAGTTAATTTAATCATAACGCAGCTCAGGAGTTAAACATGTGGATTTGAATAAACGAATTGTGAAAAAATGAGATATTTGTACCAAGTTATATTTTTGTTTCACCGAATAAAGAATTAATTGAATAAGAGTTGTGTCCCTAAATTATATAAATAGAACGAAAAGGCAATATAAATAATTTCAGATAGTTGGCCGGTTAAACACTGACTAAAACTAATAGTTCTTTAAAATGAAAAAGGGGCTTTTTTGAAACCAAAAGTATTCTCCAAAATAATGCTGTTCCAAAAATATTACCTCCTTCTTAGTTTAGGGGGGGGGAGAAAGTAAAAGCCCAGAGATGACGTAGATTGTAGTCTACCGATTGGAATTCAAAATATTTTCGAAGTTGCAACTTGATAGCACACTACTAGTATCAAAGACTCGGCTTTACCCCATTTTTTGCGAATTTTGCGTTTTTTTATATCTTGAATAACTAGCCTAATCGTTCTTTGGAAGCTATCATTTTAACACTTTTTAATGAGGACATCTCTTATGGTGATAGTTACGAGATATAATTAAAAAAAACTCAACAATAAAGTATATTGCTTTGCACTCAGACTGCCATCACATTTGTATGGTACACATAAAAGATGGTGTAAGGCCAAAATGATTTTTCTCTAATTCTACCATTCATCAGCAGGCTTGATAGGCTTAATCTTACCAAACTTATTAGTTATTAATATATATTCATTAATTAATAGATATAATAATTAATTATTTCTATATTGATTTATCTTACTAAATCATTAATACAGCGATAATATTATTGTTTGTGATTCAGGTGTTTGTCTAAACTATTGACCACAAAGGAACACCATTCCTTTTTAAATGTTAAGAAAAATGTACAACTTTTCAATATTGGAATGGTAATGTTTTATTATTGAATTAAACGTTATAATATTTTAATTTCAATATCTTACATGCATTAATGTAGCAGGTCTATCTGAAAGACACTAAACGTTAGCGTAGATAATATCAAATTAAATGTAAAATTTTAAAACCAAACGTAGGTTTCATGTTTAAAATTATAGAAAAACGTTATCTGATAAGATTGTTGGTGAAATTATCAGCTAGTTAACAAAATATTAAATCCTGGAAACAATGTTCATTGTAATAAAGAGCTTCCGAGTAATGATGGTGCAAAGTCGAGAAGCAGTGATGTGTAACATAAACAGAACTTTCCGCGTGGAACAACAATGAGGTACTTTTCAAAGTTCCTCACAAACAAAATCTGAAAATTAATTAACAAGAGTTTAGTCGAATTTATTAGTTACCACACAAAAGAGAGATTTGTATAATACTTCTTCCTCTTTAACAGTTTTTTAGGGTGCAACGTGAAATGTTTTTACGCACAATTGAATCAGGTTTTTTTGAAAGGGCGCGGGCGTAAGTCCATTTTTTCGATTTTCAGTTTTTGGTGGTTTTGTACTCTACACAACTAGACACATCGATTTGCATTGAAAGGGCTTTCCTATCATGAATGTTAATGGAAGAAATCAGCATTGTATTTCTGTGGTTTGTTTTAAAAGGGCGTAAGTCAACATAGCGTTATATGGCGTTTTGGACTTACGCCCTTTCAAAAGTCAACAGTTTTTCTTGTTTTCCGAAAGTTTACTTTTTGCGACTTACGCCCGTTTAAAAAAACCGATTCAATTAGAGGCTTGTTGCCCTCTCAGTAAGACCTGCCCGCGGGCTCCAAGACCCACCGACTGCCAGGGCCGCCGAGGGGCCATGTCAGCAAGTCTGAAACTCGGGGCCCGGGCCCTGAGGGGGCCTGGGACATACAGAAATTTTATTTTTTATTTGGGATTCTCGGGCCATGAACGAAATATTCAAATCAACTTAAAAAAGTACACCGTGTTTACAATCGACCACTCTAAGGTGCAATACTTTCACAATATAACATATAAAATCTTTCTTAAAAAACTCCAACCTGTGATAGAAGTACGCATGGATAAACGAACATCAGTTTAATCAATTTGCAGTTAGCCTTTTAAAAACAACTGTGATTTACGGTCACGGGCCTTGGTGCAACATAACGAGAGGATAACGTATCAAATTACGCGATTGGCCGCGCGCATTTACCGATTACGGAAGAGTTGCGCAATTAGTTAGTGAATTACGCGAAAACGACAATCACACATTTTTACCAACAGCGTGTAAACGACAGGAGTATTGCCACAGTTCAGGAGTAGCTTAGCTATAGATTAATAATCAACTCTCTTATTCTCTAGATGGTAATCTAAAAAAACTACTTTATAGGCCTAATCCGCAGTCCAAAAAAAATGGAAAATTTGCCTGGTTAGTCAGAATTTCTGAAGTTCTCTTGTATGTTTTTATGCCTCTGGACTGCCTAAAAACGCACGTTTACAGTTATAATTTTACAAATTATCCGAAGGGAAGCCTCACATTGGCTCTGCTTCAGGGGCCCACGATGATTGCAGACTTGGGGCAATCATCCTTGGCTCTCGGCGGCCCTGCCGACTACCACCCCCTACCCCTCGACGTTCCTGCTCGGACACTAGCATGGACTGTTTCGTAAATCACTTCGCGTTAGGACATTAGGAGAAAACTTGAGAATATAACCTCCGTGGAAAATCTAAGGATTAAGCTGGGATTAAGACATGTTTTTTCTGACTTAGAATGGGCTGGAAAGTGTCTGATACAATCCCAAGATAGAAAATCGCCCTCTCTCTGGAGCTCATGTCAGCTCCAACCATGTAGGCTGACGACCACGCTAATCTCAGATGAACGCGAGGCTCGGCGGGCGTGTCGATGGGCGCACTGAAAGAACGTGTGCTCGGACGTGTCTGCGATGCCGCGGTAATACAACAGTCCGGGCTGTTGACTTCACCATCCCGATCCCGAGCAGGTAAGCTCGGAAGTATCAACCGAAGGAATCCTTTTCTTCATAGCAGAATTACTTTTCATGGGTAAATTAAGGAATAGTTTAACAGAATTTTATGCTTAAAAAAAGTAATAGAAAATAAAGAAATTTTTGGTGATTGAAATTTCAAAGATGTAATTAATATTTTATTAGGGTTTATAAACATTTAGTTTGAGAGGTATTAAATATGTAGTGTGGAGAGTACTTAGTATTTTTAATTGTTTAACGCATTTCCTTTCAAATGAGAGCCACGAAACCTAAGTGTATTGAGAAATAAAATACCAGGTTTACAAATTATATTCTTAAAAATACAATGGGAATTAGTATTTGGCTTTGTGGATATCAAATTGTTATGTGAGCTGAATATTATCAAACTGAAAGTGTTGGTAATATTCTTTCTCGGATATTTTTTTGTTAAATTTTCTATAATGCATTAAAATATGAATATGTAAAACTCAATTTTTTTTACTTTTACATTGGGCATAGCAGGTTACCTTATTATATGTATTATTTTGTCCATATTAGTATTATTTTCACTTAAATTCATTTATTGAATGTTTGATTTCATAGTATAAATTGCAAATAGTACACAATTCATTATATAATGAATTAGGAGAGAAAGAGTATATATTACATTATTTAAAAATTTGGAGAAAAGATGTTTGTAAAAGCTTTAGGGGAGTTAAATCCTATCCCATTCTCATTCGAGAATTCCGTCCTGAAATAAAAAATCCAATCCTGTCCGTGTCTTATTCTCTGTGGATAACACCTGTGGTATACTTGTAAATACTACTACTACTACAATCCTTAATAAAGAAATGTGATAAATGTAAATTTGTCTTAAGTTTAGGTTTCAAAACATTCTCGAAAGTTTCTCGAATTCCTGTGCCGGCAACATTTGCCACTCGATACTCGGTCCTATGCACGTGAGAGAAGTTTCACAAGCACCCGTGGCCTTTTAGTCAAAAACTTTATAGTTGTGTAAAATATTTTTGATACATTCACAAATCTCCACAGATTTATGAAAATTATACAATTTTTTCCTTTGGAGCCAAAATATTTCTGGTACTTATTGACTAAAATGTCACTAAGAGAGAATCTCGTTTTGAATAAACATAGTTAAACAAAAATTATCATCTGGGGCCAAAAATTATCATCATTTTAGACCCCCTGAACCTCCCCCCCCTGGGTGTGCCAGTAGCTGGTTCCCCCAAAGATAATGACTTAAATCCACCCATGTTTCTGAGCACTCTCTGTGTTATCTAGGAATGTCCTACGAATAAACTGTGCTGTCTGGGAAAGATAGAAAAAAATAACTAAAATGAAAAACTGTTTCATTAATGAGGGAAATTTAGGACTAGTATGTTTTCCCTTCCGACTATAACTTAATTAAGACGGTAATGAACAAACTAACAATCTGAAAATAAGTGCACACATTTTGAATTTTTTAATTTTTTATTTAAGAATACTTCCCCATAAAGATTTAGAAAAGGCAGATAATGTTTGTAAGAAATTAAGAATTTTTTTTTTAATTTGGGAAATTTGTCCATGCATAACCTGATACCTAATCACCAGGGCAGAATATTACTGTAGAACTTGTAACATGACATTGGCCAGAGCTGGGTTTGGCCTCTCATTGTGATAGTTCCATTGTTAAGTAGGACAATACTATCCTGCTTTATATTTACATACAATTACATACAATAATTAGAATTACATACAATAATTGGAATAGGTCAGTTAATTGTGGTAATAACAACATAGGATATAATTTTAACAAAACTATTTTTTTAGATTTGTATAATGATCTAAATGTAATTGATTGGTCCTTTTTACATAGTGTTAGTCATCCGAATTTAGCTGTAGATTTATTTTATGAAGTAATTTATTAGGGTTTTTATCATTGTTGTCCCAAAAGAAAACAAATAAATGTAAATTTCCAGTTTGGTATAGCAAGAATTAATAGGTAGTATTAGGTTAAAAATAAGAATTAGGAAGAAGTTGAGACGGAATAGGAGTGAAACAGAATTCATTAGAGTTTAAAAGATGGAGAAAAGTTGTTCAAAGTAGAATAAAATTGAATTATCATATTTACCTATTAAGTGTGGAAAACAGCATCAATACAGATGTGAGAAAATTCTGGGACTTCATTAAATACTCAGCGAATCATAAGAATGCCAATAGTGATATGTCAGACGGAAGTCAGAGTATTAAGGGAGATAGTTGTTCTGCGATGTTTCACAGAAGCATTTGCTGTGTACTTTAAATCTACTTTCACTCCATCCTCTTTAACTGAAAATTTCATTGACCCTGGAACTTGTTGTCTTCCCTAGTCTTAGTTATTAATCAAGTATGTGAAGGTTATGTGAATGATGCAATTAAACAACTTAGTGGTAAACGATCTGCTCCATGTGGAATCCTCATTTCGCTGTTCACATTAATTCAATTGAAAAAGTACAGAAGAAGTTTTTGCGCTATTTATATTTTAAAGAAACTGGTCACTTTACTTTTGATATTTCAAATAATCAGCTTTTAAATATTTTTGAAATGGAAGTATTGAGAAAAGAAGAAAATTGGCACATTTAATATTTCTTTTTAAATTGTTGAAAGGTGAAATAATGGATTCATTTTGTCTGTCTAAAATTAATTTTTATGCTACAACATTTTACAATATGTCACAACATTTGTTATTTAATATTAATTTTTTGTGCACAAGAGTACAGTTTTCATCACCTATAAACACAATGATGAGATTATATTCTCCTTGTCAGGAGAAGTTGATAAATTTTCAAATAATGTTTAACAGTACAAAAGATATTGTCAAAGGGGTTTAAACTGATAGCTTGAACTAATCAATTAAAATTAATTATTGTATATGTATATAATTGATAATTAGTTTTGAACTTTTCGTCAGCCTCCTTAAAAAAAGGGGAAAAAGAAAATCATATTATTTTTTTACTTATTTTCTCTTGCTACAATGGAGCCTAGTTATTGTTAATAGAGTTTATTGTTATTAAGTATTATAAACATTTATGATTAATTATTATTACTGTTATTGTTATGATATTTATTGTTTATTTGTTTACTTGTGTTAATAGTGTTAATTATGTATGTGGCACTGGACTGGACAGAAATATTGTGGACGTAAAAATAATTGCATGTCTTCTTCTGTTGAACATGCACAATGTAATTGGGTACGTAACCTGTACTTTTGCATGTAAAATAAATAAATAAACAAATAGATGTTGAGAACGTAATTCATGGCGTTGTTTCATCTTCAATAAAATTGGCACATTTAATATTACAGGGGAATAGGAGTGAAACAGAATTCATTAGAGTTTAAAAGATGGAGAAAAGTTGTTAAAAGTAGAATAAAATTCAAGCTGTTTTTGTCTCTTTGGCACTTTTAAATGTGTGTGCCATCTTTACATCTAGTTGTAGGCCCTAATATGCAGTGACATGAACATTGTGTTCACCAAAAATGAACCGAATACAGTAATTCTGAGCTCTATGGAGTCTATCTGAAATCTGACAGTAATGTCAGCGATGACAAGATCACAGTAGTTTCACCAGCACAGTCCCGAAATTTAGCAAAAGGTAAGTTGCAAAACTTTGCAATAAGCTAAACCACCTTCATGAACTTTCCTACTGGAAAGCGTTCAGTTATTTGACCGTTAACAGGTCACACTCTTTGACGAGATTTACTACTTGTGATCCCTTACGATTCAACTAACTTTTTAAATAACTGCATTCACCACAGACCTGAATTCACAAACTATTATGACTTTATAATTGAAATCTTCACTAAACTTTTATTGTTTAAGGAAACTATAATCAAAAATCCTTTTGTTTTAAAATATGGACAGAAAAGCAGTTTTAGCTTGAATTGCCAAGGAAGTGATTTTGAATGACCCATGAAATCGTTCACGTCCCAGTCTAATGGGCAAACTTATCTCTGAGAAACAATAAACTTCCGCGATTCCAACATTTGGAAAAAACAACTCCCTTGTAACGGTTGTGTTACAAGTAATGAAATTGAAACAGTTTTGTTATGATGACCGATAACAACAAAAGTTTTGGCTATACAATTTAAACGAGATGTGAGAAATAGTTTCAATAAACATTCAAATCTGTCTTTGATTTTGAATAGTTATATTTGATTGCGAAGCAAAATAACATAAAGGCAGTTATCAGTTTAAGGCTGTATATGAATTATGTAATAGCCTCGTTATGGTGACTCCAACCCCCTAAATATTACGTAACGCCCCGTTACTCCATCCCCCCGATATGCCTTTGAAACCTCGTATTTGAAAAAAACAGAAAAATCTAGCAACCTAGAAATCAATAGTTGAGATTGAAAAGTTATGTAACACTGAGATTGTCAACCCCCTCCCTCGTAACACTGGTGAAACCCCCCCTCCCAAGTGTTACGCACTTTATGGACAGCCTCTTTATATGATTTAATGAGGAAATAACAGTATCGAGAAACTAAAGCCAGTTCATACAAGGAAACCAAAACAAAAGGTTCATAAAATAAAACAAATTTACAGTTAAATACATCCCAAGTTTTATCAAAATTGGTTATTAAATATGGAAGATGTCAGTTTTTAAACATCTTCCATTCCATATGATTTGTCAACGTACTGTGTTTACCACCAAATGCAACTATAATTTTTCTTCGCAACCAGTCAACGTAATCTAATTATTCAAAATTAGCCGTAAACTAATTATTTTTTCGAGCCAAATTTAATGGTTACAAGTAAATATTGTTTAGAAATTAAAAGTTTAGTTAAATTTGAACTAAACTCCCCCTTAACTCTGAACCTGTAATTTTTACAGACATGAAGGTAATGTCATTTGCTTGGCATCTTGAGCACTACAAATCATATTGTGATCAAAATCATTAAAGCTGTTTTTGAGAAACTTGGATTTTTGTTGTTTTTTATGGGTTTCATGGAGTATAATAAAAAAAGACTTCTATTTCCTGTGTAAAATTTAAGTGTTGTTAACTTGTCATGGCGTCCTCAGCTCTATCTACCTCAGGTTGTACTTCTACGGTATAACAGATGTTTTCCCTATAAAAATCAAAAATGTTTATTTTTCTCAATATTCTATTGGTGATAAATACATTAAAAAACACCCCGATAAAGCATCAAGCTAATGAGGATAAAACTTGAATATTGAACAATGGAATGAAAAGTTCATGATATTGAATTTATTAAGGAGCCCCAAGTTTGTGTGGAAGAGTACCATGTCACAATGTCCAAACTCTTTGAAAAAGAAAATCTGTAGCGGCTCATTTAAATGTATTTCATTAAGTTCATGTCGATGAGGATTTCACATTACAGAACAGATCTCCAGCTTTGATCTCACCAAATACAATGTAACTATTGTAATATTAAGATAAAATCTTAATTATAGTTGCCCCAATATAATTAAAATCTTAATTAAAAATAATAGCCCTAACCTGTGAAAATAATTATCAAAATAATGTAACTAATCGAGACCGATTAAAAAACGTTTACCGTCACAAACGATTTCTGTTATAGATCATATGGTCTTTAGAATTTCGAGAACTGACATGGTTAAATTTCCAGATTTAAATTAATGGAACAAAATTAAAAACTAGATCCTTACCACAGACGAATATTCTCTGTGCTTCTTTATATTAAATTTGGTGTTTGGTAGGTATACTACAAGAGCTTTGTACCTAAGGTGTTTGCAAGGTTCCATAATTTAATTTCATTGTATTACAGTTTGTTTCTTTAAAACACCAAAGAAGAATAAGAAATATCAAACCATCAAGAATTAACATATCTTATATGGTGGAGGACCAAAAAAGAAGGACAGTTTAAAAACTTAATTTCTTGACAGTTAGTTATATGTGCTGAGGAGATCATTTTTGAGGCAAGTGATTGTTTAAGAAATGACATTTAGAGAATAACTAATGTGGTTACGGATTTAAAATCCAACAATGTTTGCGTCCGGTTTGGAGTTGATATCTGAACAAATGTAGAGCAAAATAGAGGGGAGGGATTACAGTATTATGGAACAACCGATCCAGCACAACCCAATGCAGTAAAATTAAATTTTATTCTTTCATCTTGCTTTGTCAATAATTGCTTTTAGCTTTAATTACTTTTGCACGATATTCATTTCTCTTATCTATGCCATACCAATTAAATTTTTAGAAGATGTTCGAGATCATAGTTTAAAAAATTGCATATGGATCCTGAGATTATTTTATAAGTTAGTACAAACAACACTATTTTATCTTCTTATAGATGTTACTGAATAGTTTGCAATTTTTATGATATAACTTTCAAGCCCGGATTAAAAATATAAAATTTAAAATCATAACTTGGGATCCCCTGGAGGAGAGACAGTAAGCCAGTATAAGCCCTTTACAAACGGCCATTCATTCTTCTCTTTTTTCACGGTGAACAAACGACATTGTTTGGGGAAGTGCTTATTTTACTTTTTGTTATTGTTGTTTGGATAAAATATATTACTTAGGTTAAAGATTTCACCTGCATACGGTCTTCATAGGATGAACTTGTTTATTAATTGATGCACACATAAAACTATTACTTATGTCACAATATCAACTCCGAACCATCAACACTGCTATGAACTCTCACACTGGCGTAGGCGTAGCTAAGATGACTCAAAGGGGGTGGTTACACTGGTCCCCAGAAAATTTTTGAAACTTAGAACCATAAACTCCATTTGCTTGCGTTAAGGGGGAGTTAAGGGGAGGGAGCGCAACAGCGTGGTCTAGCGGGCCTGGACTGAACAGTGTTGTGAAAAATTTAGTATTTTCTGGTTTTCGGGTATTTTGGAGGACGTTCGGAGATTTTGGGGGTGTTACGAAAAATTCGGGTAAAACCGGTAATTTGAAATTAGCGCTGTCGGGATTCTTCTAGCAACCTGGATTAAAAAAACTTTAAATCAGGGATTTTGGTCGTACTGCAAGGATTTATCGAAATTCCATGTATTTTATTTTTAAACAAATTTGGTATTGCGTAATTAGCAAGGTTGTATTGGTTGCAATGTTACTGGAAACCGCATATCTTCCCGGTTTTTGGTTATTTTAAAGGAATTTTGAGGGGGTTAATAAAAACCGAGTTGAACTGGGGATTTTATTCTTGGGCTGTGGGGATCTACTCATCATCCTTAATACATAAAAACAGGGTAAAGTCGAGGATTTTTAAGTGTGATTTGGCTTGCAAAAATTCAATATTCATACAAGAAGACTAAATTTGTATTGGTGAATGAACCCTTGAGAACTATTGGTGCAAGTGGAGAATAATTTCAAAAATTAAAAACTTTTTGTTGATTATGATGTTAAAAGTTTCTTCATTACCTTAACTATAAAATAGTTTCTTCTCAATTGTGAAAAGTAAAGCTTATCATAAGGTAAGGTCAGCATTGTTTATACTACTTGTAAGCAACAAGCATGAAAACTAAAGTGATAAACTATTTGGATATTTTGAGATTTCAACCCTATGTCATTATTTACACATCTAAATGTGACCCGCCAAGGGAAAAGCGACCTTATCTTCCCACATGAAGTTTTACAGGACAGCAAGTTTTAGAGGTTAGGGTAAAAAACACATTTTCTGATTTTTATTGTTTCTTACTCTATGATTCCGAACAATATTTGGTCCATCTTACATATGAATTTAACCTTTAACATGGTGTTAGATTTTTTTTTTCGAAACCCTCACAATCTGGAGAAAGGGAACCTTGACTTCTAAATGCTATTTTATTGCTTTAAAGTTAAGAAAATCAAAGAGTTTTGTGAGGAATAAATGCAGGACTTATTAGGCCCTGATCCAGAAATCAGAACCTGAAATTTTGCAGGATCTTCCAGAAGAGACAGTTTACGACGTAGCTCCTGGTCCAAGTGAAGTTTCAAAACCAAAATATTTGCTAGAAGGTCAAAAAAGTAAAAGAGTAAAAGCTCAGACAGCTAATATGATGTCATATTTTGTTTAGATTAATTGTTATAAATTCTTATTTGAGTATAAAATTTGAATTTACTTTATTTTTTATCATGTAACAAGACATTTCGTCTATAAAATTTGCATTTTTTTATTTCTTCCATCTATTTAAACAATTTTTTACAAAAAATGCAAACCATTGTCACAAATCCAATGGTAGATTCATATTCAGCTTTAAATTTATGACAAAATGATATGTGAAACAAAGACAATAACACAAGTTGTAACAAAAAAAATAGAAGTTAGAAATTTGTGAACTTTGGACAGTGATTTCCTAAAATTACTGTTTAAAATATTTCACATTCAAAAATTTACAACTCAGGCATTTTTTTAAGATATCTTGAAAATGCTTTCACCAGTTTGTTTGGTTTTTAATGTAGATTAAAGATAAACTAATGACTCAATTTCTAAAAATGGAAGTTCAGATCTCTTTTTTCTTGGTGGTTGACAAATATAGTTGTTTACAAAAACGTATTAATATGGATCATCTAGATGAAAAGATCTGCAGATCAGTGCAGGAGAGTCGGGGCCGGACGCTTGCATGAATAAGTGAACAGGTGTTTTCACTCCAGGCTGTTCCTGCGATCACATCTCCTACCTTCTAACGTTGAGAGGGGGGCAGCAAATGCAGACTATTCAAAATCATATTAACCCGCAAGAACTGACATACCTGTCTAAAATACCGTGTTAGTAATTTTTGATAAAAATTATATTTTTTGGGTGTCGGCAGGGCTGGCACAATACCTCTCTGGCACAGTACGTCTTTCCAGGAACATCATGACTCACATACCGTCATTCTCTAACCCTTACAGTCAGTTCAATGAAAGTTTCTTTAGAGGTCTGATGTTTATGACCGTGAGTAACATAAGGCTTTGTTACATATAAATATTTTGTGTGCACATATTTCTTACATTAAACATTCAAAACACTAATTTACAATACTTTTGTGGAGTTTTTGACATTATAAACACACCATTGTACAATATACGGACGTTCTTAACGCAATAACAATAATTATTGAAGTACCTACTGTAATTCAAAATAATTTTTTGATATTATATAAATATTTTGTGTGCACATATATCCTATATAAAGTAGTCATAAAACTAATGTAAAAGACTTTAGTGGGGTTTTTGGGCAAATAATCTCATAATTTTTCAATAATTTTTCAATTCAGGTTTTATACAAAACCTGGTCCAAAAGACCATGAGTCAGTGATCGCATTTTCAAATCGAAGTCAGTTCTGCCGGGTTAACCCAGTTATTTCAGTATACATCCTAGTTACTTCATGTGAAAATACTACGGTACCAAAGAGAATTTTGTGTAGATAGGGATTCTACAATACGAAAGTTGTACACCAGGTATACAAGACAGGGACAAAATATTTCCCAACTCAGGTGTGTTACCTCGCAGTCGTGTGCTGAGTGGCATTCCTCAGATTCTTGTCAAGTCCTGCCAGACTTACCCACAAGAGCAAAACCATAAAATATGTAAAATCAAATGTAAAATGTATGTTGTATATTTTTTAGGTTAATTGGAACAAGTTTTCATTTGAGTAATAATTAAAATTAACTTTTCACGTTTGTTTTTGGTGTAGTAACCTTTTGTCTTTAAAATGTTACATTATTTTATCTGCCCCCCATCTATTTAAGTTTGGTTTAAAAAAATGCAAATGATTTTTCATAAATTCAATGGTGTGATATTTGCCTTTAAATTTCTGACTAAACAACATGTGAAACCCGGCCAGTAATACTAGTATTGTAGTTGCAATCAAATTATAAGCTACAGATTTGTAAAACTTTGAAATGTGATTTCTTAAGTTACTTTTTTAAATATTTTAAATTCAAACAATAATAATTCAGGCCTTTTTTTAATGTCTTTAAAATTCTTTCAGCAGTGTGTTTGGTTTTAATGTAAAATAAGGATAAATAATAACTCAATTTTGAAAAATGGAAGTTAATATCCCTTGGGAGGTTCACATATAACTTAACAAAATTATAAGACTTGTATAATTTGTTGTTTATAACAACCTTATGAAGTTATTTAAATTATCAAAATTAACAGATTTTTACACAGCACTACACATTTTACAACATAAGAAAAAGAGCTGTTTTCACAAACTATTTTATTCGTTTCAGTTCAGTTCATAATGCCAATGGCACTTCCAGTTCATGGAGCTATTTATATTGTAGGCCCTAAAAAACGTATTAATATGGAATTGATTACGTATTAGTTAAAGCAATTGAATTGCAATGGGGTAATCTAGTGAAAACTTATGATTTAATTTTTTTATCCTAGTTAGGGACAATGACTCATTTTGACCACCATTAGATTGTGCTAATTTTCATTACATGGTGACAGTTTGTTCTGAATAATTGTTAAAATGAATACCTTAATCTCAGAATTATTTCCTCTGGTTTTGCAGGATTCTATATGAAACGGTTCCTATATCTCACACACCCTTGTACACAAAATTGATATGAAAGATGCCATTTAAAATAAGAGCTTTATTAGATTTATTGGTAGTGTAACAACAGGGCTGCTAGGCAAAATTAATGATCTGTCAAAAATGACAGACTTATGACTTCTGGTCATGTGACCGTGACGACAGAGATGTCATTACCTGAATACAATGAACAAATGAATGAATGAATGAATTTTGAATACTGGACAATTTTAAAAACCAAATCCACCTCGCAGTGAAATTGGCAGAAAATTGTACAAGTTTTGCTGTGAGGTGGATGTCTAGAGTGACCTCGAAAACGATTCTATTCTTTTGTTACAAAAATAATTTTACAAGTTCCCAATGGCCTTGAAACCAAACATTTCTACAAATCTCAAACTTTGAAACTTCAGACTTTGTACAAACTTTGTTTGGAATAAAATTTAATAAGGTACATTAAAATAATCTAAAATTGGTGAATTATTTAACTTTGGTAATAGTATATTTCATTACTAGTACCGAAAGTGGCACTTTCCGGTGCGCGCCCAAGTTTCATGTGTGAGGCAGAGCCGAACACAGGAATATCGAATTTCACGTGTGAGGCGAAGCCGAGCATGTGAAAGTGTGTTTCACGTACTCGGCTTTGCCTCGTACGGGAATAATTGGAGCAAGTGCCGGAAAATCACTTTCGGTACAAGTTATGAACGGTACTTTTCATCACGACGCAAAAATACACACAATGCTGAAGAAGAAACCTCAGTAAAATGCAAACTATTATATTTCTCAATTAACATTTTTTTATAATAACAAATTTACTATAATAAGCCTACATAACATCGTAAAAATTAGAAGTTCAAGGTTATGTTTATTGTGCAGTTGGTATTGGTTGAGAGATTTTAAAAATGCGCTATAATAACAACACAGCAAAACTCATTTATCCCTGTTCCTGTTTCCTGTTCCAGCAAAACTCATTCCTGTTTTCGGTTTACATTGTTGAACAATAAGAACAGCTGATTTAAATTGTAAGAATAAACGGCAAAGCGACGTCAGAGCGCGTAGCGGGCAAATGGAAAACTAATTGAGAGCAAGGGAAAACAAATTTAGAGCAAGGGAAAATCAGCTGATCGTTTTCCCTTGCTCTAAATTAGAGCTTGGGAAACGATCGTTTTCGTTGCTACCAGCTGACATCGAAAGTAGCTACTTTCGGTACGGAGTGATGAAAACATGTTTTTTATTACATGTCCAAAACAAATCATGTAACATTTCAACTCCAAGTGTTTCTACCGTGTGTGCACTGGACGACTGCCTCAGTGATGCTGAACTGTCTGCTCCTATTACAAAATCCAACAGAACTGGAGGGTCAAGCTCAAGTTTTGAAGCAGGCCAGCTGATCCTCGGCTCATTTGACATACTGTTTAAAAATCAGCCGGTCTATTTGAAAGATTGACCTTGGCCCGCCAGTTCTATTGGATTTTATAACAGCACAGAGCTTAGATAGATTGGTGGGGTAGTAATAAAAAATAACACCACATGTCCGGTTAAAAAGTGTACAGATAAGAGGGAGTCTACTGTAATTTTAATTATGCTTGAAATAATTCTACAGGCCCGCCTGAGAGATTGAGGGCCTGGGGTAAAAGTTATGTCTGGAGCCCCACAAGCATAACTTAGGGTGATCCTTGGGGGGGGGGGGGGTTGATAACCACTGGAGGTTCCAAAGTTTAGGGGGGACTTTTGAACGGGAGTGATCCATGGGAAATTATTTTTACATTATGACACAATCAAAAATATTACCATTACCATTTGTACAACATGTCTGATTACCATGGATATTACCATTTGTAGAAAAGGAAATCTGAAGGGAAAATCAAAGGGAAGGAAAAACAATCAGTAGGACTAAAATGCTAACTAGAGGTTGACTTAAGAAACCTTAACCACCTTAACCGACCTTGCTTCTTCCAAATATTACACCAACAGACTGTCCCCTCGCCCCGGGTGGCGGTGGCAGGGCCTACACCAACAGACTGTCCCCTCGCCCCGGGTGGCGGTGGCAGGGCCTACACCAACAGACTGTCCCCTCGCCCCGGGTGGCGGTGGCAGGGCCTACACCAACAGACTTTCCCCTCGCCCCGGGTGGCGGTGGCAGGGCCTACACCAACAGACTGTCCCCTCGCCCCGGGAGGCGGTGGCAGGGCCTACTTACATATCCCTGCGCCGAGGACTTTGTATTTTCTGGAAAAATTTGATCGTATCGTCACAAACTACTTTATTATTTCGTATTGGCACCGATGAATGTTTGCTGGAAAATCGGCACAGTGAGAGGACATAATTGATAAAATCAATAGGACTGCTATTCAAACTCACGATTGGGCCCAAGCAATGATTCCAAAAGCCATTGTGGTTGGGAGGAAATTTTAATAATAGATCAAATATTTATCAAAATTACATTTAATTAAAATTAACAAATCATGCAAAATAACCAGTAAATTCACAAGCATCAAAATCTAGTCCTCTACTAAAATGCATATTAAAATAATCATCTCATGAAGACACTGTAGACTTTTAGTCCATTGTTTTCCCTAAATTCGCATGAATCAAATTCTATAATCTTCTACTAAAATGCATATTAAAATAATCATGTACTAAAATGCATATTAAAATAATCATCTGATGAGTACACTGTAGACTTTTAGTCCATTGTTTTCCCTATTTAAAGTGCAATTTTTGGGTCGATCATATCGCTGCAGCTTAAAGACTTTCTTAAAGCAAAGACGGAGTCGGGTTTAAGCAAGTCTTTTTTTTTGCAAGTCTCTTTTTTTGGGATTTGCAAAAGATCCCAAAACTTGTTTCCATTTTTTCCTTCAGTTTTGGAAGTGACTGAAACAACGTTGACTCTAGTGATAGGAACAGTGATTATAAACTCGTGTGGAGACATGGAAGAGTCCCTCTGCTGAAGCTGTTCAGCTATCAGAAGAAGTATTTCTCTCATCTCGCGCTCTCCATCTGTGTAATGGAAACAGTACATGTTGACTTTTCCCTCATCGTTGGCATCCCTGACGTTGAAGCCAAAAACCTCTGAATACTCTATAAATACAAAAAAATAATAATAACCTTTGATTAGATATACTTTCTGAACAACATACATTAACAACAACATATTATGTTAGGAATATTGCAATTATAATTCCATAATGCATTCGAGGGTTTGGACCCCTTTCCCATGAATGTGTTTAAATATTCTCCTAAAAAATGCCATCGTCGTAGACACGCCAAAAAATTATATATCGACATTCAAAATTATGTTGTTGTGTAATACATTGTCATTGTACTATTTTGTGGGATTTTTATTTAGTATTTTATTGAAAAGATTACTTAAACTATCTTTATTATTCAAACATCTTTAATTTCCATGAACCCTGAATAAATTGGTACTAAAATTTCCCATGATTTACCTGCCAAAAGAGACTTCGTAAATTGTTTTATCCCCAATTAGCATAAGCTTGAACCATCTGAGTGGTGCTGCCACCTACTGGTGACAAGTGGAACTGTGTCGAACTTCATTCCACAGCCGTAAAAACCAGTAAAAGGTCGCTTCCATACATGATAACA
Organism: Flexamia atlantica; assembly: GCA_035578135.1. Lineage (NCBI taxonomy): Eukaryota > Metazoa > Arthropoda > Insecta > Hemiptera > Cicadellidae > Flexamia > Flexamia atlantica. The sequence goes on from JAQJVK010000010.1 coordinate 17,260,764, forward strand.
AAATTTCAATTGTTTGCCATGCGTTGTCGTGGTTCAGAATGGCCACCCTTACACCGAATGTGTGAATAACAAACTGTTTTATTTATCGTGATGACCTTGGATTACATATATTAAATGTATGATTTACTGTCTAAAATTTGGTTTACTAATTTTAATCAAACATTACAGTTTTTTAATTTTTCATTTTAAATTTAATTTATCAATGAATTCATCTAAATCAAGGTTTTTTAAGAGAAGTTTTAGAGGTGGAACCAATAGTGATTGGGGGGCTCATTGACCAGAGCTGTAAATATAGTCCGACTGGCTCAGTAATGAGTCAGCTGTCATGTAGACATGTAGAAGTAGCCTGGTGGCTCAGATGTGGGCCGGCCGGGTCCATCGAAATAGCCTGGGGGCTCTGAAATGAGCCGGTGTTACAATGCGACTAAATGGTCGATTGTGAGATACTCGTCTGTTTTAGAGGCTTGAATCTTTTGTAGTGGTCTATAAGGATACGGCCGCATATACTGTATGTATGGTCTCTGGGTTTCTTGAGTTATAGTGTAGATACAGTGTGGCTATTTTGGTACTCCAGGACAACCACAGCTGACTTGCAGCCAGTTTTCTATAACTGGAAACTAACCTAAACAGTGCGAACAAGAGTTTTTAATTTTTAGTGTTGTAAATGGTTGAAGTGAGACATGCAGTGAGTACAGTGACGTGTGTTATATATTGATAATATATAATTGTGATCAGGTGGCACAAATGAGCCGAGCCTAAAAATAGCCTAAATCCTAAAAAAGGTCATATTTACCACCAGGCAGATATATAAGCTAAATGTATCGCGCCACAATCATCCTTCACTCATCTGTCATTCATACTTGGCTTAAAATACCTACCTGAGTAGGTCGCCATTTCAAAAATAATGTATCTAATGTAATGAAAAATAATGGGTATGGGTAATGGATATCCATATTTGTTATCCGGGCTGTGGGGGTGGCCATACTGATACATATCCGGGCTACCACAATGACCGATGCGGCTATATGAGCCGCCTGTTAGCGAACGTGTTAAGAGATCAATGTAGAATGAGTCACACCAACCTCACACTCACTTTCACCTGGATTTGTCCTGATTGTTAATTGTGAACTGGAGCCATAAACAAACAAAAAGATAGTACAGTAAACCCTCTATAATCCGGCACTGCGTCAGTGCCGCACTCCAGTACCCCGGCGTTTTTTGACGGCCGTGGTGGGAGATTCAAGTTGAGACACGTCGCTGAAAATATTGTAAACAAACAACTAGCGATCAGTTAGTTGCCTCGTCCTCACATAATCTACCCGCCGCAGCGTAATGTTTTGCAAGTTTTAGAGTGAATACTAAGAATACTCGTAGAGCGATGACACTTACGTAGTGCATAGTGCGGTGTACAGTAGCAGGGCTACTAATATTAGTAGCCCTGGTTCAGTAGTGCAGTGTGTTTAAGGTTAAGGTTATGTTTATTTCTAGTTTTTAGTAAGTAAGGTGCTACAATATTAAAATTTTACTTCTTCAAGATCATTTTTAGATAGTGTTTCATTTTGATATACAACATAATAGTGACCAGGCCCAAGAAAAACGTGTTTTATGCATTTACAGTGTTTTTATTTATAACCATCCAGTTATCCGGCGTTTTCACTAATCCGGCAGTACCCTGGTCCCATATCTGCCAGATTAGTGAGAGTCTACTGTATAATAGAGAGATACTTAAGTAAATACCAGAGAGACTATGCATCTGTAAACCAAAGGAAATGTCTTTTGATATGGCTTCTGAGAAGCAGCCAGATAAAACGAGGACCAGTAAAACCCGAGGCTGGATGTGCGGGGTTCTCCTGTAATAAGAAAACTAAGGAATGTAAATTATCTGGAACCATATATTATCTACACTACTGGCAAATTATAACCTTAATGATTTAAGTTGATAAAAAATATCACAGACAATACTTACTCTTACTGTTTTTCACCTCAAACTCTATCACATTTAAAATCATAGATAATGGAATTGAGGCTACATGTTTGTACGGTTTCCTTTTAAGGGAGTTGGAGTTAGAACACAACTCCAACCGGCGATGGTGGGGTTTTGTGTCAGTCAGAGGTACTTGAGATTTATATCTTATTTTGGTAATCTGCAAAAATAGTATAATGATCAGCTTAAACTACATACCTATACAGTGGAACTTGGATCATTTGAATTTCAAGGGACTGATAAGAAAGTTAAAATTAGCCAAAAAATATTAACCACATAAGTTTGTTAAAAACTGGTAAAACGTTTAATAAGACTTTGGTAAGACTAGAAGAAATATTGAAATATTGTAAACAAGAGATCTTGAATAATATAACTTCGAATGAACCAGGTTCTACTTCATTAAAAACAGTATAGTGACTTTTATGAAAACTTTTCTACTATTGAACAAGAGAAATAGTTTCTTACCTCTAAAATATCGTTAAAAAGGAAGATCATCAAAGGAATATCCTCTTGTTGAGCTGAGAACTTCAAAATGAACTCTCTATGACTAGTGACCAAATCAGGCTGGAAGTTTAAAACAAATTTGAAAATTTGGAAACTGAAAAATATAAATAGTACCTAATTTTTGTAGGCTGTACCATCGACTACAGATAACTTCATGCTGCAAATAAAGACAGTCATAGTACCAATTAGTGAGGTTTAAACTATGAGTGAGGTTTTATAAGTGAGGTTTTTTGCAATCTCTCAAAAAGGGAAGAGGCTCAAGGCAATGATAACTTTTAGTTTTGAGTTCGGGTTGAGTTGACAATTGTTAAAAAAAAATCACCATTTTAAATAAAAAAATTCCAGTTTGCAGCACTCCCACTGTAGTGAGCTCAGGAGTCTGGGACGGGCCCTGCAGGTGCTAGGCCACTCCCCCTAAAAGCAGCAGTGTTCGCCATGTTACTACACCCCTCTTGCCCGCTTCTTTCCTTTTTGAAAATGCCGAGTTTTATTTAACACTTGATGACTGTTGATGACTGTCTATATTTGTGAAGCGGAAAGTGAAAAGCGACCTCTAGTCGGGATTTCCCAGTTCCGAGTTCTTAACATCCTGAAATTCAGCATTAAATTGTGAATAATATGATATATAATTTATAGTGCTGTGATTTTTTATCTTTGGGTTATTGGCAATATGGGCCTGCGCATTAGGGAAAAGGGACCTAAGTCGCCAGCCATGTTATTTTAAGTTATTTCCCATTTAAGCAGCTTGAGGTCCCTTTTCGTATGCATGGCACAGTCTACTAAATTGACTATGTTTCAATATTACTCAAATTCTCATCACTAAAATAACCGGATGAATCTGTACATAAAAGATGAAGGAATCTTATCCAATCGAAACCTAAAAATCTATATTTTTGACACAATTCGACAAACATGCCCATACTGTAAAATTTTCTCCGAAAACTTGTGGTCACTTTTCACTTCCCGCATTACATTTACTCTGTTATAACTTTTTTACTTACTGGGCAGTCCTTTATTTGACTATGTATATCAAATACAATCTTAAGTTTGTCAACCATTTCTTGGGATTTATTGATTTTCTGCAATATGTCTTTGATCACTTGAGTCGCCTCATTCAATGCTTCTTTATCAGGATTATCCTCTCTTGTACATTTATTTATTTCTACAAATTTCAAAAACCACAATTAGAATCAAAGAAAACTACTCAAGGCCAAAATTACACACTGAGTGAGCCAGTGGCGCGTCGGAAGCATGTCGGACTTCTAACACTCGGCACCGGTGTCGTGGTTTCAAGTCCGCATGCCTCCAGTATCTGCCAATGAAACATTTTTTCATCTTGTTCCATGATTCTCATGACCATAATAATAATTTTGTGCAAAATATAGTCCACACTGACTATATGCAGCAACAGGAACTTTTATTAAGTGCATAAATATTTGCAGTACTGCTAAAACTATTCAAATCAAAATGGGCAAAAATAATCTTTGAAGGCTTATTGACCCATCAGTTTAGAAATATAAAAATACTTAGGCTTATAAGACCGAAGGCTTAATAAAAACCAACACATCATCAGGTGTGCACCCTGTAGGGGCTCAAGTTACCTTCATATATTAAATTTTTTTTTAAAACATCATAAATCACACGAGGTAAGTAAAAAATTTTAAGCATCATCAGTAAATCACTCGGTAAATCCTTGAAAAGTAATGATCTCAATAGTATCTTGGTCATTTTGTGGCCATGAAATCTTGGCAAATCTTGCAGTTGTATTGTAATTTTCTTAGTCGTATTTTGGTTACCAAAACTTTCGGTCGTGTGATGGTGCCAAATCACTCGACCGAATTGTTTTACTCAAATCGTAAAACAATACCTAGATTCTTTGTTTGAAATTCATTGTTGGTGATGGTGATTTTATATTTTGATTAGGATTTTTGCGGACATTTGCCATCACTGATTAGTAAAAAACAAGTTTCACGACGTTTCGGGATCTAGAATCTGATCACGTCTTCAGGTGGAAGAAAACCTAGAACATAACAAGATTAGTAACACATAGCCAGGAAAACCTGGACAAAAACACAGCTAAAACAGAGAACTGTAAAAGCAGTCACGAAAACACTAAGCTGGAAAGAAAAACAATAACACAAATTAACACAGGAATCACAAGTATCAAGAATCGCCAGATAGGAGAGAGCACCAATCAGAGCTGAGCTGAGACCTAGATCTCTGAATACCTAGATTCTTTCATAACTAGACAACTATAGGATCTACTGTGGTCAGAAAATGATAATATTTCAGTTGTGGCCAGCAAACCTCGGTTGTATTGCGGCCAGCAATCCTCGGTTGTATTACCAGACCAATATTTCGATACCATTGACGTTGCTTAAATTCTCGGTCGTATCTCTGCAATAAAACATCTCAGTTGTAACATGACCGGCAACAATCACGGTTGTATCCTGTAAATCACTCAGTCATATCGTGTTAAAAATGGCTTGCAGTTATTTCACGGCTGTAAAATCTTAAATATTTTTCAACAAACGCAGTGCCTAAAAACATTTGATATTTTTTATACCCAAAATTTAAAAACTGAAAAATTACAAGCGGTACTTCTGATATTGATTCTTAGCTCTACCTTGCAAACTCTTTCGATAATAAAGGTGTTCATTCTTGGGAATTTTTTGAGATACAGTGATAGCTTTGATTTGATGTTAACTTCAACGTGAAATGTAAAAAATAATAGATTTCTTTACAAAAATACTTGAAATAAAATGAAAAGCTGATTCATTATGTAAGTCATAACTACATATCTGCTGAAATAAATTGCTGTAGATCATTAATTTTTTTTATGGTAACTCAGATTTAGATTTTTAGATGTATTTGAGATCCTGTGGTATACTTGCCTTGAAGTTGCAGAACAAGACTGCAAAGGCGCTGGATGGGACGAATAAATATATCTTTAGGCCTTTCTTTGTTGAGCGATTTCACAGGATTTTGAATGAGTGTTCGGAAACGCTTATTTTTGGTCTCGCATGCTTCCATTAATTTTTTGCTCTCACTGTAGTTGTTTGTATAAGTTTCATATTCCCTGAGTATTGCATCTTTCTGAAAAAGCACAAATTTCAACAAAGCAAATTGAAATTACCTACAACTTAGGTTACTAATGATTATTACTACCTGTAATCCCCCCTGTTAACTACTTTCTACATAAGTATTTAAAAAATTCTAGGAGAGGTAACGTAATATGTGATATACACCAACACCACAGACAACCACAGACTCAGTGATAAAAAATATGTCTGTGGCTTTAAAAAAATAACATTTTATAAATAAATCATGCAATATACATAAGGACATAAACAATCTTTAGTATAAATTAGTAATATATGGTTTTTGTCAATTGGTTGGAAACTAAGACATCTCTTCCGATGACCACATATCACAGTTAAACCTACAAAACTCTGAATAGCGCTACACCATGATGTGGTGTGGCTGCAATTTTGTATGTGGTTAAACTGATGATATCGAGGAAACAGGTGGAGGCGCTGCCTTGTACATTAAGGCACAACGGCCTTGTACATTAACGGTGCGGGCGCCGTTAGGGACAAACTATTCCGCCAGGCAGCATGACAGTCTAATGGTTTTTTTACTTTATTTTTCTGAAATTTTTGTCAGTGCATGTGATTGGGATGTGTCATAAGAATTTTCTGCTAGCATTCTTTTGTTGAATAAAATAAATAAATAAATAAATAAATAAGGTCTTTATTTAGCCAGCGTTCATCAAAGTACAAACTCTGTTTTTCATGACAACTTTTGTCAAATAAATAAATGAACAGTATGCGGGTTGCCTAACCAAACTATGCAGGTGTTAAGTTAAGTGTTTGTTTGTGCAACATTCCTGGAGAAAGTTTAAATCATAAAAATTTTATTTTTTGGGATGTAGTACGGAATCATTTGGCCTACAAAATGACATAATTTTAAATGATTTGACACTTATGAAAATGGAAGGAAAAATTATTTTCCAACAATATTGAAATTGTTTTATTTATTTTTTAATTTCCTTGATGTTAGGTTTAAGACATTCATTAATCATAAATAATTCCAAAATATAGGCTCTGTAGGTTAAACCGTGTCTTCGTGAATGATGCAAGAAAGATGGGAATTTTCGCCCCATTATTACACTTTTGACATCTGTAGCTCACAAACTTTACATCCAAAAAAATTTGTTTTCATTCCTCGGAACTTTCTTATCACGAGTAACACAAAAATAGAAGAAAACGTATCATAAAAATTTTCGACTGCACCACCTTAAGTAGGAATTAATGTACCATCAGCACATCTTCACAGAACTAGACTCTGGGATCGAATCTCTTTGTGTTGTTCAGAGTTAAGAGGCAAAGACTCGGTCTGTGAATTGTTTACAGGCCACCCAATGCTTTCTCGGTTTCTTCAAAGATTATTCAGTTTGTTGATGACACCACAATCTTGCTGATAGCACCCTCCATCTCACTTGCTTCTGAAATAGCGTCTAAAGAGATGTCAACTATGGGAAATTTGTTCAAACAAAATGGACTCCACCTTAAATGCTCCTAAGTCATTTATTTCATTTTCACAACCCACAGTTAATTCAGATAAGGTCATTTTTGATTTGAACTCAGCGGGAAGTATTGTATCATCAGAGAGTACTAAATCCCTTGGCTTACATATAAATGAACACCCGAAATAGACGGAACACCAAAATTATCCATCCTCATCCGTAGCCAAATCTTATTTACCCTGAGAGTAGTATTCAGAACTAGTGTAAAAGCAGCTCTCATGGTTTATTACTCTTATTTTATGTCTAGAGCATGCTGTGGTATCATAACTTGGGGAAGTAATTCATCAATAGTAAATGATTGTTTTCTTTTGCAAAAAAGAAGGCTGTAAGGATTTTGGCTGATGTTGGACCTCGCATATCTTGTCGCCCTCTATTTATCCAAATGAAACTGATGACCATCTGTGCTGTCTACATACTTCAGGTATGTACTTTTGTTAGGGGAAATTTTGAAAACCATGAACTTTACCCCACAGACAACAACCTGGAAAACCACAATTTTGAAAACCACCCACAGACAACAACACTCCCCCCTACAACACTCGACATTGAGATATTCTTCAGTTTCCGATCCATAAAACCGCTTTGTATGAGAAATCTCCACTGTACATGGGTAGGAAAATTTTTAATCATCTCCTCACCCAGATCAAATCTGAACAAACAGTTTCAAAATTTCACAAAAAGTTAAAGGAGTTTTTAATTTCACAATGCCCATACTCACTTGAAGAGTACTTTTCACATTAAACAGACTTCCTTTTTTTCCCTCGCAGATTTTCTTTTTAATGGATTTAAATTGCGATCTTGGTTATGTTAGATAACATATGTGACACATTAGGTTAAGTTCCAAAAAAGAGATATCACATGTTTATCTGTGAAAAATCACATCGATGTAAACTTTTTTTGACAACTAATAAAGTACACTAGCCTCGCTTCATCGTTTCCTTCTTTTGATCTGGCAGTTGAAATCAATTCTGTGATCTGTATTGGCAAATCAAACATTGATCTGAAGTGAACCGATAAGAGCGTTAGCAGTCTCAGCATTATTATTGAAATGAAGAAGTGGCTTCAAGGAACACGTATATCGAGTATAGGGAAGGTCAGTATTATTCTTTGGTCGCTGTCATTTGGGAAGGACACTTCAAATGTTTATGGGAAGAGTGTTTATGTGCGGATACCTAAGCCCCAGGGCACACCAGTGTGGCGTGGTGTGGACGGTGGGGCAGCTATCCTATATTATGTGTAAAAACAGCTGATGTTGAGATGTGCCACTTGCTGCATCTCCCATGTTAATCATATAGGTGCCTCGCCACACCACTGGTGGGTCCTAGACCTCATGATGAGCATAATAAATGTTGTACATCAGTTAGAAAATTTTTAAAAACTCAACAAAATTCCACAAACTGCATAACAAAAGATGGTGGAAACATAAAATATCATATTTAAAATTTTTTTGTCACCCGAAACACCTAGACGAGTTCAGTTGGCAGCTGTTTTGTCTCGGTGGTCCATGTGATATCAAATGTGCAGCTTTGTATCCTATTTAAGCATATCTTTAATTTTACTTAATATCACATGGCCTAGTAGTGGTTGCCCCTTAATACAGTTAGTCCACATTTTTACAAATATTACAAAGGATAGGGAAAATCTAAACATTTTATTACGCAACTAAAATAAATATAAAATAGATACATAGGGTTAAATTTATTATATTACTATACATAAATCCTGATAAAAATCATGTCCCGGCTGCTTGTGTAATGAATTGTTGGCATGGGTTGACATAAGTGTGAATTCAAAATCCACTGATAAATTTGTATGGTAGTACAATTACTGAGCAGGGTGGAACTTTAATCCTGTCATGATTCGTAAGATTTGCACTGAATGGCACTGCTAGCATGTCTTTCTCACCAATAAGTGTGAGTCACCATCATTGTTAAATTTACTTACAACAATCGGATGAACCCCAAATTAGTACTTACCAACTTTATAACATGTTGAACTGTTACACAATCATTTTGCCAGTTCTTTAGAATTTTATCAAAATAATACACAAATCGTTGGTGTATTTCAACCAGGTATGCCAAATTTCCAAAAATTATTTTTGCCTCTGCCTGGCTTAGTATAACACCGCCAGGCTGGAGTTCATCTGTGGCCAACTTTTGTATCTAAAAACAATCGAGAATGTAGCCAAACTAAATCATAGCACATAGATTCATGATACACTCGTGTCACTGGCGAGGCATGACATATTTGCTTGGTCATCGCATAATTTTTTTTACAATACCATTAGGGAAGAAACAATTAAGAAATTTATCATAATAAGGAGAAAAATCGAGAAATTATTTTCTATTTATAAAACATATACTAAAACATTGTTCTTGCTATTTTAATACATTGTTATTGTTGTTAATACGTTGTGTTATTGTTATTTTAATTCACGAAAAGACACCCAATTTGTTTATTGTCTGCTGAACTATTCCTCAATTAATTCCACTGTGGTCCTGAAAGCCATAAGATCGTGTGCTGTTGCGTCATTTGCAGCGCTGAAATTATCAGTTTTAGATCATTAGAGCTGATAAATAAATTAGGTTGAAACCCCGAGCTTGTGTTAAAATCGCTTATAGAGACAAATTATAGGAGTCTCACAGACCGAGGGTTTTGGTTAACGTCCCAGAGTGAGGGTTTCGGTATATGTGGTAATGAACTAACAATAATTCTCATTAATGACAATCATCAGCCACCTAGCACCACAGCTGAGCACTGTAACTTTTAACTAACTTAGAACACTTGAAAACTAACAATTAGTTATTGACGCACCACAATGTCTTCTTACGTTTATAAACCTCACTATAAAGTTTAAAATTGGCTGTCCGCTTGTCGCCTACTGCAGTTGTACAGTGATCCCACAATGTGTAAAATAATACCCCGCAAAAATAAACAAAAAAATCACCCTTTATCCCACATTTCATCACAAGTTTACTAATAAAATAACCCTCGGTTTTCACTATCCCGGTATTTTATCGTAAATACAAAATTGGATGAGCGTTCAAAAATAATCGTACAACTGAGGGCTAATAATCGTATCCCTAAAACAGGCAAAATGTCCCAAATTTGTGGTAAAAATCCCTTAAGTGGAAACACTGCAGTATTGGTGTAGTGTGCTCTCAGCCGAACGCACACGGAGGCAAGTCACGAGAGTTGCTGACAACCTTTGGACACCTTTGATCTTAGTGTGTTTGAGGGGGAGCCTAAAGACGTTTTGATTGGTTTTATTTTGGGGGAAGTAGGGGAGGGGATCTTCATCAGCTAGGTGGACGAATGGCACACCACCATGACCTAGCTAGTCACTTGCATCTGCTTGTATATCGAGAGTTTGAAGAGGACATTTGATCACTACTGGCGATGTATTTATGGAATTTTCACCAATAATTTATCCAAATAACTCGGAAGTGTAAGCATTATTATTCAATAATACGTTAAGATAATTTATTCTCTTTGGTCATCGCCGAATCTAGCGATGACCGCATGCTTCGCCACTGACTTGTGTTTTATTAATATATGATTATAGGTAATGAATTATAAGTTGTTGTCTTTCGTTTAAGACAAACTAAAAACAACAGTGGATTCACCAAATGTATTTTACAAATAATAAATCTGCTGTGCCATTATTTTGTCCATTTTAAAATGTTAAATCTAAAAATCCCACAAAGTCCCACCTCCCTATTAATATTGTATTTAGAAAGTTAATAAGGTAAATGCAATGAATACGTATCAAATGAGACAATTAGAGTTGAGATTTAACTAAAAATAATTAAACCTATTTATACTAACTGGACCTGTAAAATAAAAATGCAAAACTTTTAAATTAATATTAAGGAAAAATAACCTCATTTTTGTACAGATATAAATATATTTAAATGAATAAAGAATATTTCATTATTGACCACTGACTAAGGTAATACCTACATCCAATAATTGTCTCAAACAATGAAGATAGTTTTCTTCCTTCAAAAGTAAATCTTCAAATGCATATTTCCTTTTTACATCTTGGGTCTGTCTTTTCGCAATATCAAGCGATTTTTTATCTGCAAAACTTCGCTCACTTAGATATAAGTTATACATTTTTTTACCACAAAATAATAGTGGGTCCTTTTTTAATCTGTAAGTTTATCACAGAAAACACATAGCAAAAAATAATACCAAGTTGCGGCAGTCCTGCATACTCAGAAAATTTCAAGAGCTTAAGAGGGCTCTAAACCTTTGCCAAGCGGCTGAAAAACGCATCTCTGTATTACTAAAATTCTGAGATTATTAAAACACCTAGCGACCTCCGGTGAACGAGAACATGTTTTTCATTAAATGAACTAGGAGATAAAACTTTTTTAGGGTATTTAATTATTATTAGACATATTTTATTCAGGGTTAAACTTAGTGAAAATTGGTCATTTTATTCTACATAAACCATAACATTTAAAATAAAATGCGAAAGTTGTTTTTGTTTTAAACCCTTTATTAGATATTCGAGATGATTTCCCGCTGGGTAGGACTTCAAAAAAAACAAATAGTTACCTCGTAAATCGAGTAATTTGTGAGGGTTATTTCTGAAAAGTGCTTCTCAAAACACCCCCGTACAGAGGACGCCCTGGCGAGCGTTGATGGAACTACGACCGCCGAGGAGACATTCGTCAGTGTCGCCAACCTGTTTCTCTGCCCATTGAGACATCGGGCGGGCGTGAATCCCAGGAAAGGGAAGGAAGCGGGGAGGGTTCTCTGTGTCTGTGTCCTTGAATCCAATGACTCTAAAGATACAATTTGTCCATCACACCATTTCGTCATTCTTGATATATAGGTAAATCAAATTTAAAATGACATTATAACCGGTCTTTAACCATTCGGAGAATATGCTATCAAATCAAAAATAATTAAACCTCATTGATTGGAATACTGTACACCAAAATTTGAACCAAATTAGACCTTCCTTAACAATAATTTGTTTAATCCAGTTAATTTTACAACAAAAAGTATAACTTCAATAATCGCAGGATTTTAAAGTTTGCAATCACTATTGAGGTGCTGTGGATAGTTTCTGAAATATCGTAACTTATAAGTTGTTACAGAGCTATTCAAAGTCATTACTGTATTAGAGGTTTTCCATGGGCGTAATGCGGCAAGGAGGGGGGCAGCCGCCCCCCGAATAATTTGGAGGATATAACCATAGATAAAATATACCCTGCTGGGTATATTTTATCTATGATATAACGATATAACATTGTAATATAAGAAAAGTCGCATAATCACGATCACGACCATTTTTGCTGATTCTTTTAACCAGCGCGAAATGTAAGTACAGCACAGATGGCAATATTATTTTACACACTATTCCTGGATAAAAAATACACCCAAACAATTTAGATTTTAATGTAAAATATAATTGACATTGTTACGGCTATAAATTCCCAAAATGTTGGCGAATTAGAATGTTTACTTCAATTACAACTCAAAAATATCGATTTTATGCGAGAAAGATACTTAGTTCAAATATAGATACAAATTGATTATAAGGGAGCGGTGCAGTTTTACAACCCGTCACTCAAAAGCTTCTCGGCATCGTAATAATCCTTTTGACATACGCCGCCCCTGCCTTCCCTGGCCACACCGCACTGTCGCCTTTTGCAGTTGGCAAGGCTGACGGGCATACTCGTTTTGCGCACACGATCAATGCATACTGCTCTACTGGCCTGACCGCATGTTTAAATTAGATGGTCACGAAACGAAGACAAACACATATCTGTTATTAATATAAATACCCCCGTTGCAGCAGACCTGCATACTCAGCGAATTTCAAATACAAATCAACACATTTCAATCCATGACATGTTTTTTGTAAGCTCCATAAGAATAACATGGAGAATGAGTATGCAGGTTTGCTGTAACAGGTATGTTAACTGGGTGGTTTTAATTAAATACAGTATTTAATAGATATGAACTAGAAGAAGCCATATTCCAAGTTTTATCATAATAGTATATTTTAACATATTATGTTAAGAAATAAGAAAGATATAGAATTTGTTTTATTTCCCATTGGGATAACATGGGGAATGAATATTCAGGTTTGCTGCCACAAAAATAGACATATTATTGGGGATTTAAGACTACTAAAAAACTTATACATTAGATGTCATCTATATCAAATTTCATTCCAATCGGACCATTTTGCGACCGCTATTTTTTATATTATTTACAGTTGTATTTATTTATACAGTTTTATTTTATTCTGTCCAGTTCAAGTTGGCCGGTGGACCCGGGACTACCTGAGGCCACCCCTGTAATCCCTCGCCACGTCCGGCGGGGCTGTCCGCTGCCAAGGCGATGAGTCACCTACTGGCTGTGTTTATAAAATGGTACACCTTTTTTACAGAATAATAATTTAACATTTTTAAAAGCATACTTGAAATATACTAAAAAATTTATGAAAAGTGATATAAAATTCGACCCAGATAGACTTATTACCAGATTTGTTCGTTTATAAACATGAGATCAAATGCTATAATACTAGGTCAAATTTTATATCACTTTTCATAACTTTTTTAGTAGATTTGAAACATGATTTAAAAAATTTTAAATTATTATTCTGTTAAAAAAGTGTACCATTGTATAAACACAGCCATTGTTGTGTACCATTATTGTTGGTGATTCATCGTCTAGGCAGCGGACAGCCCCGCCGGACGTGGCGAGGGATTACAGGGGTGCCCTCACGTAGTCCCGGGTCCACCGGCCAACTTGAACTGCACAGAATATGAGTGTTATTCAATGATCCAATTTTAATTGTTTAATGACTTGTTATATATAATATATTATTTATTCAGTAAATTTTAATTTATATTATGCCCGCTTTGAAATATTACTTTATTTTGTTGCACATATTTGATGCTTCAATTGTACGCTCTAGCGATGAGGTTTAGTTGCTTCTTTGTTTTTGGTTTATGTTGTGTATTTCGAGCATTGTGTCACCATTTTGGCCAGTCAGTGCCTTTTTGTAGATTTAAAAATAAATTTGTTTCCCGACAACTTTTCAAATAAATCGTTATATTATTAATTACTTTTCATCTACAATATTTTTTATTTAGTATTTTTTCTATATTTTAGCCCGGTTTTAAACATTTCTGTATTCTTTGTACATAGTTGATGCTTTACTTAATTGAATGTTCTTGCAATGAGATTATCTCTTAATTGTTTTTCTTTATGTTGTATATTTCGAGCGTTGTGTCACAATTTTGGCCAGTCAGTGTCCTTTTTGTATATTTAAAAATAAATTTGTTTCCCGATAACTTTTTAAATAAATCGTTATCTATATTATTAATACGCTACATGAAAACTTTGATACGATTAGGCTTTTTTATTTTAAGACTTACCCCCCACATATTATACATGAAAACACGCGTCTCTATGTGCAGATTCCCGAAAGCATCTTTAGATTTTTAATTTAGGCAATATAACATGAAAAAAGTGCGAAAAACTTATTATAAAATAAACTGTGTTTGACAGAAGCGAATCTGATCAGCTGTGTGGGATTTAAAATAGCCTTGTGATGCGGAAAGTGAAAAAGGACCTCAAGTCGCTGGAGTAAATTTTACAGTACGGGCATTTTAGTCGAATCGGGTCAAAAATATCGATTTTTAGGTTTCAAGTGGATACGATTCCTTAATCTTTCCTGTACATATTCATTCGGTTATTTTAGCGATTAGAATCCGATGAATATTAAAAAATAATCGATTTAGTAGCCTATGTCATGCAAACGAAAAGGGACCTCAAGTCGCTTATATGGGAAATAACATGGCGGGCGACTTCAGGTCCCATTTCCCAAATGAGCAGACCCGTACTGACAGTGTCGTCAGGGACATTACAAAACTACTCTCTTCTGACATCTATCGGCAAAGTGATTACATTCAAAGCCTTATTACTGTTACCGATAGACCGAGCAGAAACTGCAAAGAAAACATTAATTCCATGAACTCTGTGCTCGCTACGGTAAGCAAAAGAGCTATTAAATTGAAGAAAACAATGGTGGAGGGTTTTTCATGTATAAAGTGTACGCAACAATTTATCACTCAATTATAGTACCTTTCAACCGTGAGGAGAACATTCTTTATATGCTCTGCATCTATGACGGACGTCAAAATTGGTGATCAAGAAAGAATGGTAAACAAAGCCAACGGCTCTTGCAGCAATAAACTCATGCACAGCTTGACTGAACACTTGGTTAAAGTTAATCCCTTAGCGCACATTTTCAACGTGAAGAGTTGCGTTCTGAAAAATACTCCTGATGAGCAGCATACACAACTCGGAATGCATTGTCTGATATCGAAAAGAATATTAGCTCCGATACAACGACATAACTTATAATGATGTTGCTATTATTTTTAGAGTAAACGATAGCGAACCACCAAGTGTGAGCGTAACTTGATTGTTTACCCGAAAGATAAGCCACTTAGAAGAGTACATATTCTTCAATTTTGCCTTGACCCAATGGCTGACCTGATGCTTTTTCCATATTTTCTATTTGAAGGAAGTGCACAACGAACATCGCTTACAATGCTGCAATACGCATCCTAATGAGTGCCTATTAGAGACACTTTCAGCACGCTACATCGTTCCGAAAACCTATTTTTACAGTAGATTGATTTACAGTAGAAGGCAGCCGATCATTTATAATTTAATTAAATCGTGCGAATTCACACGGGTTCACCTAGTATTATTAATTACTTTTCATCTACAATATTTTTTATTTAGAATTTTTTTCTGTATTATAGCCCGGTTTTAAACATTGCTGTATTCTTTGTACTTAGTTGATGCTTTACTTAATTGTATGCTCTTGCAATGAGATGATCTCTTAATTGTTTTTCTTTATGTTATATATTTCGAGCGTTGTTTACTCATTTTTGCCAATCAGTGTTCCTTTTCCATTTTTAAACATATAATATTTGTTTCCATACAACGTTTCAAATAAGTCGTTTGTTATTACTCTTCATCTACAATGTTTTTTTATTTAGTATTTTTTAACTATATTGCAGCGTGGTTTTAAACATTGCTGTATTTTTTGTACATATCTGATGCTTGCTTTTAGTACGTTCTAGCGATAGGCTTTTCGACTTTTAAAAATTCCTAAACTTTATAGGTAATTTTGTTGGCATTTATACGTCATTTAGGTCATATATATCTGTTAAAGAGTATATGTTACAGCAGTTAATCAGTAATTCATGCTTGTTTGTAAATATATTTGTCTTTAATTGTATACACGTGTGAAAACTTGGTGTGTATTTAGTCATATGTTTTTAGTTATTGTTACACTCGGGTTACTTTTCATGTTAACAGTTAAGTTAAAATGTTGTAGTCTAATATGAAAAATTCTGTTCCATTTTACTGTACATTGAGTACAAAATCTATATGTAATAGAGTCGGGTTTTAACTTCACAATAATTTGTTTTTCTTCATCCCTTATACAACATGATGCATTCATACATTTCAATACAAAGTATATTAGAGTTTATATATTTTTATCAATTCAAAGTGGTCGTGATAACCAGTTTGAGTTTGGGACTAAATTCAGATTCTCAAAGAGAATTTCGAAGGAACATAGAAGCAATGAGGTGAAAGTAAGACAACACCCTGCCACCAGCGGTATCGGGAATTGGCGTTGTTCGTTCGTTCGTTCAACTTCCCCACGAATTCATGGACTCCCTAACAGTTGGCAGCAATGCGTAAAACCGGTCTGAGGGTAGCTCACCTAGCGCGGCCACTGGTGAAAATTGAAACTACGAGGAGCTGTGGTGGACACAGATCGTTGTACTCCTCTGTGGCCACGAACCTTTAGAGCCCTCTTAAATAAATCATTTAGATGGAAGCTCAAAACAATTAAAATCAACTTAAATCATGAAATGAGCTAACAACAATTTTCTTCATAGGAATAACATAGGAAATGAGTGTGCTGGTTTGCTGCCATGGAAATGTGCAATTAAAAGATTTTTTTTGCAATAAGAAGAAATCAATTAGATGAAGCCACATACCAAGTTTCATTGAGACATGTTGAGAAATAAGCTAGATATAGAATTTTATTTATTTTCCATAAGGTTAACATTGGGACAAAGTCACCAATGTTAACCTGGTAGATTGTGTTTACCACTAGCGATATCTTGTTTTTTTTTGTTTTTTTTTGGGTGGGACGTGCATTTACTCACACTGAGGGGCGCGTTGTCCCCTCAGTGGTGTCAGACTCCCACGAGCTCAGAGTCAAATGAACTACCGACTAACCACCCCCCTTAACACAGAGGACACTGGTCTAGAACGTTTTTGCACATTACTTCGGGTAAGGCCTTTTATGCCACTAGGGCAAGCTCCATGGGGAAAAAACTGAAGATTAACCTTGTTTGCCCGAAGAATGGCCTGGACAAAATGCCAGACGCAGTTCCAGTTGCCCTCTCCCTAGAGCATAGCTCTGACGATGTTATGTGGGCTGATGACCACACAGATCTCATATAAAAGCAAGACTCAGTGGGCATGCCCATGGTCACACTGAAGGAACGTATGCTTGGACAGGGGGATGTCCGGGTCTCACTGCCCATGGGCATGCTTGGACAGCGGGATGTCGGGGCAATGCAAACACTCCGGGCTGGCGAGTTACCCAACCGGTACCTGTGACCTGCAGGAACTGGGTTACATAGTAATTGACCTCGCCATGCTGCCATTCCACTTATGGTCGGATGGTATGAGCTCGAAGGTCCAGCATCCCCTCGGCTCGGTTTTCCAGTCGCGCTGCCAGCAGTCGAAGCTCTTCTTTGGTAGCTGTTTCCCGCCTCTTAGGTCTTCTCTGGTAGATTGCCTGTCTCTCCCCTGCGAGGACTCCGGCGATCACCACCACTGCCGGCTCGGAGACCGTGTGTTAGGTAAAGCGACCCGCTAGGCTCCTCGACCCTGAACTTGGCTGACTTGGAACTGCACCAGTCTTGGTTGACTCCCTTCTCTTCATTCCTCATCATCCTGCCTTCGACTTGAGGTCCCTTTTCCAACTTCACAATTTCTCAATTTTAAAGATGAAATTGTAAGTGTATCACGTTTTTTTTAGTCTAGATTTAAAAATCTAGTTTTCAGGTTTTTTTTATTTGAAAAAAGAGGGTGGTGGCCTCTTTTTCACCTTGCCTTTGCCTTGCCCACATAGACTATTGATCTGTGCGTGGACGTTATCAAGCATAGACAAGGAGTGAGCCGGTACAGTACAAGGGTGAACAGTACTGCTAAAAGTATGCGCCATGCCCGAGTCTCGAACCTGCGACGCTTTGAGGCCACAGTTCCGAAGCCGGGCGCACTACCAACTGCGCCACCGACTCACTAAGGTATCACTTATTTTGATACCTTATTCATTTCTACAATAGAAATAATAAATATTCTGCGAACATTTGTTATGGACCTTGATTTCCTAAAATACCCGTTTTGATTAGTTAAAATCAAGCCAGAAACTCAAACAAAATAAAAAATCATATCACTATCAGTATAAATAATATGTCAATTTCTTCACCATTTTAAGCTCAATGTCAGAATGTTAATAGCTCAGAATGTTAATAACCAGAAAATTCCGACTTGAGGTCCCTTTTCACTCTTTAGTATTTAAATATACGTACATTCCAAAACATTTCCAAACATTGAGATACGGTTTTTTTATTTATTTATTTATTCCAACGGTTTCCCAATTTATAAAACATACATACAAATAAAAACATATTTTTTATGAAACTGTATTGAGTTACTTGTAGTTACATGTATGCTACCATAACTTTTTCATGCAAACAGTGAATAAATCAACATGACAACTCGAACAACCTAATAAATACATGCAACAAATTCATGATCAGTATGGCAAAATGTACGAGACTCTTTAATAACATTATGATATTTAAATATTGGTAAATTAACTAAAGATACATTATAAATGGCGTATAAATTCATGCAACAATATCAACAATTGAACAAATACAGCGAGATATATTTTATATAATGACTGGGATAGTTAACAAAAAAAAACCATAACTTTAGAAACAATATTTAAAAAATAACAGGTTTGTGGCATTGTCATTACCAATTGAAAAACCCCTAAAGAGACATACAATGAGATGTCGCGATGAGCAGCCAATCAGATCGATCGCAAGGGTTGTGGTGACATCACGCTAGGGGGATTTTTTGGCAGATGTGCCCGAGAGGCACAGAGGCGCCCCCCCCTCTAGCTTCGACCATAGATGGTGCCTCGACATCACCATCGAGTTTTTATTGAGTCGGTGGCACAGTTGGTAGCGCACTCGGCCTCGGCCTATTTGGCCTTTCCTTAATAGCTAAAAAAATCACCTTTGTGATAAAACTATGATATGTCATACAATGTACCATAACAATGCATAATGATGTGTCATACAAATAATTCAATGCATTATCTAATTTGCTAATCCAATTTCTTAAAAGTATTCATTTAATTTTTAAGTTTTAAATCATCAGATCGTCAGGCAAACAACATAGAAAATAAAAACTTAACATTCCAAAATAAATAAAATAAAGTTTTAATTGATGTAAATTTGGCAGTAGTAGTCAGAATCATGGTTGTCCTGGCTAGAACCTGGGCAGTGCTGATCAGGTTCTGGCAAGTACTGGCCAGGTTCTGACCAGTACTGCTACAGTACTGCCACAATGCTGGCCAGAACCTAGTCCAGAATATTTTTTCTGCATGGGATGTTACAAAAGTGTACATACATTTTGCTTTATACATATTGCTTGAAGGTTTTTATCCTGAATATTTCACCTTGTTTGTCTAATGAAGCTCTCAAATCAGATTTCTCAGTCTCTGTTTCCTCACTACTTTCATAAAACCATGGCCCGGATAACCATAGCTCATCCTTTATAGCCCAGATTGAATTTGTTATTTCTTTTACCTGGATCAGAGAAAAATATTTTCTGATTAGGTTACTAAACAAAATTTATATAATTTTCTACACAACTTGTCATACAAATTACACTACAGTTGAATTATTCTGTAAATCACACTAAGCACATTAGTTTTCAGAACAACTATTTGGCCTACAGACGCTGAATAAGAATTTTAAACAAGGAATGATTTTGATAGATAAATTAGCTACATAACTATATTCCAATATTTTTGTCTTAAAAAGGTTCTCTTAATAATTTGCCTTTATGAAAACTAGTTTATTTTGGATTAATTGGGAGCTTGATCAGATATTCAATTATATTGTGGGGCTGTTCTTCCCAAAATAACTTGGACAGAATTTTTATGCTGAAAAAAGAGCATGAGGTGTATGCATAATCTAAAACCAACTGAATCTTGTTTTGACCATTTCAGATATCTAGGGTTGTTGATAGTACCTAGAATTTACATGTTTGAAGTGATTTCTTTTACCAGAGAACATTACCTTGAAAAGGCACACAAGCACAGTTATAATACCAGAAATAGAAATCTGAATCCATCAGTGTCGCATAACCTAAAGCTTTTTGAATGGAATGCAGAGTACATTGGCATTAAGCTCTGATTTAAAATTGGGACAGGATATTTGTTTCTTGGAAGAGGAAACTTCTTGCAATACGTCACCTTCGTGCCGTTTCTAGTCCCACAGTACACTTGGACACCTGTGTGTATCAATAAAGTTGAGTCGCCCTGTGATCAACAGATCGGGTATACGGCACAAGCAGAGGTGTCTGAGAACGTGCAGTGGTAGTGTACTGTTGTGTGTTGTGTACTGTTGTGTGTTGTGTACTGTTGTGTGTTGTGTACTGTTGTGTGTTGTGTACTGTTGTGTGTTGTGTACTGTTGTGTGTTGTGTACTGTTGTGTGCTGTGTACTGTTGTGTGTTGTGTACTGTTGTGTGTTGTGTACTGTTGTGTGTTGTGTACTGTTGTGTGTTGTGTACTGTTGTGTGTTGTGTACTGTTTTGAATACAGTAGACTCCCTCTTATCCAGACACATTGAGACCAACGAGACCGGGCAACGAGTTTTTCGGTTAAACCGACGTTCCCTAAAACACGTTAAATCATCAATGTATACTGTATAAGCCAAAACTCTGATTTAGACACGTGATTAATGGTTTTGAATCTTTCCCACGAGAATCGTCGATACAGTACTGTCCATTTCCTGCCGATCAAATCCGGTTAAACCAATGTGTTGATAAGAATCGTACGGTTAAAAAAATGTCACTTGTGAGGAGTGTGGTCCGGTTAAACCGATGTCCGGTTGAAAGGTGTCCGGATAAGAGAGAGTCTGCTGTGGTTAGTTATGTCTAAAGCCCCAGAAGTGAACACCAATGGTACGGTTCTGGAAGAGGAAATTTAAAAGACAAAAAAGAAGAAAAACATTAAAATAGGAAAATATATGATTGCAATATTTATGACCTCTTCATTTTCAAAGGAATTTATTGAAATATACAAGAACAGTACAACGATGTAACTGATTATAAAATTAAATAAATACGGCTGCCCTCACGATTGTTGTGATGACTGCTTTGCAGCTGGTACTAGACTGATCGACAATGACAAAAATCACCCCCTCCACAAGTCTCAAAGTACCGACAAAGCCCTTAAGTGGATGGCAAAGCAATCATACCAGACCTGCTCCGCCCAAACTTTCTCCAATTTTGTCTGTGCTTCTTGATGACCCAAGTTTGCTAGTGGTTGGCCCACTTAAGGTTCAACCACTGATTTATATTTCTTCCGCAAAACTAACAAATAGACAAATACAAGCAAAAGCGATATCTGCAAAATATTAATCACATCTACATAAAGGATATACAAACCTTTACTAAAAGAAGAAATAGGGGTTCAAAATTTCTTCTTTTATTATCTTTAAAACGAGCTTGACATTAAAATCTTGGAGGCTGAGTGCTCAAGTCAAACAAACTGTACAGCTACAAGTTTAGACTGTACTCTACCAATGACTTTTTTACTTATTTATTCTTATTTAACCATTCCGAATCGACAAGAGCATCCCATAAGTACAAATACCTCCTCAACTTTTAATCTGGTGAAAAAATCCAGAAATAAAGCCAAAAAATTAAGATTTATGTTAGTCTTCATCACTTTTTGCAACCCTACGATTTTGAATTAGAAATCCACACAGGTTAATTTTAGAAAACTTACTGTAAAGCAGAGGTGTCTGTCTTCGTATACACGGAGACCTTGCTCGATAGATGATATAAACCATCCTTCATCGACAATATAAGGGATATGTGTTGGAAAATCACTAATATTTACGATTCTCGCTATACTGCTTGATAGAACCTGAAAAAAAACATTCTCCAAGATATTACATGCAAATAATATGTTTGTCACCTAAACAAAGGGCTTGTAACGGTTGTCTGGGCAAAGATATATTTAAAGACTTATTAAAAGACCGGAGCATCGAGAACTTCACGATCTCCAAAGATCTGGCCACATAGATGATGAGACTCTTCGCGACCTGTGAGCAGTCGATGCCCGGAGTTTTCCCGCCACCACGGAAGAGGCAAGTTTATTGGTGGATGCCCGAAATCGCACAATTACGAAGGAGAAACCCTGATATCCAATGAGCAGTGCAGCGAATCAGAAACTGCCCTGATGAAAACGACAGGGGCCCCCGGTGAGAGCAGTCAGGTGCTGGAAACAGCTGTGTCAGGACCCCTGAGTGACTTGTGACCCAGAAGCTAGGGGCTCACTCACCACCTGCCACGGCCGCTATATCTGTGCTCGTGCTCAGTGGTGTAGTGGTGCGGGAATACATGGGAATGGCGTTCCCACACTGGTTTTCAGAAACCCTAAACAATTTCTAAACATTAATTCTTGAGTATAAAAATTTAAAAATATATATATATTTACGTCAAAACATAAGCCCACTACAAAAGAGGATGCATTTGCTGACTACTTGTAAACCTGATTTGTCAATCTGTCAATGAACTTTCATTATAATTAATCACTCTGTTTTTTCTCTGTTTTATGTTTTATGGATTTAATTTATTTCAGTTCTCTACTATTACTTGTCTAGAGTATGTTATTTTAAAATGAGGTTACGTATGGTGTTTTTTTGGAGGTTAACGACAAAATACTTTAAGGTCATTGTAATTAATTACTCTGTTTTTTTCTCTGGTTTATGGATTTAATTTATTTTAGTTCTCTGCTTTTTACTTGCATAGACTATGTCATTTAAAAATTAGGTTATGTATGTTGCTATTTTGGGGATTGACGTACATAAAAGTAGTTATTAACTTAATTAATAACCTTTTCTAAAATAGCTTCTTTTGTGAAATAATAAAGTTACTAAAATATAAAAAGATAGACTACTGTTTTTATATTTTGCTTTTCCAAAAATCAACAAATAGCTTCTTAAAGCCTCAGTAAATTCAGTGAGCTTAAAATACATAGCCTAATACGCATCGTACACACATTCAGGGAAAAGGTATCTTACTTTGCAGGGAATTTGATAAATATATTAAGCGTTCCCACACTAGAAAATTGGCCACTACACCACTGCTCACGCTCACTGTGGAGCTGAACACGAGGCTTCTACTCGTCTTGTTCGACTAGTGTCTAGCAGAAGACGTCTTCTTCTATCAGAAGGGGATCCACGTTGACCTGATCTCCAAGACGAAAAGCACACCGAGGACCCCTTCTTCTTTCTGACTCGCATGCTCAGAAATAACCTTTGAAGTGCCATAACTTTCTAAGGATCGAGGTAGAGACCATTAACGTGCCATTATTCTCATTTTGTTAAGAACTTTAAAACGATGAGTCACAAGAAAGGTGTTAATGTTTAAAAATTTTGACTTCCCCAAAATTGCCCCATTTTATGGGTGGAGGGTGAAAAAAAACTTATTAAAATCTTCCTACTTTTGACATATATATTTTGGAGAAGTTTTGGGGAAGTCACTAATAACAGAATCAATGGGGACTTTTAAGTCACCCAGTATAAGTAATCTGTACACCAACAATTTCAGGCGAATTATATTTTCGAATTTTCAATATTTCCTTACACAAAACAGATAAATCATCTCAATATCCCGAGTATAGAAGCTTTTTTAATTCGTCATAAAGTACTGCGAACCCTCTCCCCCAATCTCTTAGCAGTGGCAACAGTTCCATGTCCCTTCACATCGACCTAAATATATAAATATTTTGTAACTCTTCAAACATAGTCTTCACTCGATAGTAGTCTATGCCCATGCCATGAAGTTTTTATATTATTTAAAGGTTCATTTTACTTTAATGATTGAAATTTTAACAGTTAATTACCAAATGAGTGCAACGTGTATCTTCAGGCTCTACGACCGATGCTCCATTTAATGTCGCTTGGGCCGTCATATAGTCGGTATCTTCTGAATTAAATCCTTTGATTGCGATGTAAAGATCTAGAAAGGCCATAACCTTAAATCTGTCCTGAAAAATAAAGAGTATTGAGGATTGCCAGCCTAAGGAGAGGGTCTAGAAAAGATACAAAGGGAGGAGGAGTAATTAAACACATAAATAGGGTGAGTGCACCAGTGAATGATCAGTTAAGGACGATGTCTCATGTTAATTTGACATTACTTCCTTATTTCATATAGTCACAGTTCTACAAGGTACAGTCAAGAAATTCCCGGAATGAATTTTTGTAGACATTTAGCGCGATCCCCGGTAGGAAATTCGTCTAGCAGTAATTGATACTACTCCTGGGGAGGGCATATCGGTAGTGGGGGTATAGCTGACTTTCCGTAGTGCAGCACTGGAAAGCCCTTTTCGTGTTCCTGCAAGTCTACACTGTCGCTTTTTGAAAAATGGCATTTTATTACCAGCGCTTGAACATTAAGTTCTAAATTTTACTTAAAAATCACATAGTGAGACTCTTGAGTTGTTAATTCAAGCTTATGTAGAAGAGGCGATGAAGAAAAGTCAAGTTTATGAGTGTCACAAGCGGTTCCGTGAAGGCCGTGAAAGCATTGAGGATGACCCTCGTAGTGAACGACCTTCAACATCATTCAGTGACGAAAATATTGAGCGAGTACAACAAGTTGTGCGTGAAACTTGGAAATTAACGATCGATGAAATCGCATTTCAGGTCAATTTATCACATGGAAGAGTTCACACCATCATTAATGATCATTTGAACATGCATCAAATTTGTTCGCTCAACAAACAACATCGACAACGTGGACTTGCAGCTACACACAAAGCGCTTTCCAATGCTGCACTACGGCAAGTCAGCTATACCCGCATTACCGATATGCCCTCCCCAGGAGTTGTAACAACTACTGCAAGGTGAATTTCCCGATGGCGATTACGCTAAACATTTACAAAAATTCAATTTGGGAACTTTTTGACTGTACCTCGTACATTTTACTATAGAAAACTCATTTATCCTTTAAGGATTAAGCAATATTAGTTAAAGTGGTTACTTAATGAGAAAACTGACTGTAATATTTCACTTCGCTTTGAAAGCCGCGCTCGGTTTGGGGCTGAAGTAAAAAATCTTTTACTGCGAGGTGGGCAGGAGTGATAGCTGTGGCCCTGGTGTGGCGGGATATGGGGCAACTTGGGTTGAGTGAATGTTACTTAATTAAAGTTAAACTTTAGTCCTTTTGAAAATTGTTAATGTACTTACATCTGATTTGTTTTAGTGTACCTACCATGTTATATATTTATTTTTAGTCAAAGTTAAGTAGTAGAGAGGACTTGCTAGTCCTAACTTTGCTTCGTTAATAAAGCCATTTTTCATTTGATTTCATTCGATTAATATTGATTAAAAGACAACTATGACAACCCTCCAATAAATGACTGGGACTCCACCAGTGAATGACCGACCTTGCACCAGTGAATGACCTTTCTCTTTTGGCTGGATAACTGTCAAAAAATTGAAAAACCAGCTGACTACAATGAATAAGAAGAAGTCAACTGAGCGTATAGATCATAGTTAGTAAATGACTGATCTTGTTCCAGTGAATGACCGCGAAGTTCTTCCCCAGTCATTCACTGCTTTTTGCCCTGATTACTTTTCAATTTATGACTGCGCCCTAGTAATAATTAATTACATCATGAAGAGCAAAAAAATTGATTTTAAATTGTAGGATAGTATGTTAAGTATTATTTAATTGCAATACATTTTTTAAATAATCATCAAATACAAAATTAATGTAAATCCAGCTAAACCTTGCAGGGACAGTCACTATAGCAGGAAACATCAAAATCGAAGATAGTGGGACACTCGATTGTAAATTTTTTTTTAAAGTATTTTTGACTCCAAAAATTTTAACCAATGAAAGATTATTGTTGAATAATATTCCAAGGCTGGTTTTACGCTCATTTTCAATTGGCTAACCTAAAGGAAATGGTTAATAAGGGGCTTTACAGGGTTAGAGAATGACGGGAAGCGAGTCATGATGTTCCTGAAAAGATGTACGTGAGGAATAATGATGGCCAGCCCTGCCAACACCCAAAATTATAATAATTACCAAAAAAATTACTAACCCTGTCTTTTGAAGAGGTTTGCCAGTTCCTACGGGTTAAGTGGGATTAAAGTGATATTTCATTTCATTTCATTTAAGCAGATGTCTGATCGACTGTTTCCAAAAAAAAAGAAAAACTGCGAATCAAATGTGATTGAAAATTTATGTGGATGCCAATAATGAATTCTTACCAGTACAGAAGAAGGGTCAAAATGAGGAATGTGCCTCTGTTCCCAGCAGTACTCCACCCAGGCTGGGGTGACGATGGGCACGCCGAACGTATAGCAGTAGGCGTATCCCTTGGCCAGTGTTGAGGTCGTGACCATGTGGGTCGTGTGGAAGTTCGGTCTCAGCACGAATCTGCCTCCCATCCACTTGATTAACTTCACCATGCGTTCCTGGCCGATAAAAGGGCAATCTTTTCATATTATCATTGATTGATTATTAAAAATACCCTTGTTGCAGCAGACCTGCATATTCAGCGAATTTCAAATGCATAAAAACGTATTTTGATCTGACATAGCGATATACCGTAATATAAAGAATCTGAAAATATTTTAAAACGAGGATCATGAAATATCCAGGTCTGATTTTGAGTTATGGCGGATTCTAGAGGATTTAAAAATACCAATGTTGCAGCAGACCTGTATACTCAGCGAGATGACATGTTTTTGTAAGCTCCATAAGAATAACATTGGGAATGAGTATGTAGGTTTACTGCAAGAGGTATGTTAAAACTGGGTGGTTTTATTCAATATTTAGTAGATCTGAACTAGAAGACACTATAAACCAAGTATTATCAAAATATACTAAGAAATAAGGAAGATATAGATTTTTTTATTTCCTGTTAGGATAATATGAGGAATGAGTAGGGTATGCAGGTTTGCTGCCACATTTTTATAAAATACTTATAAGTTTATTACAGGATACGAGTGTTAAGAAGAAGATATAATCAGATGTAAAAATAATAAACATTAACAAGATAAACACATTTTTAAATGGTTCATTTCTACGTGCGGTAGTTAAAAATGGTAACAGTAACCTGTTCTGGTCAGTACATTTCAAGTAGAAACTATTTGGATGACTGGAGTTTCGTCGAATATACCAAATTCAAATCCTGATACATATAAGAAACAGTTTTTTTCAGAGTTATTAGATTCCAAAATCTTTTAAAAAATTCATAGAAAAAATTAAAATTTGACAACTCTGAAGAAAAGCAATTGTATTGGTAGGTAGAGAGATCTGAAGATGATATTTTTGCCGCAACTACAGTTATTCCTGGGATTGCTAACTGACTTAAACTGGTGACAGGTTAGTGAAACCATTTTTGAAGTTCAGGGGCTAAGCATTGAAATTATGAAATATGTGTGGTAATTTATCAATTGCTTCTATTTTTAATCAAATATATTTGTATCTATTGTTTCATAAAACTTCAGTTTTTTATTAAATTACTCACCATCAAGGGTATATTCTCGGGGCAATTGATGTAAAAGGCATATTGGTACATGCATGTGCAGTAAGTGGGCTTTTCCCTTAGTTCCAAACCACGGTTTTGAGACATTTCTTCTAAAGCTGTTGGACCGAGAATCCTACATTAGAAAACATATACAAACTTATTAAGAGATTGATAAAAAAAACGTATCCTGAAAAAATTAATTGTTTGGAATTTTTTATACTAAATTCCCTATATCAGGTCCTGAAAACCATCCAGTACTACAGTGTAAGTGTTTATATTATTCTTCAGAACATATACCAGGTGTCCAGCCTAAAGTTTTACAATAGCTAACTTTTTTATTTTATGTCTTACAGTAAACTACTTATGGGGGACTCCCAACATTTTTTTTTGTGCTGCTTTTAAGTACGTATTTAAATTTTCAAAATTTCCTTCCATTTTTTTCCAACATGGCTGGTGGACAATTTTTTTTTCTTGTTCGGGACACTCTGTATTTAATAGTGTTTTTTTTTTTGCTTAGTTTCAAGAATTATTTATGCCTTAACATTTCGTCCTACACCCAATGGTTAAGGAGATATGAGCAGTTGAATTTAGATTTTTCCACCTTTCTTTTGAACTGCATTAGGAAATTGTAGGTAGTCTGTATAACACAAATGGTCGGGTTAAATGAAAAATACCAAAACACAAAAGTGGCTTAAGATGTGTTTTTAGTTGAGATTCAATCATAAAAATGCTACTTTAGTCTATATTCACTCATGGAAGTGTATTAGAGTATTCTTGTAGTCCAAAAGGAATACTTGGGATGGCACAATTAAATAGACTCAGCGGAATGGAGTTAAAAAAAACTCTTCAAATGGGGAAAATCAAACTTCAACTGCTCATATCTCCATAACTATTTGGTGTGGGGAAAAATTTTAAAGGAGAAATAGTTCTTTAAAAAATCGTAGAATCCAAAAATACCATTAAATACAGGGTGTTCCATAAGGAAGAACAAAGATGTCCGCCAAAGTAAAAATACCATGGGAAATTTCCAAAATTGAAACAGAAACCTAAAAACAGCATAAAAACATAGAGGGCTCCCTTAAGAAGTTTACTGTCAGACATAAAATAATAAAGTTACCTTTCTGAAAACTTTAGGCTGGACAACCAGTATACTGGTCTGACGAACGCATAATAAAAAGTGTTACGATTTTGTGGTATTGAAGTGTTTATGTAGCAGTGTACCTGTCTCTCCATGTTAACATTTTTTTTTAATTTACATCACTTAAAGACAGTCTTTAATCCAGAATATGTCTGAGCAGTAGACTTGTCATTATGTACACACTAAATTACAGTTGATACTTCCAGCTAAACAAAACAGTAATACGACATGCAAATAATAAATTAGCTACCATCTAAAAAGATTAAAATCTAAATACATCTTAACATCGGTCTAAATAGAGAAGCAGCTAGTAATTTGAGACTGGATTTTCACTTAAATAAAAAAGCAAGCCTGAAAATCACAGAATTTATTTAACCTTGTATAAAAGTTTAAAAATTAAGTTATGATATTTATAGCCTCCTTAATAATTTATAATTTATAGACTTAACCCTCCGAGCGGGCCGCACGCGGAGTTTTCCTCCGCACGTGTTTTTTATGTTAAAATAAACAGACATAATGGGTGTCGGCGGTCGTGTCCGGCTCCGTACTTTACGCCCCTCATTCCAGGAATCTCCTAAAGCTATTTATACCCCACCCCCCCCTTGGTACCTCGTTATTTGCAATTCAGAGATGCCATCTCAGTTTGCGGAGGTGCCCTTTCCCGTTATACAGACAGTGATAGCTATTTTTAAAATTCATAATAGCGAAGGATTTGTAATTATTATCAAATTTGTTGGACTTTTCCTTTCGATTTCGAAAAAGAGAAGCGAAAGGAAAAGTCCAAAAATGTAAATAATAATTAATATATATTTTATACTAGAAAATTACTTACTATGTTCAATTAAAATATTACACCTATTAAATTAAACAATTAATTGCATCGACGATGAAATGTGATTTCCTAATGAAATTTGTCAACATTTAAATACAATATTTCATTATAAAACAAGTAAAATGCCAATTGTAAAATGCCATGGGATGGGGAATTTGTGCAATATAGTGTTGCGGAGTAAAACTCCGCATGCGCCCGCTCGCGTTGTGCCGGTGAAGTGCCTGCTCAAGGGTTAATTACAAAAATCTAGTATTCTAAAAACAATTATTGGCTGAATAAAATTGTCACTGATAATGGTACACTGGTATGCTTGTCACAACTGAACGCTTGCTCTGGGCTTATGATTTGCACCCAAAAAAAGGTTCTTTATTTTAAGTGAAGCCTATAAGTACACTCAAATTCTGTTATGGTGTTAAAATTATCTATAAAAACTATCTTATTTAACATTCGTAATAATAAAAACCACACCATTGCAGCAGATCTACATACTCAGCGAATTTCAAATATAAAAAAAACATATTTCAATCCACACAGTGAGATTTGAGGTGTTTTTGTAAGCTCCACAAGAATATCATGGGGAATAAGTATGCAGGTTTGCTGCGACAGGTATGTTAAAGCTGGGTGGTTTAAATACAGGATTTAGTAGATATGAACTGGAGGAAGCCATATACCAAGTTTTATCAATATGTGTTAAGAAATAAGGAGGTTAACGATTTTATTTTATT